>JABSTQ010010202.1:1200000-1529629 GCA_013358835.2 Ixodes persulcatus
CAACTCCCACAATTTCTAGTTCCCAGGAACTCCTCAGAATAGATGGCACGTGTTTGTCTACAGCAGATATGAGCACGATCACCTAGGAACAGCGGACATCGAAAGTCAACTGTGTCGATCCATGTATTGCCCAGCCAAAGGCTATTTTCGCTGCGGTTAGGCTGTTGCTCAGTCGTTTGATCATTCTTGTGATACATTCCCAGTAGTGTTCCGATCCCAGTAGCGCCACAGTCCAGTCCGTTCAGGTCGTCACCCACAGTAAGCCCAAGTTCTTTCATATTTTCAATATTATCTTCCTCAACGGTAGCGAGTTTTTTCTCGGAAATGGAATGCGTCTCGAGGGCGTCGATCTCGTATTTCTTCCCGCTGTTTTGGTTGCGCAGAATCATATGGACTGTGCGGTACGTTCGTTCCCCACTCTTGCCTCCGAACACTCCGACAATCAGGATCTCAAACCCAAACAACTTGCGCGTTTTTGTTTTTTTTTTTTTTGCTAAGACGACGGGGGAGGTTTACGGACTCTGGGACTCCCAAACAGGTCCGGTGTCCAGCATCTGTAGAGCGGCATCCAGGAGGGCTGGCCTGTGGACACTGAGGGGCCTCGGGTTACACCACAAAAGCCTGGCGTAGCCAGTCTCGATGCGATGCAGCAGCACGACGGTTCCGGGAATTCCATGAACATCGGAGTGTACGGCCGCAACATGCTTTGCAGCTGACGCTCGGCACGCTGGTGACTGGACACGCCTGCAGGGCATCTCAGACTCCGGCAGGTAGGGCTGCAGCAGGTTGCGCTGCGAAGTGGGAGGGTAGGGTCGGCCCGATGATGCAGTCCTCTCGCTGGATGAAGGGGCTGAAGTCAGACTAATTGCGCAGGCGGTAGCCGCCAGCAGCAAAGTCGAGCGAAATATTTTAGCATGCGATTATTTCTCGGCCCAGGATAATAGGCACGGTCAGTCCGGGCAAATAAACAAAACGCTGATGCCTTTTCCTTTCGTTAAAAAAAAAATTGAAGACTTACGGCGCCTGGTGCAGTAAGCGGTGACCCTGACACTAGTTGCTAATGCGTACTCGAGGAACGAAGCTTTACGATCTTCGTATGGCACAGATCGAAAACTTCGTCTCCGGTGAGCGAAAGTTCCGCGCCAATATTAAGAACAGCGGCGAAAGGCATGTCGAACAAACAAACTGCCATTCGTGGCTCGATACCCTGATTCCTTGGATGCACTCGACAAACAGAAGGGAGAATACCTGGTGACTCACATTTGTTCTGGCAGTACGTAGCCATCGGCGGGGAGAGCTCCCGGTTCAGTGCCGCTGGTCTCGTTGGTTTCCCTGGTTATGGTCACGGGGCCGCCGGTATGGGCACTGGTTGCCGAAGTGGCCATGCTGTCCGCAGTTGAAGCAGGCGTCAGGCTGTAGCGGCTTGTCCAACGCTCCCCCGTTCACTACCACGTCACCAGCTGCCTCTCGGCTCCGCTAGTTAATTCCCACGCTGGCAGCCGCCTCTCGGCTGACACTGGCCCCTTTCGGCCGTTCGATGATCTCGCAGGTGGCCAGGCAGCCGGCTTTCGCGAAAAGAAAACTGCAGCCGGTCACTTTCAGGGTTTCATGGCACTCGCGGCGGGCATCCACCCATGTGGGGGCACTGGGGGCGCAAACCTAGGCGCCTGGGGCTTCCCTGGAGCGGAAATTTAAACTCTCGGCGACACCGCCCAGTGCTTATGCACAAGGGCTGTTGTCGTAGGTGAAGGCGCCGGCCTTCTCAGCCGAGCGGTGAGGCGGAGAGGTACGGGTGGGATCCTGGTCGATGGGTAAAATGGTTAGCCACGCACAGGACGGTTCGAGGGATTCGGTGGCAGAGGGTGGCGGCCTGTAGTTCATGCTGGCCTGAATAACTTCCTGGGCGCCGCGCGCCTCACGGACGAGGTCTTCCAAGGTGTCGAACCGCCACCCCAACAGGTAGACGTGATAACGGGGGAGGGGGGGGGGGGAGAATTGTCGAACGATGCGTGCGACCCTCTCGGACTCGGGAGCTGCTCGTGCCGCTCGGTTGAGCAATTGCTGCATGACTTGGATATAGCACACGAGGCCTTCTTCTGGATGCAGTGTACGACGTTCGAGCTCCCGCAGGACACGGGACTCGTACCCCGATGGTACGAACCCATCTCGGAAGCTACGCCGGAAAGCGTCCAAAGACGGAAAGGGAGCTTGCAACGCACACCGTCGTCTTGCACTCGCCTGCACGGCAAGTGCGAGGGTCCGTTCCAGCATGTAGGCCTCCGAAGCGCCGGACGCTTTGGCGTAGATATCCAGCTCTTCGGGGAAGTCACAGACGCACTTGTGGTCGTCCAACCCCGTGTAGACGGGGACCGTGAGCCGAGGGTGCAAACCGGGCTCAAGCTGCCGCTGGCCGCCGGTCTCGCTCGTGCCGGCTGCCAGGCGCGCCGTCACCAGCTTGAGGGTGGCAGACATCCGGGTTATGAGAGCCAAGACCTCGACCGGCGACGAACCGTCGTCCGACTCCACGTCGCTGAGGTCGACCTTCTTAGCCTTGGCTTGTAGCTCGGGAGGCATAAGCAAGGAATAAAAAGAAAATGAACAAGAAAAAAAAGACACGAGGGGAAAAAAATACGAGCAGCCGATACACTATACGCGATCGGAAAACTAAAACGGCAAGGAACAAAGAAAAAAAGGATAAATACGGACGGACCGGCCGAGTTGACCACCAACGACAAATGACGACATCCACGTTGGGGCGCCAACTGTGGTGTTAGACTTCCCCGTCCACTCTGCGTGATCAATCAGAGAGCTCGTCCCTGAAGACGTCGTTTATTACCATCCTCTCCCGGACTGTGTCCCTCGCCGAACTTATCTCGACTACTAGTAGTAGTAGTGACTCGTTGTGGCTTTACGTCGCCTAGGTTGGCCTAGCTATTAACACTGGCACTGGCAGGCGACGAGATCTCGGCTGCCCAACGCGGCGTTCTTTATCCGCCTGAAGAATAGAACCCCACCCCCTAAACGGTAGGGCGCCGTCTTGGCGCGTGGTGGGGGTCGGGCGGCACACACAACATACAAGTTGTTTCATACCCGCAGAGCGCTCCGGTTTTCGTTTTCTTAAAGTATCATACAAGCTATTTTTACGCCCTGTATATGTTTATAAAAACACAAACAAAAGTCCACATAGTTACACAGATGTGTAATCGGCGACTAAGAAATATGATGCAATGATGACAGCGTGCAAAAAGTATGACAAAGAAATAGCTGGATATGAAAGATAAGATATATGATCTGCTTGATGCGCGTCGCGGCGTCGTCAGCGGTGTTTCTTTACGCGAGCTTATTTTTGCTCATGGGACCGTTCTGGAAAGTAGCGCGCGCCCTCAAGCGGCGCGATTGAGGCATTATGGGAACAGTAAGGGTCGCCTCACCATCGACCGCTGATATCACCGAAACCGCCTGCGAAAGCCATGCTGCCTACTTTCGCGTTGAGTCCTGAGTACGGCAGACGGCAATCTTCTCAGCGCCTTGTACTGCGCTGCGTTGCCCACGTGAGGTGAGAAACCCTCAATCACAGCACGTATGTTGACTGCTCTTTTTTTGGATGTGCCATCGGTCTGGACGGGCCGCCGTTCTCTTTTGAATCAGCCATCGAGCGTGGCCCACGCGCCAAAAGATCGAGGTATCACTAAAGCATTCAACGTGCTCTATTTTTTTTATTTTTTGCAACGGAAATTAGTTGAGCTAAGCTATTACATTTCATTTTCCTCCCCACCCCCCTCAAAAAAAAATTGTTTAAACAACGTTTGAAGACACTTAGCTGACCTGGATGCATGACTCGATTGAGAATTGTGCAGCAGTTGCTCCAAACAGCTTGCAAAAGTTCGACTAGGCTAGACTTGGCTTGGCTAACAGAAGGGACACCCTCACTCTTCCCACAATGCCCGGAGCGCTCACTGGTGGCGCTGGCGTTTTCAGAAAGGTCCATTAGCAGCACGCGGCCAGGTAGAAGCATACTGCGGTCCCGGTGTCACTGGAGAAACCGCAGACACAAAGGACCGGGCTGAAGGTTTCCGCAGGCTAGACCTGGGTGGTTGGGGGGAGGGGGGGAGCAGGGGTTTGGAGATTCCTGCTCTACGGAAGTTGCGCGCCCACTTTTATGTCGCGTGCAACAAATATAGAATAGAGCGTAAATATTGCCGTTGTCAGTCAGAGTCACCTTGGGTTAAATGAGAAAATATATTACGCTGCTCTTTCACGCAGCCCGGGGCCGTGACGTCATTTCGCCGCGCTCTGATTGGAGGATGACTCCAGGCCGGAGCTCTGGGGTAAACAAAGCGGTGTCGTCTTTTCTCCACGGCCATTGCGAAAGGCCTTTCTGTGGCTCTCAGAAATCCACTGCTAGTGCTGGAACGAGGACGTGGCATGCGGAAAAAAAGAGACCGGAAATACCTCGAAATGTACGTCACTTCGTTTGACGCGAAAGAATTTACCCTGGGAGCCTACGAAGCACCAATATCCGTCCCGGTCTCCGGCGGTTCTATGTTGACGTGAGCCCCTCCAACGTCCGCACGGTGATGTGCGACGCGAGTGAGCCTTTCTACTTCTTGACGGAGACCCCTTTTCGCTAGCAAGTGTCTCGGTGTCTTCGTGAAGCATCAAAGTGTAGCTACAGCCCTCTTCGGCGAACTGAACGGGCTGCCGAGCTTTCGAAGGCCGATCTCCCGCAGCGCTGGCACCCGGAGAACCGCGCCATGGCGCTCGCTGGGGTGAGTTACGTCGTCTTTGAACATTTCGCATCATTCACAAACAGTTGCACGTTAAAGGAGTATAGCAAAGGAAAACGGTATGTTGCAGAAAAGCAGCGGAATAGGCGATCGGTACGCTACGACCGAGCCGAGTGTGCAGTCGTCTGTTTTTAGGCTTCTCCCCCAGCGACAGGTTGTATGCCACTTTACCAAATCTGTATGTGGGTCATGAACTTCGCCGTAACGACTCAGTGTTGGATGGTAGCCTGCTTTAGCAGTGATTTCGCCGTGTCTAAGTGACATCCGATGTCACTTTATGCCAGTGGCATAGGCAGGGAGGGGTGGTTCAGTACCTCGCACCCCAAATCAACCCCCCATACAAAAATGTCCTATGATCGGCTATAGAAAATTCTTTGTAAGGTCGGCTTTAGCTATTTGGCTCAATTAGCTAAATAATTTTCTATGGCTGTCTTTAGCATTTTTTATGGCCGCCTTTATGGGCCTCTTTAGCTTTGTCTATGGCCCTATCGCTGTGCAGCCACAGCGCTCTTTAGCTTTTCTAATGGTTGGCTAAAGACCTTTCTATGGCTTGCCCTATGGCTCTCTTTAGCCAGCAAACTCTAACAAAAAATTTACTTGAAGTTACCCCGACTTGTGAACGCTACATGGTAGATATACATATATCTCTGAACACACCGAATACACGGAGCACAAGCAGAACACTACCTTACACAACAGCAATAACGCGGCGACACCGGCCTCCCACCCCTCTCTACACATGCTATGTTCGCACTAGCTGTATATATGGCAGTCTAATTTTTGAATCCGACTTTGCCGGTGACCCATCATCTGTCGCAAAAATACGGAGAGACGGAGAAAATATTACTCGTACTTAATACATTCTTTGAATTGTCTCTTGGAATAGCCCCCGTCTCTTAATTCAACACCCTGAGCAAAGGAAATGTAGAGCATTAGGCTATTTAACTAAAATGTATTAATTATCTTTTTAATAAGTTTGATGAATCGTGTTGACAATGAAGTGTTGAAATGCAGTACACTGGTGGTGAACATTGCAATGAAGATATTGCTTGATTGCAGTGTAATCTATTTTCAGTTTTGGTGGGGTAATAATTAATTTTTATTGTTGCACAAGTATTTCAATGGATTTTTCAAGCAAACAATATTACTGGTTTTCAAGGCTCGTTGCAACAGCAGAGAACATAACTTGGGTCATGCTTTGTCACCGGTATTACAAAAATTTAGTATTGCTTTAATTTTCTAACCTGGAGCGTTTTTCCAATAAAACGTAGGTGCCGGGAGTGATAAAGACCCACGAACCATGACTTGGGTATCACAGCAGACATCTAAAAGGAGACTGTCTTCGGTGATATATTGCGACCGCTTGAAAACATCAAGTTGCCCAAGTCAGAAAGTTCAAAAGCCCGTGTTGAGAGTTTTAGTAGATCGTTTAGCTGACCGCCGCTGCCGCCGCAAGCATGGAGGAGGAATTTTTAGACTCGTTGCCATAAACTTTTCAATGGACGGGTAAAGAGAATTTATTGGTTCCCAGTCTTTAGACTCGGGGCCATAAAATTTTCTATAGGCGGGTAAAGAAGATTTATTGCTTCCCTGTCTTTAGACTCGGGGCCATAGACATTTCTATAGGCGGGTAAAGACAATTTATTAATCCCCAGTCTTCAGACTCGTGGCAATGGAATTTTCTATGAGCGGGTAAAAACATTCATTGGTTCCCAGTCTTTAGACACAGGACCATAGATTTTTCTATAGCTGGCTGTAGCTGTATTTAGGGACTTCTATGGCCAGCCATAGAAGTCCATAGGGGGTGAAAGCCTGCCACAGAATTTTCCATAGACGACCATAGACCATTTTTGTATGGGCCTCGCCCGCCCCCGAAACAAACCTCGCTACGCCAATGCTTCACGCGCGCGATAAAGCGCCGTCCTAAGGTGTTAAACTCGAGACGTACTGTTCTTCTGACGCGTGTTCCATTAGTCGCTCGCCGCCGATTTGTTTCACCATAAAGCGCCAGTGAGGTAAACGCTGCGGGGGCAAGTAGCATGTTTTCGTACCTGCCTACTAGTTTTCTTAGGTCTGTTAATTTGCAAGTGCTTGAATTGCCCCTACCCCATCATTCCAACAGAATCCACCGGCTGCCGGGCTACTGAGAGGGCCCTCTGCTCGGAGGACATGCTGCAAGCCCTCTGTAATGCCCTCCGTGCCTGTGTGACTTCCGGGGGTCTGCGTTTCACGGCCCCGTCACCAGATGGGAAGTGCTCTATGGATGTAAGATTATGAAAGAAACCACTCTATGCATTCAGAGGCAGCTTTCAGAAGTTGTGGAAGCCAAATACAGATGTTGATTTCTCTAGTAAAAAAAAAACAAATTATTACTTGTTCTATGACTTATGCATCTCTCTTTTGCAAGCCGCATATGGCAGGAAAGTGTCACGTGATGTCAACCTGGTTGCTCAAGGCACTGAAAAGCTTCCTGTTGCAGACCACTGTACCGTTTTCATTCATTATATGTTATTCTTTGGCACCAGGTAGATTGGTGGCAGGGTGGGCTAGCGCACACCAGCTCGGAGAACGTGGAGCGAAAGCTCGGGCTGCAGGACCCAGGATCCTGTGTTCGATCCCCACCCCTGCCCGTTTTGATCTGGATGAGCATCGCACCGGCGTGCGGTCGTTTATCACGAGTGCGAGATGAACGTTAAAAACCCCAAGAATGCGGTTGTACTGCACTGGCTAAATTGCTCATCTACAGCTGGGAGACTCGTCGCCCGTTGAGGCAGACCAAGTTCTAGGCTGTATAAACATGCACACAACCCAATTCCTTGGCACGCTGCTGGTATTGCTGTGCTGATGTTTGGACGTCTCTTTCTTGGTCGTTGAAATGACTACTGTGATGCTTGGGTGAAATAACCTGGTCAATTCCCTCCTCGGCCGTAGAGTGTCGTTCACTTGTTACTCTCTCTTCTCCTCTGGTTAATGTGGCTCAGATAACAGTCATGCAGTCAGCCCGGTTGAAGTTTTCTCGACCCCACATTCTCACATCTCTGGCCGACCATCCTGCTTTCACGCAAAACTCACACGCCTCGTCTTCTTCGATGCTCCCGAATGCGCCTCGGTCGCCCGCTCAGCCGCTATGTTCAGTCCCGTGCCCACTGTTTTATGACAACCTCCTTGACGTGACAAATCTAGCTTCTGTATTCGACCGTCAATAACGGGTTAGTGTTCATTTTGTAAATTTGATGCTTCATAGTAACAGTACGGGCTTTTTCCAGCAACTACCCAGCAACCTAGCAATGACAAAAACCAAAGCTTTAGCTTCCAAGACTAAAAACCCAGGAGTATGAGGACAGAAGGGACAAGTGTGTAGTCTTAGTATATGGAGAGGTGTCCTCAAAGTTCCCAGCTTTAAAATTGTGGTAGAGTTTGAGTTGGTTTAAGTTCAAAGAGTCTCAAGAGAGCAAATAATGCAAAGTTATTTATACTGAGTTCCATCCCTTGGATGCTGGCAGGTGTTCAGTACATAGGGAATGAAATAGACATGTTAATTTATGCATTCTGTTGCGTAGAAAAATAGGCTTTCACTAATTTTCAGTTGATAATGGCATGGGAGTAAAAATACGCTGCTCAAGGGTGTAATCGGATCGTTTACAGGAGACGACATCCGGTTCAGCACCAGCTTCATCTGGGACCAAGTGCACGAGGGGGTCGCACTGCAAGCACATGAAAAAAGGGCACTGGGCACTGCGACTTCGAGGTCAAGCTTGTACATCTATCAGTACGGAGTCCTGATTGGATGCCCTGACCTGCTAATTGGTGTGGACGACCTTATGAAGGTGAAATGTCCCTGGATCTAAAGGGAAAATCTAATTGCGGGCAAACTGAAGTTGTTTCTGACTTTATCCTCTTATGACTTGAAAGTAATCTGCCTACTTCATGAACTTTAAAAATGCAAAATTTGTTTCCGTAACTGTTTCACCTGAACGTATTGTGCACATTGAAACATGTTCCTCTTTTTTCTGCTTTCCGGTGAGAAAAAAAAGCCAACGAATCTCCCTCTTGCTTGTCGCAATGGGGAGGTGTGGAAGACTGATTACATATTTTATATACGCAATCAGTTTCATAAGGGAAAATAAAAGCAGAATACATGTTCACAAGTTATTTGTGAATCCTTAGACTTGGTGAAGTGAGTAGTAAATGTTCGAATCATATAATTATAAAGTCAAAACCAGCTTTAGTGCATTTTAAGAACCCTTTTAGACGTGAGACTTCTGCTTTGACTCAGCAACACACAACTCACCTTTGTTACTCCTATAGCACAGCCGAAACTATAAACACGAGCATGTTGCCTGGCCAATGCTTGAACTGCCGTGAAATTGACGAAGTCCCTATCCGTCGAGAATAAGTGTCAACAGGGTATAGTCGAAAGGCCAGGGTATTTATCGCACACGCAGACTTGATCAAGCTTGCAGATTGAAGTAATTGTTTATTGATTCTTACCCATTCTTAAGCCTGTTTGAGATTGTATTGGTTCATGTTCACAGTACATTTATTTTTCATTTGAGCAAGGAATAAATTAGAGACAGATGTTGGTGTTCAGGCATGATGCTTTTATTTTCATAACATGCAAGAGTGCAAAAACTTAGATTTGGCTTTGTAAACAGATTTTTTATGTACTCTTCCAAACAGCATAGCCAGCAATAATATAAAGGCCACAGCTGCGAGAGTGGCTACACCTGGCATCTCATTTGTTTTATAGCGTGTACAGGTGAGACACTATTTTCCGTTTCACGGTAACTTGGCAAACTGTGAAGGCCCCCGCGACCCAATAAGAGCACCGAAGCCAGGCACGTGACAACACTCCATGGTCGAGTCCTCGTTATCGCCACAGCAACAGCGCCATCTGCGACATAACATAGTTCTAGGCTTTTTTTTTTTCTTTTAGTAGTGTTGCCGTTGAGTTTTTCTGACCTCAAGACTGCACGACACGGAAGAAGGACAAAGACATATGTTACTTATAAACGACACTTAATATGGATCAACACTTTTTTTAGAAAAACTTGGCTTCTGAACGATGTTCGAACAATCGCAGCTGTGAATCGACCACTTCCGCTCAAAACATCGCCCTAGCATTAGCACCCGCCACAGATTCATGAGCGAATTGAGCGTGTGGTTGTTTCATAAAAGTGTTCCTGAAGAGCTCGCTACTCTAGCGGACGGTAATGTTGCTGCGGTGGACGTTCATCCGAAGTTGTTTGGTTTCTCAGCAGACGACAGCCGGTTCTGGCGGGTGATCCTTGCATTTGGCTCGGTGACACGAACCTCCTGTGACATGCTGCCATGTGCCTCGCTCCGACATTCTTACTGGGTCGCAGGAGCCGTAGCCTCCACAGTTCGCCAAGTTATCGTGAAACGGAGTGTAGACTAAGTTGTCTGCTTATGAAAGTAGCCTTGCCAGCATCATATATTATGTATGAAACAGTGTATACTTTGAGAAAACAAATAAAGCCATTCAACCTTTCCACTGATTGTGTTTGTTCATTAGTAAAACTTGGTTCAGTGAACTTATTACATATCAGCATTAGCATGGACCCAACAGGTAAGGTCAATCACAAGTGCTTTAGAGCAGTCCAAACAGTTTCCAGGTGGCTCATGCAAAGCAGCTGACATGGTGCTACCGTCCAGGAAAGAGACGAGACATCCTTGACGAATCTACTTCAGCCGCAAAGCACACCAAACTGAATATTGGCGTTTCTAGCAATTTGGAATACAAAACAATTCCATGGAAAGGCACACGACGAACAGATTTGGCGTGAGGGTGAGCCCTATCTGCAGCGACAATACTGAAGCCTCGCATGCCACCATCACTAACACATGCGAGTAGTCACTCGGTGGCTGGCATACTTGGGCATTGATGAAGCAAGGAAGATCGTCAATGAGTGGATTAGAAATGCGGATCCAAATGGGACTGTCTTGACATTCTTCACAATCGCTGTGTGACCACCATCTGTTAAGGTGTTTCTGGATGTCAACAGCCCATCTGGGACCTAGAAATGACAAATGATGTTAGAAAGTGTGTCATGTACACACTGGCTTTTGTTTGATCCAGTCTGCTGAGCGAACAAAACAAAAATACATACATGTTCTTCATTGTTCACTCCCGTGTCGATTCCATGGGGCACTCATTAGCTAGGCTTACCCAGTGCGCAATCTCCGAATTTTATCTTGGTATGGGAACGAAAAGGAGACAAGGGACACACAGAAACACGTCAGACACTGACAGCCTCGATAGGTGTGGTTCGAAGATACACTGCGCAGCGCGACACATTTTGCAGAAAGACGGCATCGGTACTTCTTTGGCAATTCACTCATACTGCATGGCTAATGTGAAACGGCAAATTTTTACTGTCCGAGTTGGTTCACTGTAATACACGTAACAGCCATTCAAATTTCATTCCTGAAAGAAAAACATAAAAAAACTGATCGCGTTTTTGTGGTAAGTTTTGAGCTCTGTGCTTTTCTATAGTGCCATGATTACAACCGTAGACTGCAACTACTCTATCAAATATGATGTATCACTATACTGCGTCTCACCTAAGTGCGAACGAAGCGAAAATTACACACACGAGAATCTGATCAACGCTTGCACTTGTGGGAGCCACTGGTTCCCCTCCCCCGAGAAGGCGGACGTGCCGGCCGGAGTTGTCTGGCTTCGAGCTGGCTCGTCCCGTATCGTGTTGGAGAGAGTGCGCCACCTTGCTGGCCTGCTCTCTCGCACTCCTCCGCGCGTCTCCCCGATTTCGGGGAAACAGCGAGATCGCGCTAGAGAGAGTCGGGCATGCCCTCCGAGTGGACGGCCGTGTGGTCGGGGAGTCCTGGATTGGACTCCGGGCAACGGGTCGAGTCGCGGCGCGAGCTCGTCCGACCGGCGATGACTCCACGCTAGGGATTCCCCTGTGGACGTCCGGCTGCCGAGAGCCCTGGCCCCGAACTCCTGCGACGACGGGTAGCGACGTGAGCTCGTCCGACCGGCGATGACTCCGCTCGCAATTACCCCTTTGGCTCTCAGGTCGGCGGGCGCTGCGGGCACACTGTGTCCATGGCTCGCTTGACCACAGTGTCTTGTTGGGGACCCCTGGTACTCAATAAACGCTGTTGGATACCGGGATCATTGTTGTTGGCATGGCGTTGGCCGAACACGGCGCGGCGACCGCCCTCGCTGGTAGCCGTCGGCCGCGCGGTGGGACGGAGGGATCTATAGGCAGACAACGACTGCTGTTGCCTTCGTGTAGTCGTCCTATGGCTGCCCTATAGAATATTGGCCAACGGACGTTCTATGGACGTCCTATTCTATAGACGATGTGAGGTCATCCTATACACTCTCTATAGTAAGACACCATATAAAGTCCATAGGGACTCTATAGGGTCTCTACACAGGGTCTTTACAGTGTATATAGGGTGTCTGCAGAGAACCCATACGAGGTCTACAAGAAGTCCCTAGGGGGTCCACAGGAAAGCCATACAGGGTCTACACAGGGTCCTCATGGGGTCTGCAGAAAAGCCATACAAGGTCTACAGGGAGTTCTTACAGGGTCCGTAGAGAAGCCACTCAGTCTGCAGGGGGTCCGCTACGGGGTCCGCACCCACCAACGTTTCTAGAACAAGTCAGGTGGGAAACTGACAAAGAGCTTCCTCTGAAAAAGCGGCACCGATTCGAACTCGAAAACCAAACTAATTGCGATCGCAACGCCGCCATTTCTCCAGCAGCGGCCACTCGGAGAACTGCACAACCGCATGTATTGGTTTGGGAGTATCGATATTCGACAGCGTGTGAGTGTTCTATTTTGGCTTTAATCGGCCGTTTTGGAGCCGAACATATACAGTAGAAGGAGTTTCAGGGATGCCAACCCCCGTCTCCCAGGCGGACGCGCCGCGAATTGCCACCGAAGTTAGGAAGCACCCAGGTCGGGACGCGCTACCTGAAGTACTCGGTGAGGCATGGCTGTATAAAAACAATATTAATTGTGCCGCAAAATCCTATAAGCTAAACATTTATGCAAACATCACGCTCCTGTCATTTTGTACTAATCTCCAATAAAGGGTTCTACAAAAAGAGCTTTTTTCTATTTGTTTTTACGCAAAAACGTGCTTTTTTAAAAGTTAGTTTTAAGAGTGATAGGGTCCTTAGGGGTCTGCAAAGAAGCCATACAAGGTCTATAGGGAGTACGTACGGGGTCCACAGGGAAGCCATACAGGGTCTACACAGGGTCCTCATGGGGTCTGTAGAGAAGCCATACAGGGTCTACAGGGTTCCCTAGCTCCTGGATGATTGGCCTCATAATAAAAGGGCTTGTCTACACTTTCCTGACGTGAAAAAAATAAAGTAAGGCTCTGATAGTGCTCGTATATATCATAACTAGAATTACTTAAGCGTCGCGCGCAGACCCAGCCTAGTACCGCTGTTCTACGACGATCATCCAGATGACCGCCATTTTGATAGGCACCAGTGCGCCCCCTATGGGTCGTGAAAGTTGCGAATATCTACGAGGGCCGCAGAGACCCACATACACCCTCCCAATGAGAAAGTAAAGGAATTATTCCGACACATACTAAACACTTTTATCTCCACAATAAATATGCCCTGAGTTTGGATATGTCTCCAGACATCAATGTAACATATTGATCCCCGGCGCTTAATTAACAAGTCTTTAAC
Organism: Ixodes persulcatus; assembly: GCA_013358835.2. Taxonomy (NCBI): domain Eukaryota; kingdom Metazoa; phylum Arthropoda; class Arachnida; order Ixodida; family Ixodidae; genus Ixodes; species Ixodes persulcatus. The sequence goes on from JABSTQ010010202.1 coordinate 1,213,492, forward strand.
TCGGACACCTCGCTACATCTAAAGAAAACGTCTACCCGGAATTACTTTATTAATGTACCAATATATAGCTCACACAATAGAGACGCAATAGGATGTCCATAGACTCTCCAGGACCATAGAATGGAAATAGGAAGGAATGAAAAACTTCTTGTTTCGCGGAGATCCCTATAGCGTTCTTGTGGCCGTTCTATGGCAAACCAGCGGTACATAAACGGTCTAAGAACTGTCTACAGGAATCCATAGGATGGACAAAGGGGTAATAGAACGGCAAAAGCATGGACATAGGACGTCCATACATATTTTTGTAGGGGTTGACCACAGTGTCTTGTTGGGGACCCCTGGTACTCAATAAACGCTGTTGGATACCGGGATCATCGTTGTTGGCATGGCGTTGGCCGAACCCGGCGCGGCGACCGCCCTCGCTGGTAGCCGTCGGCCGCGCGGTGGGACGGGCATCGGATTCCCCTTTGAGCACCGGTCCCCAGACGTAAAGTTGCGTAATCCTCCCTCCTTTTATTTCCCACACACTGCATGATCGCACTGCATGATCGCACATGCATGGCAGCTTTAATCAAAGCTCGGGACTCGCCCATGTACATTTAACTTCGATCGCATTTAAAATGAAACGGAGCATAGTTTATACGGTCTCCGTGCAGTTTCGAGTCGAAATGATGAGTATATATTCCTAAATATCACCTGCGAAGAAGGGCTTCGGAGGATCGCGAAAACGCTATCTTCTCAGCTGTTGTTCAAGTAATAGCCTATCGACTCCGCCACCCAAGATTTTTAAAGACCTGCTAGAAGGCAAAATACGTTGTGTTCGTAAAGAAAGAACGAGATACAAGGCAACGTACCGGCACAATCGGACGGTGGTCTCGTAGTGACCGGCGCAACCGGTGTTTCAATCGCGTGGCTAGGCAACCGCCTTCTTTTTGATGCTCTTCGTCCTCTTCATCTTGGAGTCTACTAAATGCCTCGAGCAGACGACGGAGGAATCGTAAGGGTCACAAAGCTGCTCGATCTTGTGAACTCGGAACAAAAGACTCGCGGTCGCCGCTACAGCACGGCCGCCATTACCGACGCTGATATTTGCTTACCCCAGCCTCCCCAGACATGTGCGAGGGCGGATCTTAGTCGGAATCGTCATCACCCTCCTCTCCCGCCTTCGCGCCTCCTTTCTCATGCGCAGAAGACGAAAATGGGCCCACTTGCGAGGCGCATACAGTATTTTCTAATGTGACAAAAAAAAAAGATTATATTGCTAACCATCGCACTCGCTGTAGCTGTAGACAAGATGAAAGTGTCTACCTATAAACGCAATGATGAACAAAAATTATATCCTAAACGAGAACAGTAGCGTGTAGGCTTCGGTAATTCGCATAGCTGCGTTTCCGAGTTTTACTTCGTTCACTAGAACACCGCGATCCGGCAAGGAGCTTAAAAGGGCACTCAAGCGGACTCTTAGATCGTCTACTTATGGTCATCACTCAATTTACGGGCCGTAAGCGTCCTAAATAACCCGAAATGACGTTCAAGAGCGGCTGATTTCCCTATTAAGATCCAATCATAGATCGTGCCGCGCCCCTCTTTCTGCGCCGTGGTGCAGAACACCAGGGGGCACCACCGGACGGGACGACAGCAGGGAAGGGCGCGCGACAGCCAATGACGAGTGACGGCTTCACGGCCAACTGATTGTTCGAAGGCGCGCCTGTTCGAAAATTTTGTCCGTCCGGAAGCCGTCATTCGTGATTGGGTGTCGCGTGCCCTCCCCTGCTGCCGTCCCGTCCGGTGGCGCCCCCAGGTGTTCTACACGACGGCGCAGAAAGAGGGGTGTGGCAAGACCTTTGATTGGATTTGTAATAGGGAAATCGGCACCCCTTGAATCTAATTTCCGGTGTTTTTAGGATGCTTAGAACCCATAGATTTAGTTATGACAATAAGTAGACGATCCCAGAATCCACTTCAGTGCCCCTTTAACACGTAACGGCATGCAGTTTGACGTGACGGTGGTAGATCGAAACTCTCGTCAATACCAAGCGCATTTTGGTTCGTCAGTTTGCAACCGTTCATTCCGGCCGTCAAAAGCTGATCGGGTGCTTGACAGCGGTGCCGTGCTCTTAAAATAAATCATATACACTTAATTTCAAATTGTGGAGCTTTCGCGACGCGTCAAGTAAGTAGGATTATGATGGGCCTATCGCTTGCATGTTAATTTAAAGGCTATTGCCTTGTGATGATTATTATAGCTATACACGCGGCCAAGCAGAATTTCGGATTCGGTCTATATCCTGACTTAACGAGTTGTCAATCTCTCAAGCGTATATTTGTTTCTACAAATCCTCGCCTCAAATTTGTTGTTGTAGTTCCTTATTTTGCGCTAAGATTTGAATTATCCGTTTTATTCCTATTTCGATTGTCTTACTGCATGTAACGATTATGTACAGAGCTGGTTTTTCGGGGCATGTCCTGATTTTGAAAAGTGTCCAGTTAATAGTTTCAGCCACCAGTACACATCTGCACTGTAAAAAAAATCCGTAAATAAAAGGATAGGTTCTCCGTAATCGCTAGTGACAAGTCTCCGTAATCGTAATTAAGGACAACTTGTCCGTTCGTCGAAAATTACAATTGTCTGAACAATTTAGTAAAGAGCCTACGATAAGCGTAAATGCGTTCTATAAGATGTAGAACATCAGACAATGCGTCTCCTGTCTGAAAAAAGTTATTAAACGTACTTTTAAATCATTTTTGAAAACTTTAAGCAATAGGTGGCGCTCGCTACCACCTAAAAACTGAAGAAGGTGCGGTGTTGGTCTAGTAGAATCTTATTATCACTTATTTATTTATCCATACCGTTCTCTGGTTTTCCGGGTTTTCCCGCTCGCGTTGGTCTTCTCGCGTTCTCGCCGGTCTTGCAGCCGAGATGTTTCGTATTTGATGACGACGGTCGCACTTCTCAGTTCCCATTCGCGTTTGACGTTCTTACGAAACCTGATTTAAGCCCTTGTGTTGTATTTCGTCGCGAGCCAACTGATAACGCGGCCCGTAACTCAGAGAGCTCAAGAGAGCGCCTCTCGCGTATTCATGCCTACGGCTGACCTTGTGTAACGGCAAGCGCTCGTGGTGGTTTGCATGGGTCTGAAGTCCCCTACTTCAGCCAAGTAACCAGTAGACGAAGTAATGGTGGGCGGAGTATGACAATCCCTGTTTGCTCCGTGGTTTAGGCGGGGGCTGGGCTGAATGAGGTGCGATGTGATTTGAGGTCGAGAGAGTCGAGATCTACCATACCGTCCCCACAACCGCGATAACGTTAAGGGCGGGTTCAACACCCACCAAGGCAGGGGCAGACTTGTGCCTATCTCAAATACGCTACTCAAGATACTGTATCTTAAATACTTTTCGGAGTATCTTGGTATCTTGCAAATACCTTTGATGGAGAGTATTTAATACTCTATTTTAATTAGAATTCCGAGTATCTTGTACTCATTATCTTAAATACATTTTTGACATTCCGCCATTTTCCAAATTTTTCGGTATGAAGTGGCGTGGGCGTGGCACGAGCAAACATGAACATTCTTTTGAGCAACCGAATCCTGTTGCTAGCTCCAATGAGCTATGGTGACTTTAACTGAGCTCGTGAAAATATCGCTTTTTTGCCGACTGTGACTCATATTTCAGCCCAAAGTTCGTACAATGAAGGTTCTCGCCTTGCCTTCCCAAAGGTGCCTTGTGTTTCCTAGAGTTTCCTTCCCAAAAAATCTTCAAACTAAAGGTGTGGTTTTACGGAAGTAAAGATGCCACCCTGAGGCGCAACGCAGACCGGGAAACGACCTACGACAACAATGCAGACTTGAGAGTCAAGAAAATAACAAATAGAAGAAAATGAGAAGTAGACACACACAAAAAAGTTGACATTTTTGTTTTGCTTTTTGTATATTTGACCCCGCTAAGGCAAAACGTCGAGGTTTTTTGTTGCTTTTTTGTCTTCTCTTTGTGTTGTCAGCCCGGCACTTATTGCTCTCGCGAACACTGTCTGTAAGCGAACCTTGATAAGCAGAGAACAGTACAGGAAACGAACTAGGAGCTGGATGTCCTCTCAAATTGCCAACAAAGTGTCCCTCAACGTTGAGTGCTTTTCTGAACGCAACCTATTTGAAGAAGGTGCGACCACTGCCTTGGCTATTTTGTGAATTCTCTTTGTTATCCATTCACTCATACCCGTGTCCCAAGTTCGTTTATAGTAAACTCCCCGAATAGGGAATATGAATTGTAGTTAAAGATGCGTCTAAGGTGCGCCGCGGGATGTGATATTCTGTGATGTCACTATTGGCGAAGCGCTCTGACCCGTTTTTCACCCCCACACCTCGGTGTTTACCCAACACAAGGCCTGTGCACATGCCCACAAGCCTTGTGGGCATGTTCGTGTCATATTTTTTAATAGAGCGCAGGGCACCGTGTAATGAAAAAATACCAACAATTAGTGAAGTGACGTTAAGCGCCGGATCTCCCCCGAAAGCAGTCGTCAGAGGATGCGAACTTGACCCACTTGGGCTTTTGTGCTGAGCTGGGCACCGTCCAAGCTGCACTGTTCATGCAGGCCGGAGTGGTAACAAAAGAGCCCAGCCTCCCCCTCACCAGAGAACACGAACTCTAGCCGAACGCTGACGCCGTGTTCGGTTAAGTCAGCCGAGCGTTGAGTCATTGTATTTGTTGTCCCCATCCATCTAGTTCTAAAGTTAACCGCTTGAGGCGCCACGGTCTGATCTCCTCCCCAATAGCTAAAGCGACCTCTTTCTTGTTGTCCCAGAAATGTTTTGTAACATCTATCAGTGATATTGCCACGCGCGCTGCCCAGCGAGCGCGTGGCAAGATTCCATTGCCGGCTTTCACCGAGTACGGAAGTGGGATGTCAGGCTCCGCCGGAGCAGCTTCAGCGGCCCAGCCGGGCCGCAGTGACAGGGATGACTCAGCTTCAGCTGATTATGAGATTATTCTGCCGCCTCTGCCGTCTGGTTCTGCGGTTTTGAACACTGCTTTTCTGCACGCTGACGTCCGGGGCCGCCCCTACCGAGTGGAAGATTTCCGGGACACCCTGAGTCATCTGGCACTGCTCCCCGAAGTCATCGCTTTGGGGGCGTACCAGATGAACCACGTCTGGGCCGTGACCTTCAAGTCACACGAGGGTAAACGGAAGGTCCTCGCGGCGGGTGACTTCGTCGTGAAGGGACACCGTTGTATCGTCATCGACCCCGGCAACCGGGACGTTCGCATCAAGCTGCACTGGCTGCTTTTTCATGTTCCCGACGACGAGGTGAGGGCAGCGCTCCTTCCTTACGGCAAGGTGACAGAGGTGGGAACTGAGAAGTGGCGGGTGCAAGGCGTTGCGGGCTGTGCGTCAATGACGCGTACAGCCGTCATTCGGCTCAAGCCCGGGCTGGGGTTGGACGACCTGCCACACCAGCTACGCGTCGCCGGGGGGCTGGCACTCACCGTAGTACCGGGCAGGGCACCGCTCTGCCTGCGCTGCCAGAGGACTGGTCATATCCACCGAGAGTGCCGGGTGCCGAAGTGCGAAGCCTGTAACCGGTTCGGTCGTGATGCCGACCACTGTGTGAAGACGTACGCAGCGGCCACGGGCTCCGGAGGAGGGGATGCCAACGCTGAGCTTGTCATGGACGAAGCGGATGCGGAGGCGGCGATCGAGGGGGTGGTTCCCGTCAGCCAGACTTTAGACAGCGCGACCAAGAACGAAGCTGTCCGACCCGGGTTAGCGCGTCCGCCGGCGAAGGAAGACACGCCGCCGGTTGCGGTGAACATGCGAAACCTGAGGAGGAGACCCCGAGAAAGGACGAGCGGACGGCAACGCCAAGCAAGGTGAAGTCGACGGAAAAAGTCGAGGAGCAGCAAGGCAACGAGGTCGACATGGCCGACGCTAGCGCGACGGCCACAAAGCGTCCCCTAGAGCAAGACCCGGATTTGACCAAGGGCAGCAGCGCGTCGAGCCCGTCGGAACCGCCAGCGAAGACGGTGTCACAAAGAAGAAAACCGACGTTCAGACCATTGCCAAGCTCTGCTCCCGAACCCAGGAGTCCGGACAAGCCGGCCGGCTGACGTGGTCTCTAGCCAGCTCCTGGTGAGGGTCCCTAGAATGCTCGATTCCCTGGGCCGCGAGGATGCATAGCCTTGTCAAAAAGCTGAAAGTTGCGACATTAAACGTCCGAGGGTTCGCCTCGCGTCGTAAACAGTATCAGGTGAAAAGGCTCCTAATTGACATTGGCATTGACGTGCTCGCGATTCAAGAGACGAAGTGGAAAGCGACGAATGGACCGCACACCTGCTGGAGTCTTTCTTAGGTTCTTTTGTGGTTTGCGTGTCGCGTGCGAACGGGATGTCTGGGGGATGTATGCTCTTTATAAGAAAATCGTTAAATGCGCAAGTCAAATCTGTCATAGCAGATAGTGAAGGTCGGTTTGAAGTGTGCGACTGTAGCATTACTAATGTGGACTATAGAATTATAAATGTTTACGCGCCAAATGATACAAATGAAAGGAAAATATTTTTGAACGCATTTGCCCGTACTTGGATTGCCAAAGCAAGATAGTTTTGTTAGGAGATTTTAACTGAGTTTGTCACGCAAGAGACCGAACTAGTAGGGGGCGGCAAAGCGATAGTACTACGCAATGTTTAGAGGGAAAGACATCAGAGTTGAGTTTACAAGATGTCGCGAATTTTCTAAGAATTTATTCGGATTTATGGTTCACACACTATCAATCTTCAAGTCATGCTCGCCTTGATAGGGCGTATGTGTCTATTGAACTTTTAACTGGTTATGACGAATATAATGTGCTACCAGTTTTCTTTTCTGATCATGCGTTGGTCTCTTTTACTATCGGACGGAAAAACAAAAAGCCTAGTTTTCATTGGGACCTGTGGAAGCTTAATAATAACCTTCTCATAGATGATATCTTTAATCAAATAGTAGACGAACTGTTCATTAAGATGCTTAATTTAAGTGCTAGCGCGAGTGAAAAATGGGAATGGCTTAAACGCGAACTTAAGTTCAGCGCAATAGAACGATCCAGCGCAATTGAGTACTGGAAGAAAGCCGAGGAAAAGTTGCTCCTCGAAGATCTACTTAGAGTTTCCAAGCTTGAAAGCGAAAATCCTGGTAGGTTTGCAAATCAGCTTAAACATGTGAAGGAAAACATCGCGGAATTAGAGTATGAGAAATATAAAGGTGCCCTCATACGAGCTCGAGCTGAAAAATATATATTAGGGGAACGTCCAACTAAACGGGCATTAAGCGCTGAGGCTAAACATGTAAGGGCAAAAAACATCGCCGAAATCGATTACTGCGGCCTGCCGAGTCGCCGTCCCGAAGTAATACAAAAAGCTTTCACGGAATATTATAGTTGTCTGTCTAGGCACCATGACAGAACAGCACACGACAAAACAGCACGCGACAAAACAGCACGGTCAAAACAGCATGCGTCAAAACAGCACAGCGTCAAAACAGCACGGCGACAAAACAGCACGCGTCAAAATAGCACGCGACAAAACAGCACGGCGTCAAAATGGCACAGCGACAGAAGGGCACGTGCCAAAACAGCACGGCGTCAAAACAGCATAGTATCAAAACAGCACAGTAACAAAACAGCACAGCGTTACAAGGGCACAGTGACAGAAGAGAACGGTGTCAAAACAGTACAGCGTCAAAAAAGGACATTGACAATATAGCTAGGGTTTCGCCTTTTCGGTTTTTATTATTTTGAAATTCGGCGTACTTTTTAGTTTTTAATTAAGAACAGAACTTTGAGGTTTATGCGATGTATATTTGTAGACTCATAAGCTTTTCGGTTCTTTTCGGTTTATTGACGAAAACCAATATACTGACAAAAATGCAATAGTTTTTAAAAGTGTTTGTTTAAAATATATAGTGAGTAAGCCATGTACAGGTTTTCTTATTTGTTGCAATCTGTGGCAGCCGACGGGACCTGTTCTGCAAGGCGCACTGGGATCCTATTCTGATCTGCAATTATCGTCGTGTGCTCGTATTTGTACACAGGACGAACATGATCTTCACTACCACTTCGGTTGGAGATGAAATTATCAAAATCCAGAAATTCGCAAGCATTGTACTCAGTGTGTTTTTTCCCCATTTTCACGACTGCGAGAGGTGATAACTTCGCACCGACCACAGAAACGACAATAAAACAATCGTATTTATGGCCTCCTCCAGTTGACGGAAGCTAGAGTTGTTAAACAAATGTGCGTCATTTACGGACGCCCTTGATCTTCATTGTTCAGTTCATGATTAAACTCTTTTCTTTGAACAAAGAATTCGTCGCACAAATCCCTATCAGGTGCAAAAACCCAGATTTCGTCCTGAAGACACCTGCGCCCCTGGAGTTTTTGTTGAAAGTTGAACTGATCTCGAAGACGATATGAAAACTGCGAAATGATGTGGTGATACGATCAGTAATGGGTCACCCTCCCTCCCTCCAAACGCCTCCAAAATACTGACCTTTTTCAGTAAAAAACCAATTTCGGAAAAAGGAATTCGGCGTACGTTTACCGGTTTTATTTGGTTTAAGCCGAAAACGATGAACCCTAAATATAGCGTATGGAGTTAAAAAATGCATGTGTCAAAGTAGGCACTGTAAAGGAATTGAGGGTCTAGGCCAATTCGTCGAAAGCCAACTCGTCGACGGGTCAATTCGTAATAGGGAAATTCCTCGAAGGGCAACTTGTGGAAGAGTCCAACTGTTCACCGCTTTTTCAAAACCAAAATATATGATTTTTGTCTTCAAAAGGTAAAGCAAATACTCACCGTTGCTTCAAATACTGCCCTATATATTGTAATCCGTAAAATCGCCGCACGATAATTGACTTTCAGTGCGTCCTTTCTTGTCGAAGAAAACAAATTGTCACCATGAGAGCCACATCAGATGCTATATTGAAGTTAGGTTGCGGCGTTTGGTAAGCACTGAAATATGCAATATTTTTGTTTTATAACCTAGCGGCAATAAATAAATGGGTCAAGGAGGTTCGAAATTATTTGCGCAGAGGGAGGTGAAGAGCTCGCTAAAGGTTGCTGCATGCGTGCTGTTTTGACGCCGTGCTGTTTTGGCATGTGCTCTTCTGTCGCCGTGCTGTTTTGACGCTGTGCTGTTTTGTCTTGTGCTATTTTGACGCTTGCTGTTTTGTCGCCGTGCTGTTTTGACACTGTGCTGTTTTGACGCGTGCTGTTTTGACCGTGCTGTTTTGTCGCGTGCTGTTTTGTCGTGTGCTGTTCTGTCGCGTTCCCGTCTGTTTCGGCGACAAAAACACGGCAGTGACTCGCAATTGGCAGATTATCTAACAGAGATCCCAAGTCTAAGTAAAGAGATAACCGAGAGGCTGGAAGAACCGATAAACGTAGCCGAGATTGAGCGAGCGATTGACGATCTCTCGGTCAAAAAATCGCCTGGGCCTGACGGACTAACGGCCTCCTTTTATAAAAAAATATAAAAGCGTCATTGCTAAGCATCTGCATGCAGTAATAATTGAAGCGGTTGAGACGAAGAAATTACCGGTCTCATTCTTAAACACACATACCGTACTTATTCCGAAGGATGACGATGAACAAAATTAAAGAATGTCAGGACTATCCATAGCGCTTGGTAATGTCGATTATAAGGTAATAATGACAGTTTTAGCTCGGCGATTGCAAAGCGTTATCAGTGAAATAGTAGGCGAGCATCAGACCTCCGGAATAAAAGGGAGATCTATTTTGACCAATGTTCACATTGCGAGGAGCATATTATAGCTGTGTGATGAAGAACTAGACCAAGTTGCCATGCTACAGATCGATCTGGAGAAGGCATTTGACCGCGTTCAACATTATGTACTGTATAAAATATTGGAACACGTGGGAGTAGGTGCACTCAATTATTAGTTTAGTTCAAATGGCGTATACAGAGTGTACAACACAACTTATAATTAACGGCAAGCTATCAAAACGAATTAATGTCGAGTCATCAGTGAAACAGGGTTGCCCATTATCACCCTTGTTTAGAATTTATCTGGAACCTTTTTGTGGGAATGTTAATAAAAACAGACTGATAAGTGGGTTTTCGCTCAAGAACATAGAAGTGAAACTGCTGGCTTATGCTGATGATGTGGCCTTATTTTGTAAAGACAAGAATAGTATTGTAGCAGCGGTAAATGAGGTCAAGACTTATTGTGAACTAACAGGAGCGGCAGTAAACTGGCAAAAGTGTTGCGGCCTTTGGCACGGCACATGGGCCACGAAACCAGACGTCTATCAAGATGTGACCTTTTTGCCAACGCCGACCAAGTATCTTGCCATTCGACTACAACATTATAAGAAATCGAATACTTACTGGTCGGCAGTTATTCAGGAAACGCGCGAAAATGCTTGTAAATGGGGCGGCTGGGAAATGTCCATTTTCACGCGTGCAACCGTTTGTAATATTTTTTTGATAGCAAGGTTTGGTATGTACTTCAAGTTTTGGCATGTGCTAGGGTAAATATTCAAAAGTTGCACCGTGTGTTTGCCGTGTTCATCTGGCGGTCGGGATGGGAAAGAATGTGCCGCGACAATTTCTTTCGTCGCGTCAGCAAAGGGGGGCTTTCATAATCGCATGTGTCAAGCAAGTGGTTTCACGTTTTTTTTTTGTTTTTAAGAGATCAATCTAATCCCTTTCTTCGGGCTGTAATTCAGACCAGAATGCCAGATAAGATTCCTTCATTTGTTGTCTCTTCGTGTTGCCGTGAGCAAAGGAGAATCGGTAGTTTTCTTGGAGAAGTGACAGAGGCTTTTCGTTTTCTGCGTGTTCGTTTTTCTCTTGAATATTTGTCAAGTGTCACGCGAAAGCGCTTAACGAGGGATATTATTGAAATTATTTTTGCAGTTCCGGTGTACCGTTTCCTATTTCATGCAGGCCCAGGGCAGGATGTTTTATCTAGAGTGAAAAAGATGACAATTTCACCTGCTGTCAAAACCTTTTTTTTTAAGTTACACACGAACACACTCCCCGTAAAAACTTGGCTTAAACAGAGACACATTTTTGTTCTTTGGGGTGTGGATCGATTTCTGTGCAAAAAAAGAAGAAATCATTGAACACGTTTTCTTAAACTGCTGGGATGCGTTTCTATTTTGGGACGTTCTCCAGCGAACCATTAAAAAGGAGCTTCCTTTAACTCTGCATGGCATTCGGTTCCTTCCCGTCGAAAGGGATAATGAGATCCCAACTGACCTTGTCATGCTCCTGGGCCTGCATGCAATATGGCGAAGCAGAATGGCCGTGAGGCATGCGGACGTTGATGCGCGTCCTGTACATTTATATTTTATAGAGTCTGTTCGCGTCATGAAGTGAGTGTACGCCACGTTAGAATGTCCACCTGACTGGACGGCGATTCTGGACGTTCTCGAGAAAGTGAAAGAATTTTAAAATGTATACACGTGAATAGTTTGATGTGTGTGTGTATGTGATTTTACCATTTTGACTCCTTTGTTGTATTACATGTAAAAGTAGGCAATAAAAAAAACAAAAAACAGCGAGCGCGTGGCTGAATGGTTACCGCGCTTGGTTCTCGCGTGGAGGCTCCGGGTTCGATACCAGAAAGCGGACTCCTCTTTTATTTATTCCTTCAACTTGACATTCTGGTAAGTTCAAGAATTTTGTCGTCTGATCGAGTTACGAATGTTCTACGCGCCGAACTTTCTACGCCGAATGTTCCACAAACCCACGCCTGTACAGAAGGTGCTCCGAGTGGCGGTCCGGAGTCAGTCTCGCCCTAGCGGTCTATCCTGCTGTTTCGCTGACATCGACGCCTGCGACGCTAGCCTTTCTCTATTTTGTTGTGAGAACAAGTTCGCCCCGTTAAACGTTTAGTTTCTTCAGTTATTCGCCACCTCATCATTTATCATTCGTGACAATATTTTGCTCTTTATAGTCGGACTGTATAAAATAGCCCTAAAATACTTTTTTTCCCGTCTTGTGTTATAGCGTGCTAATAAACCATTCTGGTAACCCAAATTTGCGTAGCTGCATAATTGTCGTTGTCAATGATGACGATACAAATTAAGCAATGCGGAAGTATCTTCAAACGTAACTGAAATACATTTCTAAGTATTTGTACACTACTCAAGATACTTTACAGTGAAAGTAGCTTGAGTAGTATTTTAAATACTTTATGAAGCAGGTATTTAGTAACTTAACTTAAATACTTTTATCGAGTATTTTGTCCAACACTGGGCAGGGGTTTATCGAAAATTTTAACTCCGGGGGCGGGGGGGGGGGGGGGGGGGGAAGGGGGGTTGTGTACAGAGCCTTTTATACTGGGAGAGTTCGGCGGTCTATTGATCCAGCCGCCAGTCTGGCAACACTGATAAAACAGTCTGGCACCTGTGCGCATCGCGTTCCGAGTTTCGTAGTCCGCCATGATGTGCCTTGCCGTCACGAGCCGGCAGCCGCCCCACTAGCGTGGAGCGAGAGACGACGGTGAAAATGTTCGTTCTGCGCTCTGCGAGACGTTAAAAGAAAACGTAATGGTGTGCTGTAGTGCCGTTGGGTGCTCGAACAGCGCGAAAAAAAGGGTTCAGGATGTACCGGTTCCCGTAAGGAAAAGAAAACCGCAGAAGGCACAAGATCCGGGAGGCCAAAACACAGAGGGCTACTAAGTGGAAGCCGACATCGAGTTCCCGATTGTGCGAGGTAATTTTACAATTAAATTATTTCGTGCGTTAAACGCGTTTTATTATGACTAAAACTGTGCAGCGACTTGGTGTGGCAGCGTCAGGTGAGAGTGTCCGTTGATCACGAAGCTGTTTCCTGTCGCGCGAGACTTGATACTTGCGAGCGGCCTAGCTTGCAAACTTTGAACTGTGTATACTGCATTTCAGTGTAAGCGCGAGCGGAGCCGATCGCTGCAAGCGCGTGCACGTCGCGCTGAACGACGCGTGAACTCTACGAGTGCACGCGCTCCGTCGGCGCGTTCAAAGCATGCAGCTCGCTCTCGTAGCTTTCTCTACGCTTAAGTTTTTAGAAGCGGCCTCGCAGCTCAGCTTCGCCGTCTCGCAAGCGCTTTTCTTTCGCTAGCGATACCTTTATTTTGATTTTTTTTTTAATGCGCGTAAGAAATACTTACTTGTCATACCTTTTTTTTTTTTAGGTGCACTTCATAGACAGTGAATTCGAAAGAGGGTTTGTCGCGATCGAAAAAAGCTCAGGCACCACGCAATGACGACGCTGTTTCTTCACAGCAAACCAAACATTGTCAGAAAACCTCCAAAAGACCGGCAGGCGAAGAAGCACGGCGGAAAATCACGATCGGTCCGCCGTTTTCCGTACAACGGTGCACGAACCTTGTGATGTAGTAAACAGTCGGAGAGTGATCCAGACAATCAAACTTGCCCACTGAAAAATGCGCACTAGGCCGCTGAGCTGTGTCGGACGTCGGGCGTTTTTGAGCGATTCCCCATTTATAAATCAGTGCCGTTCGTAAATGGGCGGTTTCGTTGCTAATTCTTACATGAATAAAGCACCGAATCACGAAATGCTTGTTTTCCGACTTTCTCCTTACGCCAACAAAAGCGTGAACGGCAAAACCTACACGCGTATACATCGCACGTCAATGGGGACCCACTTGCCGGGAGGCACATCATGGCGGAAGCGGAACCCGCTGACTCTGCTAAACCTAGCGGGCGGTAAGCCCCTCCTACCCGCCGAACTCTCCCAGTATAAAAGGCTCTGGTTGTGTGTAGCCATGTGTGTAGTTTGCGCAGGAAATTCTTGGGAGGGGGGAGGGGGAGGGGAGGGGAGCTGGACTCAGCTTAGGGGAGTGTTATGGGGGTTTTGGGTGTCTGTTCTAAATTTTTCCGGCGTTTCTGCTGAACGGGAGCCTTGCACTATCCTGCTCGAGCTGACCAGGGAGAGTGCCCGACAGTCTAAAGCTAAACCTCTTGACAAGATTTGGCTATGGCTAGAGTTCTGTGTTCCCAGATAAATCAGATATAATCCGAAAAACACTTGCCAGTAAAAATTGGGCAGATTCAGATTTATGCAAAAAACAACTCATAATTTTGGGACTGCCAATTGTTCGAATCTGACCAGTTTTTATATTTTCTTGTGACCCTCGGACATGTTTTTCATTTCCTTATTTATTAGTTCCAACTTTTGTTTGTAAGCGTCACAAAAGGGTATCCTTGATCCCCATCACAAAAACTAGATACTATCGCCGACACAGTGTTAGCTATTGCAAGGCAGCCGCGGCCATTTCGTCCCCCCAGCAGGCACCCTCCGAAACACCGCACCGTCCCTGTGCGGCAGAATATCATACTCTCTTTGTCGTCTGCTAGGCGGAAAGCAGATGCCGCCACAGCGCTTGCCGTTGTTTCCTTCACAGGATTTTGGCTCTTTCGGTACTTGCTTTAAAAAAATAGGGGTTATTAAGCTTTCGTTGATGAGTTGCAAATTAAAATAGTTATCTTATTCCTCGTTCGAAGATAATAAACAAAATCCTGGAACTGGCAGCGCCTACAATCATTCCAAAATAAAAAGCTTTCATGTGTATATTACTCAGACTTGTACACGTTACTTAAAAAAGTAACCGATTACAATTACAATTACTTCACTGTAAAAAGTAACTTTTTACAATTACAATTACAGCCTCAGAAAAGTAATCAAAAATGACTCTGGAGTACTCGATTACTTTCCACGTAACTTTTCATTTATCTTTTCTTTATTACGGTAGCATAGTCCTTAGGCTCTCGCGCTCAGTTCTTCTAAAAAAAGAAGGCCTTCACCGTTTTTGCTTATACTCCGTGCCACTAGTTGCGTGCAGTGCAGGCGAAGGCAATGCCAGGCGAGGGAAGAAAGGACAAGCACTAGGATGTCAGGGGACAAGGAGAGAGAAACCTCCTCTCCTCTCTAAAATTCTTAATGCTCTCCCTTCCTCCCCTCGCCCTCTATTGCCCTCCTCTCCAGTCCCGCCTTCTTAGTGCTCGCCCTTTCTCTCTTCGCCTGGAGTTGCCTTCGCCTGCACTACACACAACTAGTGACACGGAGTATAAAGCTGAGTGAGTGACGCCAACACACCCATCCCTCTCTTGAAACAAAAAAAAAATTGAAGAAAAAGAGAGCTGTTTAAATTCATTACTCGCAAGAGGCTGTACAAGGTCATTTTTCATACCCGGACGTAGTCTCCGGTGGACAAAAAACAAAATGTAGCGAGGAAACGATGCATAGTGAAGTGGCCTACTAATTCTCGAGGTCCCGTGCTTGGTGGTTTCGAAAAAGGAAAAAAACAAGAATTGACCGTTGCCCAGAGCTGATGTGACTCCAGCACATCTAACCACCCCTCCCCTCCCCCCCCCCCCCCCCCCCCCAAAAAAAAAAAAAGAGAAAAATTGTAATGGGTAATTTTGTAATCGATTACAGCAAATAAGTAATTCAATTAGAAGAATCGTTACTCCTTAAAGAAAGTAATTGAAACGTTAGAATATTACAGTAAAATGTAATCCAATGCAAGCAATATATTACTTGTAACGCGTTACGTACAAGTCTGATATTACTGCAGTCTACCATATTCGATTGCTTTCCTCTATCCCCCTGGTTTTTTGTCCCTATAGCTACAGCCTCCAGTTGTGTCGAAAGATTGGAAAAAATGCGCCACAACGGCCTCAGCGGCAACGGTGACGTTACCCACAAATATCTGCTTGTGTTTGCTTCGACCTCTTCTAGATGGCGCCACCATACTAGCGACGAGACGCGGTGCTCAAGGGCACGCGCCGCTTCAATTACCGGACAAACAGGTTTCTTTATTTGCTCGGGCGTTTCCGTAATGAAACCATACGCCGGTAAAATTGTGGAATTCCTTCTCCATTATAAAAAGAAAAGTTACGAAAGATAAAAGTAAGGAAAAACTATTTATATATAAATGAAAGGTCCGTTTACCAGCATACAGATTAGAACACTAATGTTAGCACATGGATAACGAAACGATTAGCGTGTACTACAATATGCCAACATTTGTTATTTTTATTTAAATCTCATCTTAAAGTGAATTTGATTCAGACAACTTCTATTATCTAAACAGTCCTATTTCTTTGTTTCTCTAATATTGAAGTATAAACTTCCCTATTTGCCTGTCTGGTTTGCTACTGCGACGGTGGACTACGTCTGTAAATTGTATGCTGATTGTGCTTGCAGTAATTACTAGCACACTAGAACACACTAAAATCTTGGGCTTCAAGCAATGTCCCCTCCTTTAATCCTGTTTAGAAAAATGTATGTGCATGAGCAACAGAATTCATTGTACAGGTTGTTTCTGTTAAGCTTAACAGTGTTTTTTTGTTTTTTTTTAAACGTCGTGAAAGCCACAATAATGCGGTCTATATGGGTGAGTCATAGGGCCAGGGGACATAGTATTGGGGGCTAAAAGTTCCAATGAGTCGGGTAATTAACTAAAATAAAACAATACACGTTTCAATTATTAAATATAAATATATGGTTCTTATTGAAAAAAAATATGCTGGGCGTCATCGAAAACCACTGAATCAACCAATATTAGAAACCGCTACCTGTCAGCCCTATTGAAAAATCCTGTATAAAATTTCTAATGGGTCCTGTATAAATATTTTTACCAGCCTATTGGATATGGGTCCCATACATTTATGCAGGGCCCACATAAATGTACGGGACCCATACATTCTTACAGGACCCGTATAAATGTACGGGACACATACATTTATACAGGAGCCGTATAAATGTGGCCCATATACAGCACCCACTAAACATTCGGAATCTGTATCAGTGCGAGACGTCCATATGTGTAGATGAATTGCCTCTGCATCGGAACTGTGGCAAGGTGTAGCAGTTGTGCCTGGCTTACAAGCCTTGCAAAAAAATGCAACAAACAACAAAAGCAGGCTTACAATCGCTCGTGCTTATTTCAAAAGCACCGAGAGACAGCAAGCTGGTCAGAGATACCTTTGCGTGCATTCTTCATTTGTGTTTGTGTGTGTGTTTATACTGCCCGAAGTTAGCCTGCCTCAATTGTAGACTTGTCTCTCAGCTGTAGACGAGCAATAGAGCCAGTGCAGTACAACCGCTAGCCCTTCGATGTGTTTGCATTTGTCTTGCAAGTAGCGTCAAATGCGACAGTGCACGAGGCCAGTGTCTCGTGCAGCCCTTGGGAGCAGTTGTCGGCGCAGCACTGAAATGAGCGGCCCTTGGAAGCGAATGGCAGCGGAGCACCCGCTCCTGGCTCGTGTCTTGCGCGTTTCCACAAGAATGGTTGGCGGTACTTGTAAGCGTGAATTGCATCCAGGGAATTTCGTCTGCACTTGCCGGCAGCGCCTGTGAGGGTTCTTACAGGAGCTCTCATGGCATAACGGAAATTGAACTCGGTTTGGCTTCACGTATTATATAACCTTACAGGATTCGACTTCCCATCATATTCCCGTAGACATAAATAGAAGATGAATTCTCGTTCGACTTCTTTTATAGGAATATATAGAAAATGCTTTCCCATAAGAGATCTTGCTAAAAAGGTATATAGGAAACGCCTCCCTTTAAGACTTCGTTTACAGGAAATGCTTTCCCTTAAGATTCCCTGTAAACAGTTTTACAAGAATCGGCTTCCTATAGGACTTCCTGTTGAAAATTGTACAGGAAACACCTTCCTTTAAGATTTCCTGTAACTTTTTTTACAGAAACTGTTTCCTGTAGGACTTCCTGTAGAAAAGTGTACAGGAAACACCTTCCTATAAGCTTCCTGTATGAAATTTTACAGGATTTTTCAATAGGGTAATGATGGTCAAATACTATTGTACAGATGAATTTAAAACCAAAAAAATCTATCTGGTAGAAGGAGCGGAAGGTAGCATCTCTGTGGTTTTTTTCAAGGTACCCCGTCTAGTCCAACTTACAGCGTAACTGACGGTGTTCGAACGTTCCATTCAAGTTTCTTATATGCTAACACGTATTACAAAGTGCAAAAAAAAAAAACACATGAATCTTGAGCATGAACAAAAATAATTTCTGAACATTACCATGTTCAACAGTTGAAGAACATGCAGAAGTTAGAGCCAACTACCATTTATCTCAGAACGTACGTTAAATAACTTTATTTTAAAGCATTTTTAAGTGGCATGGTGGCATACATTTAAATTATCATAAAATTACCCGGACACAAATAATTTTTTCTTGCTTAGATGAATCAGATACAGCATATAATGCCTAGATATTAGCTAGGATTGTTTCAGACGGATGTAAAATATCTGATTTAAGCTTGCCTACGAGTTGCAGCATAATATTGGGGTCCCTCAAATTTTTATAAGTATTTTCTGTCACATCTATGTTTTCTCCAAAAGTCTCGAGTGAAATTACGTTTGCAAATTTCTGAATTGACAATCATTGGAAATGAACGTTTTTCTGCATATACTTTTTGTTGTAAATTCATTTGACTAAAAAGACGGACGCATCCCGTATTTGTCCCCGCAGCCAGAAAGTTAATCATATAGAGGTTTGTTTTTGTCAAGTTTGATCTCTAAATGTTTCGTGCCTTTGCGAAAATCCATCTCATACTATGGAAATGTATTTAAGTATCGCCAATTGATGTTGATGAACAGAATGAATTGCCGCGTTCCCCTTCTCACTGTTAGCTGCCTCAAATCAGAAGACAGAATATAAAACATTTAGTCGTTTCTAAACATACGTATCTTGTCTTTTCATGGTCGGATATTCTACTCTCGTTGTCTTTGCCCTTCGAGGATAATCGAAGTAAAGCTGCAAATTGAATTCCTAGCATCCAGCACACAAAAGCATCGTTAAGAAGCAACCGAAATATTGCAAATTGGTAGGCAATCGTGTTGTACCCGTATGACGTTCAAGCATCTGGTGACATCACGTCACGTAAGTTCCATTTTGCCTCTAAATTTAGCGGGAAAACTGAGTTCGTGTATAGGGCACGTGACATGAAGTCACGTGACCTTATTTCCCAAGCTATACTTAGCGGGGAAACTGAATTGGGATTAAGGTCACGTGACGTCAATTTCCCTGCTAAACCTAGCGGGGAAACTCGATTGGTGTATAGGTGACTTGACAGAAAATCATGTGATGTCATTTTCAGTGCTAAATTTAGCGGGGAAACTGAATTGGTGCTGAGGTCACGTTACCTTCATTCCACTCTTAATCTAGCGGGGAAACTGAAGCTATGTGACATCACAGGCCACGCTTCACCAAATGCTGCTTCACAAAAGCCGAAATAACTATAAAAAAAACAATCAAATTAAAAAAACAACAACAAAAAAACGACATTAGTTTACGCAGGTTATATGCTCATGCCAAAAAGGCAGTCGCGCAGATACTAAATAGCTCGAAGCGAGCGAGCGTTTGTTTTCTGAGGAGCGCTCTCCTGGCGGTTTTCCTTCGCACTAGTGATGACGTCGGGACTCGTCCATTTGAAGCAGACAGGGTGGAGCCCACCAACGCAAAGAAACTGCTGATATCATCCGCGTCTTCTCAGCGTGGTCAGATTGAAGGGGGGAGAACGCCCGCTGGCGTGAAGCTATTTAGTATGTGCGTGACCTAAGGTTCAGGTCTAATCAAAAGTTATCTCCTACAATCTTGTAATAAACACCCACCAACTCTTATCTTCGGAGAACGTTTCCTACATCAGTCAGAAAGTCGGACAGTAGTTCAAGATAAAAAATTTACGAAACATTCGTGGAACAGGCAGAAGCCAATACCTTGGCGAAGGCGGGCCTGCTCAGTATATCGACGACCCCGCAATTTAGGTCGCCTAGCTGCCCAGTCGGCGGCTGGAGTAACGGTTTGTTCACATTTGTCCGGCGTCGGTGGTTCAGTGGTAGAATACTCGCCTGCCACGCGGGTGGCCCGGGTTCGATTCCCGGCCGACGCACTGCTTTTACTAGCTTTTTCTTTTTGCAGTACAATATATGCTATTCGGCAGTCAAATATTTCTTAGGAATATAACGTCGAAATCAGCGTCTGGTATAGTTTTGTACGCTTTAGATCCTGAAAAACGGTCCGTGTTGTTATATTACTCGCTTCACCTTAAACGACAAATAAAATATAAAAATACATTTAGATCTTAAATTGTTTATGTAAATTTTACCACTAAAACTTTTTGAGTAATATTTATGCAATTAGACACAATTTAAGGGGGGGGGGGGGGTAGCCCTTTTGCCGCACTCGGCAATTACATAATTAAGCCCCAATCCTCAACTCTCATTCGTTCGATAGATAATTGACGTGTAAAATGTTCGCTGTAAAAAAAAAAACAAAAAAAACTTCCGTGTTGTAATAGTTTTTATATCGACAATATTTTTTGTATGTTTCAGAAACAAATAATTAAGATAGAGTAATTATTGTTTTCAAGTATCTCTCGAGATTTCCTTTCCACTTCGGCTGCAAATGATAACAGACATGGCTGCGGGCGTTTGCGGCGTGCTCAACGAGCGTGGTTCGTGGAGCTCGTTTATTTTAATAAGTGCGAGTTGTTCACCGTAGTGTTTACAGAAATAGCTCATATACTGACCTATTTCAGAGAAAAGAACTGTCCGAAGTACCCATCTTCGGAAGAGCTGTGCGGGTGCTAGGGTTTCTAGCGGGACAGGCCGAAGACTACTGTCCCACCACATCGGAAGCGCTGTACAGAGTTTAGGTTCGTAACGGGGCTGACGTAAGCCTATCGCCCCACGTCAACTATGTTGCTGGTTCTGGCTTGGGTTCCTTTGCGCGTGTTGGTGATAAAAAAAGTTGTTAGTTCCCGTGAAAGCCGCTTCGTGGCTCTGTGAATCGTGTAACAGTTGTGATCGCAATCATGGTTACCGACAAGATAGCTACACAAGTAGGCATTTGCGAGACACTTGGCTGCAAGAAATCGGGCGTTCGACTCGTAAATAAAGAGAGACACCAGCATCACTTCTTTACGAATGAAAGCTAACCTTGATCTGATATCATCAAGAAGAAAATTATCACGCCCGGTGGCGTAACTAGGGGGGGGGGGGGGGGGGGGGGGGGTGGCAGGGGGGTACAAGGGCCCCGGGTGCCACTTGGGAGGGGGCGCCGAGCCGAGTAATAATAATAATAATAATATTATAATGATGATGATGATGATGTCATTATCACTATCATCATGAGGTGCGCGAAATTTCATTTGCCATGGGTGCCGTCATATCTAGTTACGCCACTGATCACGCCTGTCTCTTTTTCACAAGATTTACTATCATATCTATGACATCAAGACTTCACTATTATTCCCAGCCACTCGCATATTTCCTCGCATTGATAACATCTGTAAAGTTCGTCCAATTTTCGCCTCGTCAGTTCCGTTTCTTAACTCCACCTTGCCTTTAACAATAACAGACTGGAATAGCCTGCCTGACAGTATCGTGACCCAGACATATCATAACACATTCATATCCCATCTGACCATCCATCTGCATTTGCACTAATAGAAAAGTCAATTCGTATTTATAGAAATGTTTTATTTGTGTATTTTTCTGTTTAATCAGCTGTTTTTCCTTAAAAATGTTTTGAGTGTTTATTTTTTCCTGTTTTTGTTGCTTTATATAACAATGTTCTCCAGCATGTAACCTACTTTTTGTTTGTTCCTTTATATTATGTTTTTTCAGCAGATACCCCCACCTTGTGTAATGCCCGTAAGGGCCTTCAAGGTTTAATAACTTATGGTGATGAATAAATGATGATGTCTAAGTCCCCGTCATTTCGCTTTGAAAGGCAAGTAGCTCTCAAGTTTGGCACTGTACCCTGCCTGCGGAAGCGAATATTTTTTGGTCACGTTTTAAATGTGCGTCATGACTCTCACTCGCGTTGCTCGCGAATGCCATGCGAGAAAAATAACAACAAAATTAAATAAAACTTTAAACGACCGCATATTTATTGTGTTGCTTTTTTTAGCCCTCTCGGCCGCTTTTTACCTCGCTGTAGCTGGTGCATGATGAAACGCTTGAACGCCGCTGGAATGGTCGAGTCTTGCGAGCGTTGTGAAAGTTTTTAGACGGGGTGGAATAGCATACGGACGAAGGCAAAAACGGACGTCGACGCGCAACGTTCATGTCCACTTCTCAAGGCCTCGCAGATGGAGATAGACGGCGGTGCAATAGCAGACGATCCCGGAAGCTGCCGCCGTCTGCTCGCACGACCAGCAGGCTGTGTCAGACGCCAAACAAGACGCACCTGATGTCGCAAAATGGCGACACTGGGCTAAGAGATTACACGAGTCTTGGCGGGATCGGTGACTATTTTAGTTTTACAAACTCCTCTTCACCGGCAGGCCCAATAAAACGTAGTTTCGTGAGGCACAAAATGCCACTCCCTTCCAATGCCTGAGTTCAAGGGGCGTTCAGCGTAGCAGTCGACATCTTCAATAAGAAATGACGCAAAATGTCTGACGAGTCTTTCGAGAGTCAGCTGTTGCTCAAAATACTCAAGGTCTATAAATGGAACAGGTTGCAACATTAAGAACTTGAATAACCTCTTCCCTTGTTTCTTAATTGAAGACAATATTGTTGAAAGTAACGCCACAAAAGTAACGGTTACTTTTTGGGGTAACGGGTCACTTACTTTTATGGGAGGGTAATTGTAATTGTAATAAATTACAACTTAGCCTTGAGTAATTGTAAATGTAATTCCTTACTATATTTCAGTACGTGTACAGGTCTGTTGGGTAACAAATGAAAGTGGCGAAGTATAAATCAATCAATGCCTTTAAGCATGCTACAGCGAATCAAAAATAACTGTAAAAATAAATTTTCAAAGCGGATGTTGAAGTAGAGTATATGTTGGGCTAATTGGTTTTGGAACTCGTAATACATTTAGCGCTCAAAACAAGGACAAAAAGACGAGAATCAGACACCACAGTGCACAGTGAATGTTGAAATAATATTTGAGTGTTTTAACAATTTTTCAGCAATTGTTCACGAAGTCCAGTTTTCGTAGTCATTGTTAACATACTTTTTTCTGAATCGCATTTATTTCCTAGTGCTGTAACAAGAACAAAAAGGCGACGTTTCGCAAGATTACAATATTATAAATATTTTACATCATATGGTAATTAAAGTTGAATAATAATTAGTTATATGTGCTGGGGACCCCATAAAGTTTACAATACATCATTTACATATTAACATTTCCTTTTAGAAAGGCAGTAAATTTCGTCTGATATCGGCGACCTCGTACAGAGCTCACTTCGAATCATATCCTCCTCCTTAGGCTCCGACCAATCCATAGATTCCTCAATTCAATTCAGTTCAATTCAATTTTTCAATTCAATTTTTATTTTCAAATCAAGTAATACAAAATAAAGAGCTGGCCCACAAAAGCAGTATTCTGCTTGTATGTGGGGCCAGGCGACCAGACAGAATACATGTTGTTACAAAAAACAAAAAGAAAACACTCCGCAGCACAAAAGAAGAAATCAATTGCTAAATTTTCGGCTCCCTCCACATCCTTGGCCCTGATGAGCGATAGCCAATATTCAAAGTGATTCCCACAAAACCAAAGACCCCAGGATGATCTTGTTCTGCATCCTGCTCTTCACGAGTTCTATACACGAACTCATCTCTGTTACGTCACGGCGCGGTGGTGGCGCGTCGGGCGCACTTCCGGTCTGGGGCTGTGGGCAGAAGTTCCAATGTGAGACGTGTATTCCTGCGTTGTTTTGAAAGGAACAAGACAAGAACCTGCCTTTCTCGTCAAAACGCCGTGACTGGGGCTGTACAAAAGGTGTCGAGAAAGGTTTGAAGGTCAGTTTTCACGTGCTCGGTTCGTCCGTGAATCTGGATATGTGCCGTGAAAAGGGAAAAGCAGACGCCGTCGGACCACGATTGCTTGGGCGGGAAGCACTTTGGGTCGAATTAACGGATACTTGCGGTCATCAGGTTTATTTGTTTTGTTCCAATATGAACGCCGAAAAATCGTCAAGTTGTACGGACCACCTGCGAACTACGTTCAGTGCGTCTTCAAGTTCAAACGGCAGCCTGATCGTTCGGGCTGTCGTCTGCTCTTTCAAACGTTTCTGCTTGTCGTCTGCTCTTTTAGACGACACCGGCCCGTAGACCAAACGTGGGCCCGGTACTTGCGATAAGAAGTAATTGCGGGCCTCAAAAGACTTAAGAGGGCGCGGTACCTCTATTTATTCGTCCGTTTCAGGCACCAGATGGCGCGCGGCTCGCGACATGGTTGAACGCGCGACTTCTAGATGGCGCCAGTATCGGAGTGTGAAAAGGCCCGCGTTATCCGCTGCGTGAACTAGATACAAGAAATGTGTCGTGTTCTCCCGGCGGAGGAAGCTTCTCCCTCCCTCGCGCGCGCTTGGTATGTCTGTGGTGTCAGTCAGCTCAGTGGGCCAGTGCGCATTGCATCGGACTTCAGTGATAATACGCGCGGTGACCGAGTCCGGCCTCTGTGCTGGGTGATGCAGTGGGTGGCGCTCGTTTCTGTTCGGAGGTAGGAATAAAAATGTCGGTCCCCTTTTTTACGACGCTCGTTTCTATAGCTTGGGTGTTCTATCTCAAGTGACGTACAGTACCGCCTTTTCGAAATCGTCCTTTGCGGCGAGCGATTGAGAGTCAGGTTAGCGTTTTATTTAGGTCAGCACTACACGTTCAATGAAGACCTCGGGCGGCGATGTAAATATGTTTTGCTCCCCAAAGTGTGTCCAAGATGCGCAGTGACAATTGGAAATGGTATTGAAGGCGCGCGACCGTTGGTTGGTAAAATACGTGCGTTAGATTCACCTTTTCAGTCTAATCATTTTTGCCAACGTCTTTTATCTGTTTCGACAAATGACATGTTCGAGTTTATTGATAACCTTAGCTAGACTGAACGTACGGAGTGTCCGGGCTTTAAATAGATTTGCTTCGTTTATGTGAATGAATAACTGTATTCTCTTCCGTGCTCGGTGCTATGCAAAAATCGCTTAGATGTTATGGTAGTGTAGTGTGGCGGCGTTTTGCACGCTGACTCGGTATTGCATTCGCTGTGCACACACGGTATGTGTTCAGATGGAACGTGTCAAATCGTATTTCCGATCGATATGATGGATTTACTTTGCTACAGTGTTAATTATATTTTCCTGTTTTAAACTGGTTCGTCCTTGATCTTAGCCTAAGTTCAAATTCGAGGGTGCAGACCGACTTAGTGTCGTAACATCCGTAATGCACAGAAAGAAATTAGTACTTTAAATGAAAAACCAAAGGGTACGAGGCGGCTCGGTGTTATAGAAGTAAAGAGTGTACGAAGGATGCCATCGTACTTTTTTTCATGTTGAACGCTCCGCATCGCTGGGAAACGCTCAAGGTATCAACGAAGACAACGAAATGGCGTGAAATTTCCATCGAGCGGAAAACGAGCGCCACTTTTGTCATGCGCTTTCATTTTGATATGGCGAAAAATACGCGTGAAATAGTAACAAGTAAGGCAACAGAAGTTAGATGTTGGGTCTGGAACACCACCAGACTCAGCCGTGTTGGGGGCATCTCTCGCGAGTCATTACGTTAAAGGTATTGCGCGTCGAACTGTAGGTGTGAGTTATCCATTTGAGCGAAACCTTGATTTCCCAAAACTATTGTGCGTTAGAAATATGCATCGTATTAATCAGCTATTACTATACCCTATCTCAATAGTAGCGCACTGTACTTGGAAGCCACGAGCGAGAAATAAATGAAAGTTGATTTTGTAGGACAATCGCGACGTGGAGACCCATAAAAGAGAGTCCCGATAAAAAGAGAGCTCCGCCTTCCTCTTCTCTTCAAGTGCTTGGGTTAACCTCTCAATCCTGCACCTTTAGAAACACTGCGCGCACCTAAAATTCCTTTCTTCCCTGAAAAACACGGTGGCTTTCAGAATTGAGGGGTTCTACGAGAAAGCGAGCGACATGTCACGGGAACGAAGGCGAGGTGCTCCGGGCTTTGAAAACGCTCCTGATCAAAAATATAACAAAGTACTTTTTTTTTTTTTGCGGCACAATTTTTTTTGTCCCTATTAGCGCAAAACCTACCATAAACTAAAAAAAAATGGGCATACAACGACCACGCACCCACTGGGACCCGAGTCAAGGCAAGGACAACTAACTACTAAAAGGAAAAAAAAAATCATGTTCGCATACATAGACAGAACGCATCCATCGAAAAAAATGAATCCCCTGCTCGTTCTGCCAATCTCATTGTGCGTCTGTCAAAAGCCACAAATGAGGAAGACAATCAGCGCCTGCACCCCCCCTTCCCCCCCCCCCCCCCTAAAAAAAAGAAGAAAAGAAAGGTTCTTTTGGACGCCCGCAGTGGCCCAAGCGATGACCTTGGAAGGGTATGCGATCGTAGCACGTTTGACCCCCGGCTGTTCCCCTGTCTCAAATGCCCACGGTCCGTTTTTCCCCAAGTACCAAAGTCCCCGTCTTATATTCCCCGATTATCAACTCCGCAGTTATTCTGAGTCATTCCGATGCTTTCCAACGTTGAAAAACTGTTAGACGAATATTTGCACACAAGTATACACTGTTCGCAGAACTATCTACAGTGCTAAAATTCAAAAGCGCTGCGTTGGATTCGGGAACTCGTGTAGGTCTAGCTCATTGTTGGAACATTTTTATTCGCTCGATGAACTCCACGAAACTTGTAAATATTAGAATGGACTTTTCAGATAACGATATTAGTTGTCCGGGTCCCAGGCGACCGGACAGGTCGCAATTATAGGTTCATTGCACATTTTATTTCATAATCACAATCGTATCATCAAGGGTACGCCATTTCCTCATCACTTGTACGAACGGAGTTGCTGTATTCGTAGCACACGTAGACGGAAAGGGTTGAGACTGCTCAAATAATACCTTCTTTTGGCAAGTACTGCGCAGCGATTAAACACAATGCCTCTAACATAAACATGCTGCTCCACATGTGTATTCACAAGACGCAATACATCGTTCTCCCAACTTCGTTGAAATGGGCATGAAAGCGCGTAACCGTTACTTGGTTGAAGTTCTACTTAGAGGTAAAGTGTTTACCATAAAAAGTCGTTAATTATTTATTTTTTTCCGTTCCACTACAAAACACGGTTCCCTTCAAAATTATGTTTTTCATGTCGTCTCCACAGCGCTTTTACGTCCGTAATTTCGTGTTAGAAAACATCACAAAATGTGCGGAAAAAAACGGTACGATCGATGCTGCATAGCCTCTTTTCCGTGGACATTAAAAACAAAGTAGTTGTCTTCACTTCGCACTGCATGTTTTAGCATGGAAGTTCCTATTTAATTATGATGTTTTCACTTTCTTAAAAAATATACAGTTATTTTAAGTACCAAATTACAAAAACGTCAAAATTGCATAATTGCTTTTCGTTGGGACGCCATGACGACAGTGACACTTGCGTTCGCTGGTGATTTTCGCCAGCATTTCTACGATGAATCGCCAGGATCGCGAGATGCAACAGCGTGACACTCCGTCTTCTGTGACGTCATTTGTTGCCACTTCGGGACCACTTTTGATGTATGGGCAGATAGGACGCTAAACACACCAGTCGGAGACGCGCTCCAGGCGCCATAGTACTGCTCCTAAAAGCAGCTGTCACGTGCTTTGCTCCGCGACTGTGATTCCCTCACAGCAGCTCTGACTGATATATTGATAATTGTTACTAGTGGCCATCACCGACTTGTTATGCCTGATTCACTTCCTATTCTGCTTGCAATTTTCAGTATCGACGTCGACCATCTCAGCTACGGTTCACGCTTTAGCAGCCCGAGCGACGTCGCGACTGAAAATTGCCAGCGAAATCTCATCATGCGAATCAGGCATTAGCGTAGATTCTGCGGCGTCCACGCGGAATGAATCGCCGCACGTCACATTATTCACACGAAGTTTTGCGGTGTAACGAGCCTCATTAATTTTGCTGAAGCAGCTCAAGTAGTCAGGCATTGCCAGGAAGTCGTAGACTCAACAATTCGAACGCAAAAAATGGCAGGGGGACTCACACCGACGCCGACAACATCGCATTTCAATGGTTTGTTTATGTTCGACGGCGAGCCGCACCGTACATGCGCGGCGCCGGTGGCGTCCGCTAGGGGCGCTCCGGTTTGTTTGTAAACATGAGTTGGTGTGTAAACAGAAGACGACAAATTGTGCTCAGACCACTTCCGAAAAAAGGAATACCGCCATAGGACGCCCTGTGGCATCGGAAGGTAAATCCGGCTTCGTCAGGAACCCTATAAGCTAGCAAGTGAGAGTGCGAAAGGAAGAAATAGAAACAAGATCAAAATAAGTGCGCGCGCTATCACAGAGGCCTGCAGACAGAAGAGAATCAGACTCAGAGTGAGATGGACCCAAAGTGTGAACAAACAATGCTTCTGAGTTTCACATTGGAGCGTCCAGTATAGTCGTTTTTTTCACCTGATTCTGCCACTTCCATTATGAAACCATATTGTCGACTTCCACATTCCAAAAACGAAAAAGAATATCAAATACCGAGTGGTGTCTTGCAAATAACGATTCCACCTCCTTAAAAAAAAAAAAAACATCGTATTTTCGTTTTTAGCTTTGCTAAGGTTTTTTGTTTGGAGATTTTTTATATAATTGCTGAACCTTTGGCGCGGAGTTGACGGAAAGCAAATAGGCGAAGCTGTTTCCACATTGATTCCATATATGTAGTTAACCCAAAGTGGTTTGTATTTGGATTCTTTGATATATTAACGATAATATGTTTTCGTGTGTCTACAACATTAAGCTCATCTTGTTGTTATCGAAGGTAGATCTGGGTTTTCATCAAGAATAGAAATTTGAACTGTACGCTTGGACATAAATAATTTAGAGACCATTTTTCTTACCGCGCTGTTTTAGAATTTGGCCCATTAACAATTATTCTTACTTTCTAAATAGTTTTGGTGGCAATGAATTATCCGTTTCTTAAGAGGAAATATGATAACTAAAATGTATACTGTAAACGACTAAATTTCTGCAAGGAAATAATTTTCGCGAATTTCGCGAATCGCCTACAATTCGCGAAAGATAAGTCCCGCGAACAATTCGGGCAATATGTGAACGCTACAGAAGCTACACTCAAATCGCAAAAATTAGAACCCGCGAATAATTCTAAATTTTCAGCTTTGGCTCGATTCGCGAAAATTAAGTCGCTTACAGTAATTCAAAAAAACCAAAAAAAAAACTTTCATTTTATTTGAATAAGAGTGTTTTTTTTTTTTTTATCATTCAGATATGATTGACTAGGAAAAAGAGGCAGTTGCATTCTTTGGTAATTTTGTGCAGTGATGTCCACTTCGAGAAACGCTTTTTTTTTTGACAATAAAGAAAATGTTTGTGTATTCAGCTTCCCGAAGTATTTAATAGATTAGAAATTAAACTCAACAATAAAATTACTACTTCCCCTCCCCCGATATTAAAAGAAAAAACTAACTTAAACTGATAAAAAAAACGGAAAAATTGTTGCTGGTTTCGCTAAAATATGATCACTGTCAATATGGCAGAAGGTAGAAACTGGACGTAATCCCTGTTAGAAACTGCGATAATAATCTGGGCTGCAATATATTAAAATCTTCAAGTGTGGCGAATTTCTACGTGAGCGTTTCGCACATAAATTGGAAAATCGGACAGTGATTCAAGATAAAGTAAGTAACGTAGCAACCCTATATGAATTGAGCAGCAATTAACACCTTGGAGAAGTAGAGAATCCCGGCCGACACACTGTCCCTATAACCACTTGACCTAGGTCACCTGCCCAGCCAGCCGCCGGAGTAGTGAATTCCCGGTATCTGTCTGGCGTCGGTGGTTCAGTGGTAGAATACTCGCCTGCCACGCGGGTGGCCCGGGTTCGATTCCCGGCCGACGCATGTCTTCTTTTGCGCGCATTTGTAGCATTTTTGTTTGCTCCTATAAAAGTTTAATTTATGGTTCCTATTATCACAATTCTCAAAAAGGGAAGTGTTGTCATGAGCATGACAGGATTCTGTGGGAGCCTCTATACACCTTTTAACTCTTCGTTAAAGAAGAATTAGAGTTAGGAAGAGAAGAATTAGAGTCTGATCCACCAGGAGGCCCTTGCTTTTGTTTTTGGAGACTCCAAGTTTAGCCAATTTGTGTGGGGATGGCCATTCGAGATATTTTCTGATCATAAACTGCTGTCAGGCCTCCTATTTCATGATCGGGAAATTCCACAGCAATGCTCGACGCGCGTGCTGCGATGGCCTAAACACTCATCTGCTACGACTACAGGCTGAACTGCTACCGGTGATAGGCCAGGATGTAACTTGGGAAATGCAGACGCACTAAGCCGCCATCCATTGCCGGTGACACCTGCAGAAGATCAGATTCTGGGCGATGTTTTTCTCTTAGAAAAAGCTTATCCTGCATTGATGTCTCCTGCAGCAACGGCAAGGGCTACAGGTCGGGATCGTGTCCTGGTGGTTCTGCGAGAGAAGTGGACGACAGGGCAATATCTTCCAGCGTCTGAAGAGTGGCGGCCGTTTTTATCAAGAAGGGAGGAGTTCAGCGTTCAAGATAGCTGCTTGCTTTGGGGGAGTCAAGTTGTGGAGCCGGGATCACTTCACTTGGCTGTGTTCCTGCTGCATGAGAGTCATCCTAGAATAGAAGAGATGAAGATGGTGGCGAGGAGCCAGGTTTGGTAGCCCGGGATGGACGATGATATTGCAGAGAAAGTGAACACTCGTCGCACCTGTCAGGCAAAGCAGCGAGCTCCCAAGCCTGTGCTGCTTGCGCCCTGGCCATTCCCCGAGCGACCATGGTCGAGATTGCACGTGAATTTTGGAGGACCTTTCCATGGGGTTATTTTTTAGTACTGGTGGATGCCTACTCGAAATGGGTGGATGTGATTCCTGTGTCATTGCCATCGGCTGAGGCCACTCTAAGGTGTCTGCGTACTATTTTTTCAGCTCATGGTCTACCTGACATGGTGGTTAGTGACAATGGGCCAGCATTGTCAGCGCTGAGTATAAAAAAACTTCTCGGAACGAATGGGCGTCCAGGGCAGTGTTAATTCCCTCTTACCATCCAGCGTTAAACGTGGTGGCGGAAAGAGTGGCGCAGATCATCGTGATCAAGATGAAAAAGGCTGAGCCAGGGCTGTTCGAGACCAAGTTTGCCAGAGTGTAAGTTGAATTACCGGACCTCTCCAAACGACCTCACGGGTTGTGTACCCGCAGAATTGCTGATTGGGCGGCGTCAGCGGACAGTTCTGGGCCTTCTGCATCCTGACCTTCGGACGCAGGTTAGTTTTAAACAACTACACCAGAAGCAGCGTCACGACCTGGTGGCTCGCAAAGACCCCCTGCCACCTTCCGGGGTCGGGGTGTAGGCTCATACTTTATGCCTGGGCACCATGGGTGCCTTGAGTGGTGGTGAGGCCCCAAGCACATCACTAGCAGAGGTAGTGCTATCTGATGTCACTGTCAGGAACCCCTATGGGGACCATCTATGGCATCGAGCGGCACCTAACACGACCACTATCAGCAAGTAAAAAGGAGTGGTTGCAGCATCGCTCGAGCCCTTCCCAACTGAACACGAGACATACCTGACAC
The DNA here is from genome assembly GCA_013358835.2 of Ixodes persulcatus. NCBI lineage: Eukaryota > Metazoa > Arthropoda > Arachnida > Ixodida > Ixodidae > Ixodes > Ixodes persulcatus. The sequence continues at coordinate 1,245,082 of JABSTQ010010202.1, forward strand.
TGTCCGGCTCTTTACCCGAGCATGTGACCAGTCTACGGACCCCCGAGGCCCCTCCAGAGGTGGTGATTAGGCCATCTATACCAGTGCCGAAACGGTCAACCCGGGAGAGAAGACCCGTGTCGTGTTATTCACTTTAGCATTCTGAAATCTGTTTTTTTTTTTTTTTGTGGGGGGGGGGTGATTATTCTTGGGTGCCTTGGGTGTCTTGGATTCTTGGGTGTCAGGAATAGTATGGTCTGCCCAGTAGCGCCACCAGGCAATGGCGGGTGCTTTGTGACGTTGGACTAGCGGCGGCCATGTTGTTAAAAGGTGGTGCGCTAGCGGGGAGGCGACAGTTCTGTTTACGGACCAAGGAGATCCGCTTATACCCAATTTGTAACCATATCTTGACAGCATTAACCGTTATGTTGAAACTTAACACTGGCGCCTGGACCTATATATATAGACCGTCTTCGGTAGACTTAGGCCAGCCCCGCTACGAAAACAAGCACCAAAATAGAGCTTCTGAAGGCGCGTACTTGAAGAAGTTGTTCGCTGCAAACTAGGTCGGTTGAGGAAATTTTACTCAAAACATCCAGGTGAACACAAAACGACTCATTCTCATAGATATAGACGAACTTAACGAGCTACTATTGTTAAGCTTTCTGCAAACACAGGGAGCCATGTTTGTTATAGTTTGAAACCAAAACGGAAAGGCAATATTTTTATATTTTGGAAAACAATACACTCTCTATCTAGATTGTTTGCTTCTAAAGCTTAACAATATTGTCGATAAAGATACTATTATCGCACGCAGAAACAATTTTAATCGAACATTTCACACTTCATTCACCTCTCCAACCAATGAGGGCCAAGAAACGGTGCTTAGCTAGCAAGAACCTTTCGTTACGGGCGGGGCTTAGAGCAGGGCTACCCCCCCCCCCTAAATAGCGTCTAACTACGCAAATATTGCCAAAACAAAGTGTTTTTAGCGAAAATATGTAAAAAAAAAAAACAAATCTGCCACCATGAAGACCCTTTTTAAATAATGCATTTTTTTTTCTAATTTTAGTGTCTCCTTAAGGTGCGTATCTTCAAATGTAAAACTCAAATTCAGGATTTAATATATATATATATATATATATATATATAGTATATATATAAACGAACATATGCAGATGCATGAACCGTACTTAATCTGAAGAATCAATGAATAAAAATATTTACGAACCAGCCGAAAGCCAAATTGAACGGCGGAGCCAGGATATACATATATATATATATATATATATATATAACTGGTAAGAAAAAACCCTTGGTGAAAACAGCAAAAATGGACGATTTAATCCTCGACGTTTCGGCCGGAGTCCGGCCTTTGTCAGGAAGAACTTTTACAGATGAACGCGGGTGGTATTTATACAATGCTACGGTCGAGTCCAAGTTTCAAAAACGGCGGGATGACGGTTGGAGCTTTGATGAGAGGGAAGCGTAGGGCAGTTCTTATCCGGGTGAAGAAGCTTGACGGTCGGGGCCACGTTTCAAGGACGGTGGGATGACGGTTGTAGCTTCTTGAGAGGGGGCGCAGGGTGACTTTGTGGCCGGCGGGCAGGGGTGACCTGAACGATAGCGTACAATAGACGAAGGTTAACGCGCAAACTAAAGTGCTGTCTCAAAAAAAAAAAAAGAAAACGGCACGGTCATTTTTGTTGTTTCGTGGGGCATGCATGAGTCAGACCTGAAAGGGAACAATGTTAAACCTAGAACAAAGAAATATGTATATCAAAACCTGGAAATAAAAGAGAAAAGTTGATGGTCCAGTTCCGGCAACAAACACAGTACCACTGCTAACAATAAGGTCTGGGACCTGAAAAAATCTCCCCTCATCGCTGTTGCTAACAGACGAATAGCAACAGCGATGAGGGGACATTTTTTCAGGTCCCAGACCTTATTGTTAGCAGTGGTACTGTGTTTGTTGCCGGAACTGGACCATCAACTTTTCTCTTTTATTTCCAGGTTTTGATATACATATTTTTTTGTTCTAGGTTTAACATTGTTCCCTTTCAGGTCTGACTCATGCATGCCCCACGAAACAACAAAAATGACCGTGCCGTTTTCTTTTTTTTTTTTTTGAGACAGCACTTTAGTTTGCGCGTTAACCTTCGTCTATTGTACGCTATCGTTCAGGTCACCCCTGCCCGCCGGCCACAAAGTCACCCTGCGCCCCCTAAGAAGCTACAACCGTCATCCCACCGTCCTTGAAACTTGGCCCCGACCGTCAAGCTTCTTCACCCGGATACGAACTGCCCTACGCTTCCCTCTCACCAAAGCTCCAACCGTCATCCCGCCGTTTTTGAAACTTGGACTCGACCGTAGCATTGTATAAATACCACCCGCGTTCATCTGTAAAAGTTCTTCCTGACGAAGGCCGGACTCCGGCCGAAACGTCGAAGATTAAATCGTCCGTTGTTGCTGTTTTCACCAAGGGTTTTTTCTTACCAGTTATACCCACGCCTTCGGCCTCCCGCCACCATGCCCGTTGTATATATATATATATATATATAATTCTGATGCAGCGGCCCAATTTAAAGAAAGTTTGGTTTCACGCAAGTGAAGATTTAGCAAACTCTTACCATCCATAATATTCCTCTCACAATTCGTGTAGGAGTGCAGACGCTTTTTCATAATTACCCCATAAAGGGTCTCAAAATTCTTATACAACTCAGTTGAGCTCTAACAGGGTAGCCAACCTTCGAAATGTACGCACCACTATATATATTTTTGGAATATATTTTATTAGTTGACTAAGAAGATCAGTGTATTGGCAATTCTGTCATGTCATGTACAATGCAAAATTTACATATTCACATCCCATCTGAAGATGGGAGTTCACATCAGCCGTAGAAGCCGCGGCCTCCTCCGTAGCCACCTCCGAATCCACGTCCTCCTCCGTAGCCTCCTCCGAAGCCACGGTTGCCTCCGTAGCCACGGCCCCCTCCGAATCCTCGGCCATACTGAGCAACCGCCAGGCTGCACAAAGCTGCAAGGACGACTAAGGCCACGAGGATGGTCTTGCTGGACATCATGTTGATGGTAGTTTCTGCATAGGAACACGAGAAAGATTGAGCGGGAGTCATTAATATTATTCGTTACAGTTTCGACCGCCGACTTGCTGAAGTTGTTTGCTACTGTGAAGTTATTTCATATTATGGACAGAAATGAATTGATAAAGCTGTGATAACCCTCCTTCTAAATAAGGCAATTCTATTCAGTTGGTAAGTAATATTGAAGTAGACTTTGAGATGGTTGGGGATAAACAATTGTTATTGTTACTCTTCTTGAAAATGCTTTGAGTGACAAAACTGCGCTAAAGCTTTAGGATGGACATACAGCCTCCCGTATTATAAAATACACAGTCACCTAAGCATTTTATGAGGTGCTGGTAAGCATTTATTTACCAGAGCCGCTATGTTTTCAGTGAGATAAAAGAAAAAGGTTACTTTACTTTTTCACCCCCAGCACTGTCAGCTCAGCCTAAGCGAATCCCGCACAGCCGTTCAGTACAGTCTCTTCAAATGGGTCTTTGAAACTGATTGAGAATAAACACTTAACTTTCTTTTTTCTAAATATATTCAAGTAGCAAATTATACGTTTCTTAATGTCTCTGGACATGTTGATAGATTCAATTAAATGCCCGAACGTTTTCTTCCCAGAAAAACACAAGGGCAAAGTGCACAAAAACCCACGAAACATTTTAAACCAAAAGTAACTTATGCCCATAGTAGTTCTAAGGTAAAGTGTTACATGTATCACACCAGCAGAGGTTGAATCGCTGCCTCACGCAGTGTGAGATTCGCCTATTCTTTTGATTTCCACATAGATCACAGGATTCTGCTTTGACGTCGATTAAGAAGGGTGTTTTTTTTTAAATTCTATTCATTTTGAAATCAAATAGGAAATGTCGAGCCCAAGCGCAGGATATTGACCCCCTCATATTGATACTTCTTTTTTAACTTTCCTTTGGAACGAAGGACGCACACAAGTGCTGTGTTTACTAGAATAAATGAGCCTGCTTACCGTCTGTGTTGGCTGCTTCGATGCTTTCTGATCGATATTGAGGAAACGCGGAGTATCGCCCTATTTATACGGGGGCTGGTCGAGGAGTGTTGCGGCGGCCGACTACCCCCAAGGGCACCGGAAAGACCCCGAGAGCGGGATTCCCGGAGGCGGCTCGCAATCGTAGTCCTGATGGACGTCAATCGCGGTTCTACACTCTCTCTAAGGACGCGATGTGCAAGGATTGACAACTGATGGTGAGATAATTATTGAATCCTCAAGAGATTGGTGGCGCTTCCCCTTTACTTTCTGGGAATATATTTCATTTTTCACAAAATCATAAGAACTGCAGCCTGGTGTGCGGAAATGATCTAACGTGTTTGGCCTTGAGGGAGCGACAAAACAATGTTGCGTACCTTTTATATTCAAGATTCTGTTGAGAGAAGTAACCTTACCTCTGTATATCTACGCCGTAAAAAAATGTGTTATTAGTCGTCGCTATATGAAATACTATATAAGAAAGCAAATCATGTGTTTTTTCTTTAAAATCTGCCACTTAAAATGCTCAAATATGTAAATATTCAATTGGAGGTTCTTCCCGCCAAATGTAGGTTATATTTGCGACTGAAGATAAATCATGCAATGCATAGGCCATCTTCTGATAGCCTATGCATTGCATAGGCTATCAGAAGATTGCAACTCATTGCAACTCATAGATTCATTGCATTGCAACTCATTGCATTGCAACTCATAGATTTGTTTTGTCAGTTTAGCTCTGAAAATAAATTTTTAAATCAAGAATTGCTAGCAAAGTGGTTAAATGCTAACATTTTTACCCCGGCAGCGTTGCTCTTTTCTCCTGCAGCCCATTTTTTCTGCCGCGAGCGCAAATTATTATAAGCTTATAATTCAATTGATCACGCGAAGGACTGGGTGATACGTCTAACTTCTGCCCCAGACACTGTATTTACGTTGTAGTTCATATTTTACACCACCGTCAAAAGTAAAAGAGGAAAATCGACAGCAAATAAATAAATATGTTAATCATCAGGAGGGAGTCTAATGTTTAACATAGGTTAAGGCATCCAGGTCGCTTCTGGGTTTACCTCAGATGAAAATGGTTTTCATATGGTGTTTAAATTTGAATTATTGATTTTCGACATTGGGAATAAAAAGAAAACATATTTTGTGTAAAACATGTTTTAATTCCTTGTTTTTTAACGCTACGCAAAATTCCGCTCGCAGTAAATATAGGAAGGGTCAAAGTGGGTGCTTGCAATATATATTCTTAAGAGGAAAGCAAACGTCCATAGCTTGTATGCGTACGTACCTCATATGCCTCTTCATTGCTCTAAATAGGGAAACATAAAAGTTCAAATAGATAAATCAAAAATCCGCAGCGACCTTTATTTGAAAATTTCAAAAACTAGTGTAATGAAGTACTTAATTAGAAATTATTAAAATTTCATTAGAAGACATTAGACATTCGGTGCAGGTAAGGAAGACCGTATTTTTTATTAATTAACATTAAGTGACCTTTCGTCATGCGATGTAGTCACATGGCGTAACGACAAAGTGTCAAGTTGTGATGTGCCTTGATATTATGACATTCCTTGACATCACCGTGTCAGGTCAAGAGATCATGTGACATCAGCCCGTTACTTCGACATGCCGCATGTCGTTATAATTGGGACGTCACGCGACGTCTGAATCATGTGACTTCACGGAGTCGCGTGACACCGCGTGGTGACACTCTACCACGTGACCGGACGTTATGGCGGCCGGTTTTTAATATATAAAAAGTTTTTAAAAAAGTAAAAATAGCGCTTTGTTAGCAAACTGTCATTGACTCATTGTTCGTGAGCTAAATATTACCACAAATAATCCCAAACTTCAGCTTTGTCAAGCTTAATTTAGTGATTATTTGTGCTAATTTTTGTAAGGATTTCAATGCAGCTTAATTATTTCGGATTGTTAACATTACGTTTGAATAGACCATTTGCTAAATTCCCCAAACGCCCCAGCCCGTACTTGAGGAATCATGGGAACGGTGTACCTCAGCTCCCTAAAGATTGGTAATTTCGACCGATTCGATGGTTACTCAGCTTTGAGTGTAATTCGGAGTCTTCCTGAACATGCGTTGTATAGAACCCAAGGCCCTGTCATATCATTTTTAATATTTCTCGTCAATTTCAGCGTTTTTAAAACCTTGCATGTTGTCCACCCTTCAACCTGGATGAGCTGCAGAGATATCGTACATTATTTTTAGGGCTGGGCGTTGATTAAAACTTTTAACCCCATTAATCGCCGACCTTTCATCGATTAACTAATCGATAAATCGGTCTCCTTCATTTCCATGTATAATACATGTAAAAAAAAGCAAAGCAATTTTTCTCCTTTTTGTGCGCGTCTTCCTTTGTTGAATATGTGACAAACGGCGCAATATAAAATTTGGTTTCGAATCAACCTCAATGTGCAGTTGAGAACAGTTCCAAGACACTCGCACTCACAGATAATTACTTCAGCAGCTGAAGGAATTATCTGTGACAGCTGCATGATGCTAAATGGTTCGTTGACGTTCTCCGGCAAGAGCGACCTCCCTTGATTGTTCACAATACTCTCTGCTGCGCTAAACAGACACTCGAACGGCGTTGAAGTATCCGAGCCACCTGTAACCTCCTGCAATTGTTTGTGGAGTTTCAAATTTCGTTAGTGCATTTTACTACAGGATTAAATTCACCGAAAGTTTGCCCTTCATACAGGTGCACTCGTCAAGATCTGCGTGGTGAAAGCATTGAATTTGTACTTTCTTTTGATTACGCAAAATTTTACCGATTACCTTTTTAAACAATTATTCGCGATTGAAGCATTAATCGATTAATCGATAGATTGATCGTTCAATTGCTCAGACCTAATTATTTTCATTGTCTCAGAGCTTCGAAGACGCTGATATTAAGTTAGAAACGCTAAAAATGCTATAAACAGCCCCGCTGACTCCCAGCTAATTCCTGGTTTGGGTTGTGATTTCTCAGATTTTTTAACCAATTCCTGCTAAAACAACAATCACGAGAATTTTATTATTGTAAGAGATCTCTCGGCTCAGCCAGGTTGAAAAGAAGCTCGCATGCACAGTATCGAAAACACTGACATTGACGAGAAATTATAAAAGTGATATGACAGGTCTTTGGTCTCTATAGGACGCTTGTCCAGGGTGACTCCGAATTACACTCAAAACTGTGTAACCATGAGATTGGTAAAAATTTCCGATCACTAGGGAGCTAAAGGAACACCGTTCCCATGATTCCTCGAGTATGGGTAAGGGGCACTTGAGGGAAACCCATTTTTCGAGATTTGTATAGAATAAAAGAAATAAAGTGCTGATTCCAAGCTTGTGTGCTTTTTTTCGTATGCCTGGCCAGATCTGGAATTTTCATACTTAGCCAGATCTGGGAATTCTATACCTGACCAGGGGTATCAGACTATATCTTGCATTATGAGGATATATCTGGCTGATATACCGTATCAGGTTATATGTGGCCAATTTTTATGTTCGCCATATCTGAAAACTCCAGATCTGGCCAGATATATTTTTTGTAAAGGACGTCAAGCGACGTCGGGTCATGTGACTTCACGGAGTCGCGTGGCACCGCGTCGTGACACTCTACCCCGTGACCGCACGTTATGAAAGGTAATTACGTGACGTGACGTCGCGGTGTCAAGTCGTTGTTTAATGGACGTCGATTTTTGTATATCCAATCGAACTCAAGAGTCCTGCTAAGTTTATCAGAAAAACGCTTCCCGCTTCACCAATAACGTATGACGCACTTGATTTGGTGTATTATTTTATAGTTATTATTAGAGGCGTGCGATTATCAAAATATTTCGAAGCGAATCGAACCGAATAATAACGGTTACGAACCGAATCGAATATTTTCGAATAGGAATAGTAGTTTCGAATAAGAACATTTTTGAAAACAATTATTTTCTATTTAATGTGAATTAAGGGGAGACACTGCTCTTTGAGGAAAAATATACTAAGATTTTTTTTTTTTAATTGTGGTTTTTGAAGATTGGCAGGCACTTGTCGTCTCGTCCTGAACGATTTTCATTAAGTAAGTCTCTTATCTTGAAATATTGTCTTGACAACGAAGTAAAATGGGTCAGTGTATGTTGTTTTTTATATTATTTCTGAGTGAACTATTTACACCCTTTACAATTTTATGGAAGCCATATCTGCACTTGCACAAATCTAGACTTCTTTTTTTTTCTTTTTCTGGTAGGTGTATGTGTGACATATATTGAGGCAAAAATGAACAAGGTGTGTCCCGGTACGTACACTCTCTAAAAAATGAAAAAAAATAATATGGCCTGACCCAGTACAAATATTATCTAAAAAAGCGTGGTATAAACACGGCCTAACAGCTACCATAGAAAATATATGCGTCAAAAGGAGTCCTTGCCGAGGAACAATACTTAAGAATTCATAATGTCTACTACAATTAGGGACGACATTGTGACCCGGTCAAAATCATAAGTGGTTACTGTACGCATTGCTAGAATGGCGTTGATATCATCGACTTGGACGTTATATCCGTGATTTCGCTATTTCCTGTATGAAAAGTGTTCTGAAGAGCATATTTACGCACTCATTATTTAGTGCCTCGTTCGTAAGCAATAAACAAATATCGCTAGTAAACCTCCTGTGCGCAACAGTGCACCAAGTTTCGTATCACATGAATGCATATCGATTGATACAGTATAGATATCAATATTTATTTGAGCTCAGGAGAGCCGCGACGCCGCAGAAAAGCAAGTCGCCCGTACTCTGAAATCATGCGGCGCCACGTCTAATGATGGTCAAATACTATTGTACAGATGAATTTAAAACCAAAAAAAAAAAAATGAATCTGGTAGAAGGAGCGGAAGGTAGCATCTCTGTGGTTTTGTTCAAGGTACCACGTCTAGTCCAACTTACAGCGTAACTGACGGTGTTCGAACGTTCCTTTCAAGTTTCTTATATGCTAAAACGTATTACAAAGTGCAAAAAAAAAACAAAAAAAAACATGAATCTTGAGCATGAACAAAAATGATTTCTGAACATTACCATGTTCAACAGTTGAAGAACATGTAGAAGTTAGAGCCAACCTATACCATGTATCTCAGAACGTACGTTAAATAACTTTATTTTAAAGCATTTTTAAGTGGCATGGTGGCATACATTTAAGTTATCATAAAATTACCCGGACACTAATAACTTTTTCTTGCTTAGATGAATCAGATACAGCATATAATGCCGAGATATTAGCTAGGATTGTTTCAGACGGATGTAAAATATCTGATTTAAGCATGCCTACGAGTTGCAGCATAATATTGGGGTCCCTCAAATTTTTATAAATATTTTCAGTCACATCTATGTTTTCTCCAAAGGTCTCGAGTGAAATTACGTTTGCAAATTTCTGAATTGACAAATATTGCAAATGAACGTTTTTCTGCATATACTTTTTGTTGTAAATTCATTTGACTAAAAAGACGGACGCATCCCGTAAATGTCCCCGCAGCCAGAAAGTTAATCATATAGAGGTTTGTTTTTGTAAAGTTTGATCTCTAAATGTTTCGTGCCTTTGCGAAAATCCATCTCATACTATGGAAATGTATTTAAGTAGCGCCAATTGATGTTGGTGAATAGAATGAATTGCCACGTTCCCTTTCTTACTGTTAGCTGCCTCGAATCAGTAGACAGAATATAATACATTTAGTCGTTTCTAAACATACGTATCTTGTCTTTTCACGGTCGGATATTCTACTCTCGTTGTCCTTGCCCTTCGAGGATAATCGAAGTAAAGCTGCAAATTGAATTCCTAGCATCCAGCACACAAAAGCATCGTTAAGAAGCAACTGAAATATTGCAAATTGGTAGGCAATCGTGTTGTACCCGTATGACGTTCAAGCATCTGGTGACATCACGTCACGTAAGTTCGATTTTGCCTCTAAATTTAGGGGGAAAACTGAGTTCGTGTATAGGGCACGTGACATGAAGTCAAGCGACCTTATTTCCCAAGCTATACTTAGCGGGGAAACTGAATTGGGATTAAGGTCCCGTGACGTCAATTTCCCTGCTAAATCTATTGTGGAAAATAAATTTGTGCATAGGTGACTAGACAGAAAATCATGTGATGTCATTTTCAGTGCAAAATTTAGCGGGGAAACTGAATTGGTGCTGAGGTCACGTTACCTTCATTCCACTCTTAATCTAGCGGGGTAGCTGAAGCTATGTGACATCAAAGGCCACGCTTCATCAAATGCGGCTTCACAAAAGCCGAAATAACTATAAAAAAACAATCAAATTAAAAAAAAAAAAAAAAAAACAACATTAGTTTACGCAGGTTATATGCTCATGCCAAAAAGGCAGTAGCGCAGATACTAAATAGCTTCAAGTGAGCGAGCGTTTGTTTTCTGAGGAGCGCTCTCCTGGCGGTTTTCCTTCGTACTAGTGATGACGTCGGGACTCGTCCATTTGAAGCAGACAGGGGGGAGCCCACCAACGCAAAGAAACTGCTGATATCATCCGCGTCTTCTCAGCGTGGTCAGATTGAAGGGGTTAGAACGCCCGCTGGCGTGAAGCTATTTAGTATCTGCGTGACCTAAGGTTCAGGTCTAATCAAAAGTTATCTCCGACAATCTTGTAATAAACACCCACCAACTCTTATCTTCGGAGAACGTTTCCCACATCAGTCAGAAAGTCGGACAGTTGTTCAAGATAAAAATTTACGAAACATTCTCGGAACGGGCATAAGCGAACACCTGGGCGAAGGCGGGCCTGCTCAATATATCGACGACCCCGCAATTTAGGTCGCCTATCTGCCCAGTCGGCCGCTGGAGTAACGGTTCATCGAGATCTGTCCGGCGTCGGTGGTTCAGTGGTAGAATACTCGCCTGCCACGCGGGTGGCCCGGGTTCGATTCCCGGCCGACGCATCTGCTTTTACTAGCTTTTTCTTTTGCAGTACAACATATACTATTCGCAGTCAAATATTTCTTAGGAATATAACGTCGAAATCAGCGTCTGGTATAGTTTTGTTCGTTTTAGATCCTGAAAAACGGGCCGTGCTGTTAGATTACTCGCTTCACCTTAAACGACGAATAAAATAAAAATATTTATGCATTTAGACACAATTTAAGGGGAGGGGGGGGGGTCCCTTTTCTAGGCCGCACTCGGTAATTACATAACTAAGCACCAATCCTCAACTCTCATTCTTTCGATAGATGATTGACGTGTAAAATGTTCGTTGTAAAAAAAAAATAAAAAAAAATCTTTCCATGCCGTAATAGTTTTTATATCGACAATATTTTTTGTAGGTTTCAAACAGAAATAATTAAGATAGAGTAATTATTGTTTTCAAATATCTCTCGAGATTGCCTTTCCGCTTCGGCTGCAAATGATAACACACATGGCTGCGGCCGTTTGCGGCGTGCTCAACGAGCGTGGTTCGTGGAGCTCGTTTATTTTAACAAGTGCGAGTTGTTCACCGTAGTGTTTACAGAAATATCTCCTATACTGACCTATTTCAGAGAAAAGAACTGCCCGAAGTACCCATCTTCGGAAGAGCTGTGCGGGTGCTAGGGTTTGTAGCGGGACAGGCCTAAGCCTACTATCCCACGACATCGGAAGCGCAATACAGTGCTTAGCTTCGTAACGGGACTGACGTAAACCTATCGCCCCACGTCAACTATGTTGCTGGTTCTGGCTTGAGTTCCTTCGCGCGTGTTGGTGATAAATAAAGTTGTTGGGTCCCGTGAAAGCCGCTTCGTGGCTTTGTGAATTGTGTAACAGTTGTGATCGCAATCATAGTTTCATACCGCCATGATAGTTACACGAGTGAGCATTTGCGAGACACTTGGCTGCAGGAAATCGGGCGTTCGACTCGCATATAAAGTGTGTCTCGCTTCTAAAGGCAAGTAGCTCTCAAGTTTGGCAGTGCACCTGGCCTGCGGAAGCGAATATTTTTAGGTCACGCTTTTAAATGTACGTCATGACGCTCACTCACATTGCTCGCGGATGCCATTCGAAAAAAAAAAAGGTAACAACAAAACAATAAAACTTTAAACGACTGCATAGTTATTGTGTTGCTTTCTTTAGCCCTCTCGGCCGCTTTTTACCGCGCATGACAGACACTGACAGACCATTGTATTGAACTGTGGCTCGTGCACGATGAAACTCTTTAACGCCGCTGCCATGGTCGAGTCTTGCGAGCGTTGTAAAAGTTTTAGACGGAAGTGGAATAGCATACGGACGAAGGCAAAAACGGATGCCGACGCGCAACGTTCATGTCCACTTCTCACGGCCTCGCAGATGGAGATAGACGGCGGTGCAATAGCAGACGATCCCGGAGGCTGCCGCCGTCTGCTCGCACGACCAGCAGGCGGCCTCAGACGCCAGACTAGACGCACCTGACGTCGCAAAACTGAGACACTGGGCTTGTTAGCTTGTTCAGCCCAGCAGACAAGCCAATCCAGTAGTAATGGGCGGGGCCACTGTTCTGTGGGCGGGGCTTAAAGCGTGCTGTGGCCTCCACCTAAATTGCAACTCGCGGCGTAAATATTGAGCAATATTTTTCGTGAAAGAATAAATACGTGTTCTTTTTCAGCCCTTAAAGAAATACTTTTGTTTGATTTCATCTCTTAATTTCTTTAAGTGCAGACGCTACCGGCACTACGAGCTGGTGGCACCAATCAAAAAGCGTCAAAACCGCACCACCATGGTGTCCGTCATGTTTCTCTACGTGTTCCATCATGGCTGAACCTATCATAAATAGGAAAGCCCTAGTGACTTGCGTTTTTGGCGCTGCTAGATGGTTGCATTACCTCGAAGCGTTGGCTGCGTCTGAACTTATTATGAAACGAAGTATAATAAACGCGAACGTTTCCTGTCGTGTTAGCCTTCCAACTGACCGCGACAGGCTACGAAGATACACTTACGTAAGAAAAGTGGCTCGCTGTTGTTGTTGCGCATGGGCCTCGCTCTTCCGAAAGAGAGTAATGAACTCCAAGCACTGCTGCTATAGGCGTCAAACAAAGCTTGTTTGAAGTTTTATTAAAACTTTGGAGTGACGAAATTACAACTTGAGAGAAAGTTCGGAACACACCGGTGCGGAAGTTTGCTATTGAGAATGGCAGTCTCGTCCATTTAGGCCGTTTTCTCCTCCTTTCTACCTCGGCCGCTAGCCGACCCAGTTTTTGCTGTTCACATCGAATAGCCTTCGTTGTCCAGCTGTCTTCAGGCCTTTTCCGCTTCTACCAACTATCTGTTCGTTTTGCTGGCAGGATAAACACGGTGGCGGCCTTTACGGTGGGGCAAAACTTTTTAATTTGAATGAAAGATATCGCTCAAAAGTAGTCTGGCTCATGATTGTACAGCGAAGCAAATCCGGATAAACACCGAGAACACACATTTTGTTTACCAGTGTATGCAAATTTGTACCACGTACTTCAGGCAATCCTAGTTTCTTTGCAGAAGTGGAAGTATGCGACAGTGACGTCTTGTAGTATTCTCTCCATGCGCTTTAGCGTTTGTTTTGGACGCAAAACGTACGGATATTTAATATTCTTAAAGGGACAATGAAGGCAATTTCGGATATTTGTTTGACGATTGAACTGTGTTCCAGGCACGTCTCAGGCCACGTTGCCCAAATTTCAGCCGAAACCGGCGCTTGTGTGCCGCGCAAATCAATTAAACAGTCGCGGTAATAATCGTTCCGGGATCGACTGGGGCGACGCCCCGAGAGTTGCGGGAGAAGCCAGCAGAAGCGGAGCTCACGTGACCGATGCGGGGCCAAGAAGCGCGACGTCACAAGAGACGCGTCAGCGATTGTTCGAAACGAGAGACGTGCCCTCGGTCACGTTTTGGTTCGCGATTTTTAGGAATACTGTTCTAATTTCCGCGTGAATAGCCATGAAAAGCATAAATCGGACCGGAGATGATTACTAAACCGTAAATGAAGCAGCATACGTATTTTTTTCCTCGCTACGCTGGACGCGAAACGGGCAACGAGCAACCATGGGCAAACGAAATAAATAAAAAAAAGAACGCAGCGCGGAGCACGCTGGAGACGTCGATGTCGTGTTTACTTTGGGAACACGGTACTCGAAGGATTCTGCAAAGCGGCAGTCATGCCAGATTTGTGCGCCGTATATGGCTGTTTAAACGGTCGACTGAAGACCAGTAATCGTTCTTGTTCTTTGACGACGAAATTAGTGGACGTCCGACTCTGCTGAAAGCAAAAATGGTGCTGTTTATTTTCTCCTTCTTGGGGAGCGTCCCCCGCGGAGGAACCGGTTCCCGGGTCGCTGCCGCTTTCCCCTCGGCATTTCCACCGCGTCCCTGTCGGACAGGGACAGGGCCTGTCCTTCGGCAACGCGCCGCTCTCGTCTCGCCCGTGCGAATGTTGCTCACAGCTTTACTGCTCGGAGCCAGCGGGCCGCTCGTTGCCGGCTGGGCGGTCACCGTCGGCCTCGGGTTATTGGGGAATTGTAGTAGACCGTTTCCGCAGCCCGCTAAGCACCCGCATAGCGCTCCGTAATCCGCCGCAAGACCTTGAACTATGCAGATAAGGCTGGCGGCGCGCATGCGCAGCTGCGGCATTTTCTTCAGGGATACCGTAGCGGAGGAGAAAAACGGTCTACTACAATTCCCTATAGGCTTATAGCGAAGAACGCCACACACGTACTCCCGTTCCGTTGGTGTTAGGTCACTGAACGGAAGCCCGAACCGAACTCGCTCGCGAGAGCGGCATTGTCGTCCATGTTGACAAATCCGACGAAACGATCGCGCCACCGCGGTGCTATAGCCCACCGTGGTAACCAGTCTCGATCTCCTAAATGCTACCGATACCGACTATTCACACTTGACGTCACTCCCTACGTCACCTCCGTTTTCGGAGGCCCAGAAATGAGAATGGAGATAGTTCAGTTTCGGTTTCTTCAGTTCTTTTGTAGGCACAGAAATATGCGTCACAAATGTCTACAAAAAATTGGGCAGCGTGCTAGGTTCCCAAGAAGCCTAAAAACACCATTTAAAAACATTAATTAAAATCACCTTCATTGTCCCTTTAACCCTCTTATTTTTCTAACTATAACCCGCGCACAATACATGTTTAAAAGGTGACATTTTTGGCTGTGCGGACTGTCTAAGCGTACGGACTACACAGGAATTTTGATTTTCAATATCGTTGATTATGACGAGACGAGAGGGATTTTGTGAATGAAAGAGTATTGTAATGATGATTTATGTATAATGCAAGCTTTTTTACGAGCAAAGAAAGCAGACATGTATCTAAGTGTGCCGTGTATGAGAAGATTTTCGAGTCTACTAAGCGCCAGGTGCGGAATATGCACGGCGTGCGGACTTTGCACCGGGTGCGGACTAACTAAGCAAACGTTTTTATTTTTGACTCCAAATTCGCCCCGACGCACATATACCGGGTGCGGACTATAGTCGAGAAAATACGGTATTTATGTGTACTAAGTGGTAATTTACGACCTTATGTACCGATCTTATTTAGATCGCCATATTATTTATTAATTACAGCTACTAAATATGTGATGGAAAGGGAGATAACTCCAGAAAAAGGGGTCGCGATGCTACATCTTTTTTTTTTTTTCTGCATAACACATGAACAAAGGTAAAGGGAATGCAACATAAAGGACGACGACAGGACAAAACATCTGTCCTAGTTCTGTCTTCGTCCTTTATGTCATTTTAGCGCGCAGCTTTTAGGCGCCCTTTTCCGGCTTGAGTGGCGTCGCCGTCGGCGTCGCCGTAGCTGTCGTCGTCGCCGTCACCGTCGGCGTAACTGAGACGACGTTTCGGCATGGTGACGTTTCGGCACCGTGCCGAAACGTCCTCGTGGCCCCCCTCAGGGGTGTCCTGAGGGGGGTCACGCACCTTAAGGGTTACGTGACACCCGTGAGGTCATTTGGGTCACGCGACGTCACGAGGGTCACGTGACCCTACGGTTACGCCGACGGCAACGGCGACGCCGACGCCGGTCGGAGGGAGGAGTAGGAGGCAGGATGAGGAGATGAGGAAGAGAGAGGAGGGTTATACCCTCCCCTCAGTACCCTTCCCTCCTCCTCCTTTTCAAGAGCTGCGCTGTGATTCGGCGTTACAGGGAGTTGTAAACGGATTTGTTTTTACATTTATTATTACAACTTACCAGCGCGCCCTAAATTGTAGTGCACATGCAACAATTTAAAATAGTTTTCTACAGAATAATTTAGTGTAATTCTACCCAGGAAACTTCGGATTCTTCAGGAGCTGTTTCCGGCCACAGCTAAGTTTGAAAGAATTGAGGAAGCAATCAAATCTTTAGCGTCAATCGCGTTCAGTGGCTCGGACAGAAAACGGAAGAGACTTGTATTCTTTTGTACTTTTTTTTCGTATTGGAGTTCCCTTTTCGCAATAAATGTAACGTAGTATACATATTTTCCGTTTTCATTAGCATAGAAAATAAATGTAGTTTATTTATTGTACAAACATGCTTGCTATTCATTTTTAAGACAGAAAAAAATAATTGCAAATTGACCCCAGGTAAACGTTATTATATATGGGTGACAAATTAAAGTGTCGAAGTATAAATCAATTTGCCTTTAAGCATGCTACAGCGAATAAAAAATAACTGTAAAAATAAATTTTCCAAAGCGAATGTTGAAATAATATTTCAGTGTTTGTAAAATTCTTCAGCAATTGTTCACGAAGTCCAGTTTCGTAGTCATTGTTAACATACTATTTTCTGAAATGCACATATTTCATACTGCTGTAACAAGAACAGAAAGGTGAAGGTTCGCAAGATTAGAATATTATAAACATTTTACAACATATGGTTAATTAGAGGTGAATAATAATTAGTTATATTTGCTGGGGAACCCATATATTTTACAATACGTCATTTACATATTAACATTTACTTTCAGAAAGGCAGTAAAATTTCGTCCGAATATCCGTGACCTCGTCCAGAGCTCACTTCGAAATCATATCCTTCTCCTTAGGCTCCGACCAATCCATAGATTCCTCAAAATGAATTACTAAATTTTCGGCTTCCTCCACATCCTGGGCCCTAATGAGCGATAGCAAAATTCAAAGTGATTCCCTCAAAACCGAAGACTCCAAGATGATCTTGTTCTGCATCCTGCTCTTCACAAGTTCTATAACCAGAAGACGATAAATTCTGCTCATACCACTTCCGAAAAAAAAGGAATACTGCCCTAGGACGCCCTGCGGCATTCGGAAGGTAAATCCGGCGTCGTCAGGAGCCCTATAAGCTAGCAAGTGAGAGTGCGAAAGGAAGAAATAGAAACAAGATCGAAATAAGTGCGCGCGCTATCACAGAGGCCTCCAGACAGAAGAGAGTCCGACTCAGAGTGAGATAGACCCAAGGTGTGGCCAAACAATGCTTCTGAGTTTCACATTGGAGCGGCCAGTATAGCCGTTTTTTTCACCTGATTTTGCCACTTCCATTATGAAACCATATTGTCGACTTCCGCACTTCAAAAACGAAAAGGAATATCAAATACCGAGGGGTGTCTTGCAAATAACAATTCCACCTCCTTAAA
Source organism: Ixodes persulcatus (assembly GCA_013358835.2). Taxonomy (NCBI): domain Eukaryota; kingdom Metazoa; phylum Arthropoda; class Arachnida; order Ixodida; family Ixodidae; genus Ixodes; species Ixodes persulcatus. Next base: position 1,262,721 of record JABSTQ010010202.1, read on the forward strand.
AAAAAACCAAAAAAAAACATCATATTTTCGTTTTTAGCTTTGCTAATGTTTTTGTTCAGAGATTTTTTTATATAATTGCTGAACCTTTGGCGCGGAGTCGCCGGAAAGCAAATGGGCGAAGCGATTTTAAGAGAATAGAGTAAAAAATGGTTCGAAGCTGTTTTCACATTGATTCGCTATATGTATAGTTAACACAAAGTGGTTTGTATTTGAATTCTCTGATGCATTAACGATAATATTTTTTTCGTGTGGCTGAAACATTAAGCTCATCTTGTTGTTATCGATAGTAGATATGGGTTTCATCAATAATCGAAATTTAAACTGTACTCTGCGACATAAATAATTTAGGAACCATTTTTCTTACCGCGCTGTATTAGAATTCGGCTCATTAACAAATTAATGTTACTTTTTAAATTGTTTTGGTGGCAATGAATTATTCGTTTTTTAAGATGAAATATGATAACTAGAAATATATAATTCCAAAACAAAACAAAAATCTTTAGTCTTACTTGAATAAGACTGCTTTTTTAGTCATCATTTGCAGATATGACTGATTAGAAAATAGAAGCAGCTGCATTCTTTGGTAATTTTGTGCAGTGATGTCCACTTGGAGAAATACTTTTTTGAAAATAGAGAAAATGTTTGTGTATTTAGCTATCCGATGTATTCCCTAGATTAGGAATTAAACTCAACAATAAAGTTACTACTTCCCCTCCCCCGATATTTAAAGAAAAACTAACTTAAACTGATAAAAAATAAACGGAAAAATTGTTGCTGGTTTTTCTACAATATGATCACTGTCAATATGGCAGAAGGGAGAAACTAGACAAAAACCCGGTTAGAAAGTTCGACAATGATCTGAGCTGCTATATATAAAAACTTACTAGCGTGCAGACTTTGTACAATAGCGTTTCCCACATAAATAAAAAAAAGTCGGATAGTGATTCCGGATAAAATAAGGAACGTACGAGCAATATACGAATTGTGCACCACTCCAAACCCCGGTGAAGTAGAGAACCCCAGCCGACACACTGTCCCTATAATCTTGCGATTTAGGTTACCTGTCTAGCCCGGTGCTGGAGTAATAGATCCACTGCATCTACCTGGCGTCGGTGGTTCAGTGGTAGAATACTCACCTGCCACGCGGTTCGATTCCCGGCCGACGCAGTGTGTGTTTTTTCTTTTTTTGCTTCCAGTTGCATTTTATTTTCTATAATGTAACGTCACTTTTAATCGGTATGGTTGGTTCATTCCCGATATAAATTAAATAGCGAAAACTGAACAGGGACGAAGAGCCTCACCAGCGAAGAGGAATACATACGTGCTGCTATCGTAGGATGCTCACATACGACGAGAATGGATACGTATGTATAGTGAAAGAGACGTTTCGTCTTCCGTTTTTTTTCCGTTTTTTTTTTTTAACTAGCGGTTTATTGATACAATACCCGCTCGTCACCGAGACGGGTACCTACCTTCCAAATCTCATTCATCTCGAGTCTCCTTTCTTTTCTTCTTCGTTGTCCACACACAGCCTATCTGGGTGACGTCACACACCGATGATACTCCATCGCGTAGACTGGTTGCGGCATGCGTTCCCGGTTCCCGCGCACACGTGCCGACGGCTCCTGTCGTTGACAACACGGCCATCCTCCATCCCAGTCGCCCCGGCTGGGTCTTCTTGTCGCTGTAATTTGGAATGTTTCGGTGAAATGATCATCCGACTCACGCTGCCTCTTGTTGAGGTTCTACCTCTAGTATCTCTGTGTCGCTCGCCGCTTCCGTTGACAGGCCGTCATCGCTGCTCTCGACGCTACTCTCGGCGCTGACCGTGAAGCGTTTCATCTGGTCAACAGCGACAACACCTTCGTAGAAACGTTGTGACCGTTGGGTCTCCGGTTGATCTTGAACTTTATACCTATCGTGAGGTACCTTTTCCACAACGATATAGACGTTCGGCTCTGAACTGATATATATAAGCCTAAATCGCTCGACATGTCCCACAGTTAGGCTTAACTTCTCGTGGGTCGGTTTTCAAGTGGCAACTTGGGCCTAGATTGTCAAAAAAATACCAGATTTAACAATTGCTACTGGCTTTGGCTAAAGTCTCACTTATGCAATAATGTGGTGAGCCAGAGAAAACCCATAGAAGCGCCAGGTAAAGTACTATGGCACAAACCGACGATTTAGAGGAGAACCGCTTTAGACCCAAGTTAGGCTCCCAGGATTGCCAAGACTGTGCCAAGGTAGGCGTTTCTCTGGTGTGCTACCTGGGACGTGATCCCATTCAGGAGGAAACGTTTTATGAATGAAAAGGACACTTTATAAACGAGGTTATTGCTTCGCTCCTCTTTGAACGCTTTTAAAAATTGATAGAACTTTCGTCGAGAAAAAACTGATATCTCTGGTGGCACTGGATACACTTAGGTAGAATAACGGCCATATGCCAAGCACATTCTAGAAATGAAAAACCAAGAGCAACATCGAGAAATGCAGTGGTGGAAAGAGCGAACGAAGGCATGGACAGGAGCGTGCTTTCTCTAGATACGCGCGCGCGTCGTGCTCGGGGGTTTAGAGATAGTGGTTGTCGACAGCCGGCTGTCCGGCCTTGCTATGCATCATAGTGCTGACTTGTGGCGCATGATCTAAAATAGGTCAGTGCTACCAAACATAGGAAGGGGGAATACTCGGATGTTGACAGCCGCTAATCTCGCAACCAGCCGGCGCCCGGCTCGAGTGGTTCCGCTCCCCACCAGCATGAGGCGCGCGTGTAGATAGAGACCGCACACTCCTGTGGTTTCGTTGGCTCCTTCCATGACTGTACATATCCGAGAATCACCTCCGTAGTTGAAATATCTCTTAAATTCATTCACTTCATCGGTGTAAACAAAAAGCTGTCGTTGTTATGGTGTACGTACAGTCGACTGCAAACTTTTTATCGACACGAGAGAGCCAGCCGAAAAAACTCCGCTGCGACTTCTGACGGCAAGCAACCGCTTTAAAAAACCTCGCTTTGCACAGGTGCGTTTCTTCGAGCTGGCATCCATGCCATTTTTGCTTACTATAGACCTTTGCAAAAATCGCCTTCTGCGCGCTGCCATTTTTGTCTGCTGGGACGACGTCTGACCATGCGCTGTTGCATGCTCTGCTGTGCGATATATCAGACGCTGCGCTAGCGTCCGCAGCTTCGTGACCCAGCATTTTTGCCAGGGTGATAAGCGATGGAAAGGTCTATAGTCCGACAAGCACAAGATAACGAGGACCGGCACAAGGTGCCGATTTGTCATCCGTCATGCTGCGCGTCTGTCCCAGCCGCCCCGAAAGGTGACGTAACTCTCGTACTCCATATAACATTTTCAGGCACCTTGCGCCTGTACCTCTTATCTCCTGCGTCTAGGGCGGAAGCGAGCAAAACAAAATATGACTTCCAACGCGAAAGGAAGTGTATGCGCAAGCCGAGATTCTTGAGAGCGGCGATGAGCCGTCAGAAGAAGCAGGAAGTTATTTCGGCTGGCGCTCCCGTGTCCCGCAAACTTTTGCTGCTGACTATAATGCTCTGCTAGCTCCATTATTTCCTTTCGATGTACAGCTAGAAAATGGCGTCTGCGTGTGGAGTTTGTTTTTCTTGTGTTTTTAAAGCTCAAGTAAAAGTTGGTATATAAATCTATACTGATGTCAAACATTGCTACCACAGGTTTTTTTTCGGCGTGCAGTTAAGTACAACAATGACGAGGCGTCCAATAGTTAACAAAAAACTGAACGTTTATAAACAAATTTACGCCTAAAAACGAATTTAAAAGTGGCGTTGCAGGCTTTGATCCTAGCTCAGAAGCAGAATTAAACGCTCGCGCAAGGCTGAGAGAATTCGCAACTTTCAGCGATGGTGGTACCCCAGTGTGCGAATCGCTCTCCCTATAGCTCCTGGATGATCGGCTTCACAAGAAATGTGCTTGCCGGCACCTTCCTGGTGGGAACAAATAAAGTAAAGCCCTAATACTGCTCGTATAAAGCGGAACAAGAATTACTTACGCATCGGAGACCCCGCCACGCACTTCTGATCTACGACGATCATCCAGATGACAGCCATTTTGATAGGCGCCAGCGCGCCACCTATGGGTCGTGAAAGTTGCGAATACTACGTGTGTATGGCTCCTTTTATGCATAATTGTGGTTCTGCAACTTTCTACACCAGAACACTATATACGTTCCTAGATTTAACTGAAGAAATCAGGCAGGGTAGCTAAAGATATGAGAATAAAGTTTTTGATGGTTGGGATTGAATCCTGCTTATCCGTATGTGCGCTTCAGAGGGTAACGCTCCCTGCAGTAGATGTAACCATAAAAATATTAATGTTCCTCTCACCTCCTCTCAACCGTGAGTTCGCTTACTGAAAGGATATCAATTATGCACAGGTTAGCGTCAAGGATCGGTTTGGACATTCGACCAATATTGCGGTAAATCTCGATCATTAAGGTGGAAGGCATCCAGGTCGCTTCCAGGCTTATCTCAGATGAGGAATAGTTATTCTGTGGTGTCTTAATTTGAAGTCTAACTTTTCAACATTTTGAATAAAAAAAATACATAATGTGTAAAACATGTATCTTCAATCATTGTCCGTTACCGCTGCGCCGGATTCCGCCCGCAGTAAGTATATGAAGCGTCGAAGTGGGTACTTGCAATACATATTCCCAAGAGGAAAACACAAGTGTATAACTTGCATGTGTCCCATATGTCTCTTCATTGCTCTAAATCTGGGGAAACATTAAAGTTCAAATAGATAAATAAAGAATTCGCAGCGACCTTTAAATGAAAATTTTAAAAACCCATGTAAAGTAGTACCTCAAAAGCGATTGTTAAAATTTCGTTAGCAGACGTTACACATTCGGTGCTGGTAAGGAAGAACGTATTTTTTATTTAATTAACATTAAATGAGCCGTCGTCATGGGATGTAGTCACATGGCGTGACGACGAGTTGCCCAGTTGTGATGCACCATGATATTCTGACATTACGTGACATCACTGTGTCAGGCCAAGAGATCACGTGAGATCAGGGCGTCACTTCGAAATGTCGCGTGACGTTATTCATGTACCTTCGCGAGACGTCCGGTCATTTCAATTCACGGAATCGCGTGACACCGTGTCTTGACACTCTACCAGGGGACCGGACGTTATGAAAAGTAGTCACTTGACGTGACGTCAGGGTGCCAAATCGTTGTGTGAATGACGTTCATTTTCGTATATGCCATAGAATTCTACAGTCCCGCCAAATTTATCGGAAAAACGCTTCCCGCGTCACCAATAATGTATGCCGCTCTTGATTCGGTGTATTATTTTATAGTTATTATAGACCAGTTCAATTCCACCGCTAAATTTAGAGGGAAAACGTGCCGGTGGGTGGGCGGACGAATGGAATTTCGGAGACTTTCTGGGTGTTGGGTTTCCGTAAAATAACATTTACTTCTTTGAACCAAAAAAAAAAAGAAACAAACAAACAAAAAAACTGCGGCATCAGCTTAGCATAGGACCAAACAAAACATCCAATAAAGGCGGGACTTTCAGAGCATGCGTGGCCAGCAGCGGCTTAATTCAAAAAGCTGCTCGAGCTGCTGGACGGCGTAACAGTCTATCTCAAATATCCATATTATAAAGGGGCGCAGGTGAGGAGCAGGGTGGAAGCACTCGAGGGAGAGATACAGTCATCCAAGAGTTTGCGCACGCACGAGAGACGGAGAGTGAGGGAAAACGCCCTGAGGGAGGTGCGGGGCGAGAGGGGCGTCGCGACCTCGCAAGAGGAGATCGCCGCCATGTTTGAGGAGGCCTACGGGAAGCTTTTTCAGGAGGAGGAGCTGGACGAGGACGCCTTCGTGTCTGTCCTACGTGGATCACCCACCGTACCTGACGATACCACCGACGTTATGAACTGCCCAATTAGGCCATCCGAAGTGCAGCAGGCCATTAAAAAGCTCTCTCGTAACAAGGCGCCCGGCCCGGACGGCATTGGAGCAGAGTTTTATAAAATGTTCTGGGACGCGCTTAGCCCCATCCTCGCTGAGGTGTTTAATGACATAGAGTCACGAAAGCTACTACCTCCGTCAATGAGGGAAAGCTTTACGGTTTTGATTCCCAAGAAAACCAAGAGGGGCCCCATCGCTGAGACGACCGACTTTCGACCAATCAGCTTACTCTGTTGCGATTACAAAATTCTGGCGAAAATCCTGGCGAGACGACTGGACATCGGGCTCAGAAAGATCATAGGGCCCCATCAGAGTTACGGGATCCGCGGCCGCTCGATCGCGCGGAACCTTCACGTCATGCGCACCGTCTGCGAAGCGACCGCGGAGGGACACCAGCCTCTCGCTGTGATGAAGCTCGACCTCCGCCAGGCGTTCGACAGGGCCTCCCACAAGTTTCTCCTGGCGGCGCTGGATCACTTCGGCGTGGGAGAGAGGCTGCGAGAGTGGATAGCTTTGTGCTATCGCGAAATCGGCACGCGGCTGCTCATCAACGGAGTCAAGGGTGCGCGCATCCCTATAGGAAGATTGGTCCGGCAGGGGTGCCCCCTTTCGCCCATCCTTTTCGCATTGCAACTTGAACCACTATGCCGCGCCATCAGTGAAGACCAAGGCATCAAGAGACTGCAACTGGGAGACGGAAAGTACGTCAGCGTCCTGGCATTCGCAGACGACGTGGCCTTCATCTGCTCGTCCAAGAAACAAGTGGAGGCCGTCCTGCAGCACGTGGAGGTCTATACTGCCGCATCGGGCGCGGAAGATCAACCAGGAGAAGTCGATGGGCGCTTGGCTTGGGTGTTGGGCCACAACGCCCCCAAGATTCGCAGGGATAGGCTGGAGCACCTCGATCGGAAACTGCCTTGGCGCCCCTATCGACCCGGGACAATCGGCGACGGCAGTGTGGAGGGGGGCCGCCAACTCCATGGTTGCGAAACTCTCGCCGTGGCAGCCTAGATATATATCCGTCTTCAACCGCGTCCAAGTCTGCAACACCGTGACCTACCCGGCCGCGTTCTACAAGGCTCAAGCCGTCTGCATGCCCCGGGTTGACGGCCAAGAAGATCCACAGAAGCTGGGCCACTTTCGTTTGGAGGTCGCCGTGGGAGCGGACGCGACGCGACAACCTCTCCCTACACCAGGAAAGCGGAGGCCTCGGCCTAGTTAACATCGTCATCAAGCTTAACGTGCAGCGGTTCCTTCTATTCCGGGACGCAAAGGAGCCTACGCTCCTGAGCGCGCTGCACCACTCAGTTTCCCTTAACTGGGGAGGTGGATGTTGAGCACGAGTGGTCGTACGGCGAGGGCGGCGACACTGCGCTTTTACAGCGAAATCGCAGAGGCCATACAGTTCTTCACGGCCCTGTTTTCTTGGGATTACTTAACAACCGTCGCCAAGAGGAAACTCTACTGGGACACGGTTTCAGCGGTTTTTCCGCCACCTCTGTACAGGCCACCACCAGTTCCCGACGGAGCGGCGCGTCTCTTCAGGTTCGTGCGGCGTCTCCCTGTTCCCACGGCGACAAAGGACTTCTTCGTTCGTATGCACATGGAGGTGCTCCCCGTCAAGTCGTGGCTGCATGGGAAGGGAGTCTTCGTGCCCTGGTCTCTCAACTGCGACCTCTGCGGGAACACCGAGACCATCCAGCACGTCCTCGTCGAGTGCTCGAACGCCTACTTGTTCTGGGACGAGATGAGGACGCGCTTCCACCTCAGGACGGCCTTTGACGTTGAGTGGGGTACTTTCAAGTACCTCCTGCTCGGTGACGGAGAAAGGACGGAGGTGACGAGCGTGTTGGTGTTGCTGGGGCTACACGCCATCTGGCAGTCGCGCACAGCAATGGTGCAGTGCCACGTGGACGCCCGTCCAACCTGGGACTACTTCCTGGCTAAACTGGACTAGGTGGTCTCGGTGACTGGCAGGGGGGCAGCGGGAGGGGCGGACGAATGGCAGGGCCTGAGGAGACAGCTCGAGTCCGGAGGCCATAGCCCAGGGCGCCGGCTTCTGCGTGGCCGGTAAGGGGGGCCTTAGTGGCCGGGGTTGTCGGCTGACCTCTGACGGGCAGGGTTCGGTTGCTGTTTGAGGGGGGCGGCGCGCGTGGGAAGCTGTGTATTTTATTTCTATTCTTTTTTCTTTCCTTGTGTATTTTTTTCTTCATGTTTTCTTTTTCATCTATACTCTTTGCTGAGCGTGGCGCGCATGGTGTGTGAGTGAGCACGCATGAGCACGCGCGAAGAGCGGCGTGAGCAGCCGGAGGTACTGTGAGGAGTTTTCATGGTACCAGAACACAGACCACGTGCGTCCTTCGTCAGGTACTGTCTGAGCAAGCGTTCAAACGGATGGAACTTTTCAGCTGGCGTTCCTCCTCAGACATCAGTGAACAGTGTGCAAAAGGGCTGAGTGTGAAATTGCTTTGTATATTTATTGTAAATAAAGTTCTTGTTATGTAAAAAAAAAAAGCGTCGGTGGTTCAGTGGTAGAATACTCGCCTGCCACGCGGGTGGCCCGGGTTCGATTCCCGGCCGACGCAATGTTCTTTTTGTGTTTTATTTTCTTGGCATTTTTTAGATAATTCAACGGGTCGATAAAGATATCCCACGAATATGGTTAGGAGCTTCATTCATCTGCAAAACCTCTTCCGTTTGTTTGTTTTTTTTTTGAGAGAGAGAGAGAGAGAGAGAGAGAGAGAGATGTGCCGCGGTATTAATACCGCGGCACATCTCTCTCTCAAAAAAAACGAATTTTGCACATTGTATGTATTTACATACAATGTGCAGAATTCGGAAGTCCTGTGATCCCCAGCGGATCCTATAAAAAAACACACACAAAAACAGCGGATGCACCCATGCGAACCATATTTCATACTACTCTAAACATAAAATTTAAGAAATAAAAAATAGGTAGTTTTACGGCGGACCCTGCAATTTTAATGGAGCGCGGAACTCCCAGATGCACTTCTTCAAAGTTCCTATATGAAAAACAAAAGTCAAAAAATAATGTTGAAAAACAAACAAATCTAGCGCGATATGTACGCCTGTTGCACTATTTCTACACGGGGCGCAGTGCCGTCGGGGCTGAGAAGCGCTCCGATTGCAAACCAAAACTTAAAATCCCGTCGAAGTTGTGAGGTTCTTCAGAAACCCGTAAAATGCCGCTGCCTGCCTTCTATCGCTCTGCAATTTATTGATTTAGTGTTTTTCGATGATGCTCAGCGCGTTTCTATTTGAAATCAAGCCCTTAAACGCAATATTAAAAAAGTTGATTACGCGAAAATAATTAACAACTAAATTATCCCAAACTTTAATAATTTTCCTAAATGGGCCCCTGACCCAGGACTAAAACGGCACACGCTTTTTTTTTTGTTGTTGTTGCGACGCGTAGTTTTCGCAATATCGAATTTGTCACTTTTCGTGAAACACTTTCAAATCGGACTGCCTAAAAGGGTCAAATTTTAAATTTTGACGGTCTTTGACACCCTCTGCTTCCGATACTGTTTTTTCTACATTATCTTAACTTTTTCACTTCATTAGATCAGGAGTTTTCGATGGACGCTCAGCAGGTTTCCGATTAAAACTATGTCTATTTCCACTGATCAAAAAGTTAATGAACAATTTAGCGGATTACTCAACTTACCGTGGCGATTAGTCTCAAATAGTGTGGTCTCTTGGCCGTATGAGTCACCTGCACAAACGATATTAGTGGACCTTTCGCATTTTTTACACACATTTGTTAAGCTTAAACATATATATTGTATAACTAGACATTGCATTACTTACAAAATAATCTCTTTAAGAAGAGTGCGTCTACTATCAGGCTCATGAAATGAATGTCGAAGTAAACATTAAACACGTGTTCACATGTCGAAGACAAAACGGTGGTGTTCCCATTTTGTAACCACATATGCTTCCCGAAAAACGGTGCGCTTGTGATTCCGTGTTCAAATATAGTGCAATGAAAAAGTGCTCGATTACAGTTTTCTTCATCGCGCTGTGTGACTCGCGTCTGCTTCATGGACGACACAATTATATTTTTACTGTGGAGAAGAAATAAAAGCTTCCTTGATGACCGCAGATGTTCCATCAAGTGTGCGGTTGATAAGTAGCAAAGACTTAGGACACATGTAATTACTCATTACATTATGTTTATTATTTTCACTCTAACCAACACAGTGAACACAATAACTAAATAATAAGAGTTTAGAATACTAAGAAGCCTTCGTTTAGATTTTATTGAATACTCAAAAGCAAATTACAAAATGTAAGTGGTACACTTCAACAATCTCTGAGTTGTATAGTTCGGCTAACTCCTCGTCAGCGCACTGCCTCCGAGGAAGCTTGGTAGGGAGCGGGAAACTTAATTACCTCTTTTCACCAAGAAATTACGTTATAGAGAAACGTCGCTTTATATTCTGTTACTTTCCAGTAGGTCTCAGTTCGAGGCCCTCCTGAGAAACCTGAAGAAGTTTGATTTGAAACTTAGCACAACTGTTTCGAGGATTTTTCTCGTCCGTGCCAGCTCTCCAAGACAAATAACTTAAGCGCTATTATGTCCGCAAGTTGGGCGAGTTGGTTCTGATGCATAGTACAATTTCACGCCAAAAAACAAAAAAAATGGCGAAAAAAGTGAGGCAAAACAGGACAAGGCTTGCCCAGTACCTATACTCTCTAAAAAAGACTTCGACTAATGATGGCCTAATTCACTCAGTACAAATATTATATAAGAGAAAAAAAAAAAAAACGTGCACTAAGCACGGCCTAACTGCTGCAATACAAGATATATGCGTCAAAAGGAGTCCTTGCCGGGGAACAATACTCAAGCATTTATAAAATATATTAGAATTCGGGATAAAATTTTTACCCAGCCAAAATCATAAGTGGTTTCAAATACGCAATGCTGAAGTGGCGTTTATATCGTACACTTGCACGTTATGTCGTTGATTTCGCTGTTTCCACTACGAAAAGTGTCCTGAAGAACATATGAAAACACTGCCTCGCACATTCATTATTCGGTGCGTGGTTTGTAATGAATAACAAAATAGCGCTAGTAAGCCTCTTGTGCGAGTCTCGTATGTCATGAATGCATATCGATAGATATATTGATATTAATTTTCATTTGACCTTAGGAGAGCCGCGACGTCACAGAAAAGCAAGTCGCCCCTACTGTGAAATCATGCGGCGTCACGTCTAATGATGGTCAAATATTATTGTACAGATGAATTGAACAAAAAAAATTATCTGGTACAAAAAGCGGAAGGTGGCATCACTGTGATTTTGTTCGAGGTACCGTGTTTAGCCCAACTTACAGCGTAACCGACGGTGTTCGAACTTTCCCTTTCAAGTTTCTTATGTGCTAAAACGTAATACAAAGTGCAAAAAAAAAACACAAAGAAAGTATGAATGTTGAGCATGAACAAGAATGTCTTAACATTACCATGTTCTACTGTTGAAGAACATGTAGTGCTTGGAGCGGAACGTACGGTACCTACCTTTATTTTAAAGCAATTTTTAAGTAAAATGGTTGCAAAAATTTAGAATAAGTAAAATTACGCGGACACCAATAATTTTGCCTTGTTAAAGGGAAACTCCGCTCAATTCCGAAACATTTAGGTTTACATGTGATTCCATTTCACAAAGCACTACTAAACAGCTCTACGTCTTCGGATTCGCGAAATGTGGAATATTATTTGTGTAATCTTAATTTAAACATCAGCCGATACTGAAACCGAAACTTCGGTTGCGTCAGGCAACATTGGTCTCGTCTCGTCAGAGTCATGGCCACGTCACGTCGAACCACGTGGTCTTGTGACGTTCGTGGGGGCGAGGGACTGGACACGCGACGCCGGCAGGTCGCTTCGCATGGCGTGGACGGTATGGCCCGGGGAAGAGGGGAAATGGGAGAAGACGAAAGGGGAGAGAGGAGCGGAGGAACAGTTTTCGCAGGGCAGCGCAAACTAGCGCATCCGCGTTACGGTGACCACGTGGACGCCGTTGAGCCAACACCGGGAGGAGAAACTCATGACGTCATCGTTCAATTTCGCTCTGTTAAGTAAAAACAAACAAAACGTGAGAATGACGTAGTCATGCCTCTGACGTAGTGGGTCAACGTTGGCTGTTCCAACTCCGTCGCATTGACTGCGCTGACGATTGCGTGTCACGTCGCACGCTAGAGTTGGCAGATTTCGGCGACTTGGCTCATTTGAAAGTTTGCTGGCCATGTTTAGTAAATATATAGACGGAATTAGATCGTAATATTTGACACGGGGTCTTCCTATATGATACTGAAGAGGGCTGCATAGTTTTCTAAATATCAAAAATGAAGCGGAGTTGCCCTTTAAGATGAATCTGATACAGCAAATAACGCCGAGACATTAGCTAGGTTCGTTTCAGACGAATGTAAAATATCTGATCTAAGCTTGCCTACGAGATGTAACATGATATTGGGCTCCCTCAAACTTTTATAAATATTTTCTGTCATATCTGCTTTATCCAATAGTACGAGTAAAATTACGTTTGCAAGTATATGAAGGGACAAGCAAATTGGTAATAAATATTTTTCTGCGTATACTTTCTGTATATTCATTTGCCTAAAAAGACGGACGCGTCCCGTATTTGTCCCTGCTGTTAAAATGTGAGTCATACACACATTTGTGTGAAGTTTGTTCTTCTAAATGTTTTCGTGACTTTGCGAAAATCCCTTCCATGCTATGGAAACATATTTAAGTATCGCCGATTGTTCTTGATGAAAACAAATAATTGCCGCGTTCCCCTTCTCACTGTTAGCTGCATCGATTCAGTAGACAGAATATAAAACATTTAGTCGGTGCTAAATATACACGAACTCAACTCTGTGACGTCACGGCGCGGTGGTGGCGCGTCAGTCGCACTTCCGGTCTGGGGCTGTGGGCAGAAGTCCCCATGCCAGACGTGTATTCCTGCGTTGTTTTGAAAGGAACCAGACAAAAACCTGCCTTCTCGTCAAAACGCCGCGACTGGGGCTGTATCACAAGTGTCGAGAAAGATTTGAAGGTCAGTTTTCACGTGCTCGGTTCGTCCGAGAATCTGGATATGTGCCGTGAAAAGGGAAAAGCAGACGCCGTCGGACAACGATTGCTTGGGCGGGAAGCACTTTGGGTGGAATTCACGGATACTTGTGGTCATCAGATTTATTTGTTTTGTTCCAACATGACGCCAGAAAACCGTCAAGTTGTGCGGACCACCTGCGGACTACGTTCAGTGCGTCTTCAAGTTCAAACGGCCGCCTGATCGTTCGAACTGTCGTCTGCTCTTTCAAACATTTCTGCTTGTCGTCTGCTCTCTTAGACGACGCCGGCCCGTAGACCAACTTTTGGCCCGGTACTTGTGATTAGAAGTAAGTGCAGGCCTAAAAAGACTTAAATTTGAAGGTTGGTAAGCAGGCTCGATGTAAAGAGTAGATACAGTTGATCATTGTTTGTTACCAGTGACCATCACCGACTTGTTATGTCTAATTCACTTGGTCCGATTTTGCTTGCGATTTTCAGTATCGACGTTGACCATCTCAGCTACGGTTCACGCTTTTGCAGCCCGAGTGGCGTCGCGACTGAAAATTGGGAGCGAAATCTCATCATGCTTTAGCGTACATACTGCGGCGTCCACGCGGAATGAATCGCCACATGTCACATTATTCACGCGAAGTTTTGCGGTGTAAAGAGCCTCGGTAATTTCGCTGACGCCGCTCAAGATAGTCAGACATCGCTAGGAAGAAATAGTAATCAACAATTCGAACGCGAAAAAGGGCAGAGGGACTCACACCGACGCCGACAACATCGCATTTCAATGGTTTGTTTATGGGCGACGGCGAGCTTCTTGCCCACACCCCCATCGCGCATGCGCAGCGCCGGTGGAAACGCTAGGGGCGCTCCGGTTTGTTTGTAAACATGAGTTGGTGTATACGTATCTTGTCTTTTCATGGCCGGATAACCTACTCTCGTTGTCCATGCCCATTGAGGATCATCGAAGTAAAGCTGCAAATTGAATTCCTATATCCAGCACACAACAGCATCGTTAAGAAGCAACTGAAATATGGCAAATTGATAGGCAATCATGTTGCACCAGTCAAACGTTCAAGCATCTCGTCACATCACGTCACGTGAGGTCGATTTCGCCGCCAAATTTAACGGGAAACCAGAGTTCGTGTACTAGGACACGTGACATGAAGTCATCTGACTTCATTCTCCCAGCCAAATTTAGCGGGGAAACTGAATACGGGTTGAGGTTACGTGACGTCTATTTCCCCGCTAAATCTTGCGGGGAAATCGAATTTGTGTCTAGGTCCCATTACAGGAAGTCATGTGATGTCATTTTCAGGGCTAAATTTAGCGGGGAAACCGAATTGGTGCTGAGGTCACGTTACGTTCATTTCCCACCGAATCTAGAGGGGAAACTGAAGCTATGTGACATCACGGGCCACGGCTTCCACCAAATGCGGCTTCATAAAACCCGAAAGAACTATCCAAAAAAAACAAAAAAAAAAAACACTAGTTTGCGCGGGTTATATGCTCATGCCAAAAAGGCAGTCGCGCAGATACTAGATAGCTTCACGCGAGCGAGCGTTTGCTTTCTGAGGAGCGCTCTCCTGGCGGTTTTCCTTCGTACAAGTGATGACATCGGGACTCGTCCTATGTGAAGCAGATAGGGGGGAGTCCACCAACGCAAAGAAACTGCTGATATCATCCGCGTCTTCTCAGCGTGGTCAGATTGAAGGGGGGAGAATGCCCGCTGGCGTGGAGCTATTTAGTATCTGCGTGACCTAAGGTTCAGGTCTAATGAAAATTTTCTCCCACACTCTTGTAGTAAACACCCGCCAACTCTTATCTTCGGAGATCGTTTCCCACATCAGTCAGAAAGTTAGACAGTAGTTCAAAATAAAAATTTACGAAACATTCTCGTAACGGGCATAAGCCAACACCTTGGCAAAGGAGGGCCTGCTCAGTATATCGACGACCCCGCAATTTAGGTCGCCTGGCAGCCCAGTCGGCCGCTGCAGTAACGGTTCCTCTAGACCTGTCTGGCGTCGGTGGTTCAGTGGTAGAATACTCGCCTGCCACGCGGGTGGCCCGGGTTCGATTCCCGGCCGACGCATCTGCTTTTACTAGCTTTTTCTTTTGCCGTGCAATATTTTATTCGGCAGTCAAATATTTCTTAGGAATATAACGTCGAAATTAGTGTGTCTGATATAGCTTTGTTCGTTTTAGATCCTGAAAGGCGGGCCATGTTGTTATATTACTCGCTTCACCTTAAACGGCAAATAAAGTATAAAAATACATTTATAGATCTTAAAATTTTATATAAATTTTACCACTAAACCTTTTGAGCAATCTTTATGCAGTTCGACACAATTTAAGGGGGGGGGGGTAGCCTTTTTCTAGGCCGCACTCGGTAATTACGTAACTAAGCACCAATCCTCAACTCTCATTCGTTCGATAGATGATTGACGTGTAAAATGTTCGTTGTAAAAAAAATAATAATAAAAACTTTTTGTGCCGTAATAGTCTTTATATCGACAATATTTTTGTATGTTTCAGAAACAAATAATTAAGATAGAGTAATTATTCATTTCGAATATCTGTCGAGATTGCCTTTCAACTTCGGCTGCAAATGATAACAGAAATGGCTGCGGGCGATTGCGGCGTGCTCAACGAGCGTGGTTCGTGGAGCTCGTTTATTTTAATAAGTGCGAGTTGTTCACCGTGGTGTTTACAGACATATCTCCTATACCGACCTATTTCAGAGAAAAGAACTGCCCGAAGTACCCACTTTCGGAAGAGCTGTGCGGGTGCTAGGGTTTGTAGCGGGACAGGCCTAAGCCTACTATCCCACGACATCGGAAGCGCTGTACAGTGCTTAGGTTCGTAACGGGGTTGACGTAAGCCTATCGCCCCACGTCAACTATGTTGCTGGTTCTGGCTTGAGTTCCTTCGCGCGTGTTGGGGATAAATAAAGTTGCTGGTTCCCGTGAAAGCCGCTTCGTGGCTTTGTGAATCGTGTAACAGTTGTGATCGCAATCATGGTTTCATACCGACATGATAGTTACACAAGTGAGCATTTGCGAGACACTTGGCTGCAGGAAATCGGGCGTTCGACTCGCATATAAAGTGTGTCTCGCTTCTAAAGGCAAGTAGCTCTCAAGTTTGGCAGTGCACCTGGCCTGCGGAAGTGAATATTTTTAGGTCACGTTTTAAATGTACGTCATGACGCTCACTCACGTTGCTCGCGGATGCCATTCGAAAAAAAAAGTTACAACAAAACAATAAAACTTTAAACGACTGCATAGTTATTGTGTTGCTTTCTTTAGCCCTCTCGGCCGCTTTTTACCGCGCATGACAGACACTGACAGACCATTGTATTGAACTGTGGCTCGTGCACGATGAAACTCTTGAACGCCGCTGCCATGGTCGAGTCTTGCGAGCGTTGTAAAAGTTTTTAGACGGAAGTTGAATAGCATACGGACGAAGGCAAAAACGGATGCCGACGCGCAACGTTCATGTCCACTTCTCACGGCCTCGCAGATGAAGATAGACGGCGGTGCATTAGCAGACGATGCCGGAGGCTGCCGCCGTCTGCTCGCACGACCAGCAGGCGGTCTCAGACGCCAGACTAGACGCACCTGACGTCGCAAAACTGAGACACCGGGCTTGTTAGCTTGTTCAGCCGAGCAGCCAAGCCAATACAGTAGTAATGGGCGGGGCCACTGTTCTGTGGGCGGGGCTTAAAGCGTGCTGTGGCCTCCGCCTAAATTGCAACTAACGGCGTAAATATTGCGCAATATTTTTCGTGAAAGAATAAATACTTGTTCTTTTTCAGCCCTTAAAGAAATACTTTTGTTTTATTTCATCTCTTAATTTCTTTAAGTGCAGACGCTACCGGCACTACGAGCTGGTGGCACCAATCAAAAAGCGTCAAAACCTCACCACCATGGTGTCCGCCATGTTTCTCTACGTCTACCATCATCGCTGAACCTATCATAAATAGGAAAGCCCTAGTGACTTGCGTTTTTGGCGCTGCTAGATGGTTGCATTACCTCGAAGCGTTGGCTGCGTCTGAACTTATTATGAAACGAAGTATAATAAACGCGAACGTTTCCTGACGTGTTAGGGTTCCAACTGACTGTGACAGGCTACGAAGATACACTTATGGAAGAAAAGTGGCTCGCTGCTGTTGTTGCGCATGGGCCTCGCTCTTCCGAAAGGAAGTAATAAACTCCATGCACTGCTGGTATGCGTTAAACAAAGCTTGTTTGAAGTTGTATTAAAAATTTGGAGTGACGAAATTACAACTCGAGAGAAAGTTCGGAACACACCGGGGCGGAAGTTTGCTATTGAGAATGGCAATCTCGTGCATTTAGGCCGGTTTCTCCTCCTTTCTGCCTCGGCCGCTAGCCGACCCAGTTTTTGCTGCTCACATCGAATAGCCTTGGTTGTCCAGCTGTCTTCAGGTTTTTACCGCTTCTACCAACTATCTGTTCGTTTTGCTGGCAGGATAAACACGGTGGCGGCCTTTACGTTGGGGCAAAACGTCTTAAATTTGAATGAAGATATCGTTTAAAAGTAGTCTGGCGCATGATCGCACTAGCAAGGCAAATCCGGATAAACACCGAGAACGTACATTTTGTTTACCAGTTTATGCAGATTTGTGCCAGTTTGCAGAAGTGGAAGTAAGCGACAGTGCCGTCTTGTAGTATTCCCGCCATGCGCTTTAGCGTTTGTTCTGGACGCAAAACGTAAGGATATTTAATATTCTTAACCCTCCCTTTTTTGCCTGGCTATAACCCGCGGACAATACATGTTTAAAAGTTGACATTTCTGGCTGTGCGGACAGTCTACGCGTACGGACTACACAGGAATTTCGATTTTCAATATCGTTGATTATGACGAGACGAGAGGGATTTTGTGAATAAAAGAGTATTTTAATGATGATTTATGTATAATGCAAGCCTCTTTGCGAGCAAAGAAAGCAGACATGTATCTAAGTGTGCCGTGTATGAGAAGATTTTCGAGTCTACTAAGTACCAGGTGCGGAATATGCACGGCGTGCGGACTTTCGCACCGGGTGCGGAATAACTAAGCAAACGTTTTTATTTTTGACTCCGAATTCGCCCCGACGCACATATACCGGGTGCGGACTATAGTCGAGAAAATACGGTATTTATGTGTACTAAAGTGGTAATTTACGACCTTATGTACCGATTTTATTTAGATCGCCATATTATTTATTAATTACAGCTGCTAAATATGTGATGGAAAGGGAGATAACTCCAGAAAAGGGGTCGCGATGCTACATCTTTTTTTTTTCTGCAAAACACATGAACAAGTGTAAAGGGAATGCAACATAAAGGACGACGACAGGACAAAACATCTCTCCTAGTTCTGTCTTCGTCCTTTATGTCATTTTAGCGCGCAGCTTTTAGGCGCCTGTTTCCGGCTTGAGTGGCGTCACCGTCGCTGTCGTCGTCGTCGTCGCCGTCGCCGTCGGCGTAACTGAGACGACGTTTCGGCATGGTGACGTTTCGGCACCGTGCCGAAACGTCCCCGTGGCCCCCCTCAGGGGGGTCCTGAGGGGGGTCACGTGACCTTAAGGGTTACGTGACACCCGTGAGGTCATTTGGGTCACGCGACGTCACGAGGGTCACGTGACCCTACGGTTACGCCGACGGCAACGGCGACGCCGACGCCGGTCAGAGGAAGGAGTAGGAGGCAGGATGAGGAGATGAGGAAGAGAGAGGAGGGTTATACCCTCCCCTCAGTACCCTTCCCTCCTCCTCCTTTTCAAGAGCTGCGCTGTGATTCGGCGTTACGGGGAGTTGTAAACGGATTTGTTTTTACATTTATTACTACAACTTACCAGCGCGCCCTAAATTGTAGTGCACATGCAACAATTTAAAATAGTTTTCTACAGAATAATTTAGTGTAATTCTACCCAGGAAACTTCGGATGCTTCAGGAGCTGTTTCCGGCCACAGCTAAGTTCGAAAGAATTGAGGAGGCAATCAAATCTTTAGCGTCAATCACGTTCAGTGGCTCGGACAGAAAACGGAAAAGACTTGAATTCTTTTGTACTTTTTTTTCGTATTGGAGTTCCCTTTTCGCAATAAATGTAACGTACTATACATATTTTCCGTTTTCATTAGCATAGAAAACAAAATGTAGTTTATTTATTGTACAAACATGCTTGCTATTCATTTTAAGAGAGAAAAAAATAATTGCAAATTGACCCCAGGTAAACGTTATTATATATGGGTGACAAATTAAAGTGTCGAAGTATAAATCAATTTGCCTTTAAGCATGCTACAGCGAATAAAAAATAACTGTAAAAATAAATTTTCCAAAGCGAATGTTGAAATAATATTTCAGTGTTTGTAAAATTCTTCAGCAATTGTTCACGAAGTCTAGTTTCGTAGTCATTGTTAACATATTATTTTCTGAAATGCACATATTTCCTACTGCTGTAACAAGAACAGAAAGGTGAAGTTTCGCAAGATTAGAATATTATACAAATTTTACAACATGTGGTTAATTAGAAGTGAATAATAATTAGTTATATGTGCTGGGGAACCCATAAAGTTTACAATACGTCATTTACATATTAACATTTACTTTTAGAAATGCAGTAAAATTTCGTCCGAATATCCGTGACCTCGTTCAGAGCTCACTTCGAAATTATATCCTTCTCCTTAGGCTCCGAGCAATTCATAGATTCCTCGAAATCGATTACTAAATTTTCGGCTTTCTCCACATTCTGGGCCCTAATAAGCGATATAGCCAATATTCAAAGTGATTCCCGCAAAACCAAAGACACCAGGATGATCTTGTTCTGCATCCTGCTCTTCACAAGTTCTATAAACACAAGACTTCAAATTGCGCTCATACCATTTCCGAAAAAAGGAATACAGCCATAGGACGCCCTGCGGCATCGGAAGGTAAATCCGGCATCGTCAGGAGCCCTATAAGCTAGCAAGTGAGAGTGCGAAAGGAAGAAATAGAAACAAGATCGGAATAAGTGCGCGCGCTATCACAGAGGCCTCCAGACAGAAGAGAGTCCGACTCAGAGTGAGATAGACCCAAGGTGTGGCCAAACAATGCTTCTGAGTTTCACATTGGAGCGGTCAGTATAAGGAGCATTCACTGGGCGCCATATTTGTGGGTGCTCTCTAGAGCGCATGCTCAGAACGAGCCCTCATTAATAGGCTGCTAAGACCGGCCATTTTGACGGTGTGGAACGCACGTTGCAAAAGAACCCTGGAAGCTAGCCATCATCACGCGCTCAGCAGTCGCGCACACAGGTATGGCCGCCAGTGAATACTTCCTATAGCCGTCTTCTTCACCTGATTTTGCCACTTCCATTATGAAACCATATTGTCAACTTCCGCACTTCAAAAACGAAAAGTAATATCAAATAGCGAGGGGTGTCTTCCAAATAAGAATTCCACCTCCTTAAAAAAAAAAAAAAAAAAAAAAACATCATGTTTTGTTTTTAGCTTTGCTAATGTTTTTGTTTCGAAATTTTTTTATATAATTGCTGAACCTTTGGCGCGGAGTCGCCGGAAAGCAAATGGGCGAAGCGATTTCAAGAGAATAGAGTAAAAATATGGTCCGAAGCTGTTTCCACATTCATTCCATATATGTATAGTTAACACAAAGTGGTTCGTATTTGATTTCTCTGATGCGTTAACTATAATATTTTTTTGTGTGGCTAAAATATTAAGCTCATCTTGTTGTTATCGAAGGTAGATCTGGGTTTTCATCAATAATAGAAATTTAAACTGTACTCTTCGACATAAATAATTTAGAGCCATTTTTCTTACCGCGCTGTTTTAGAATTTGGCTCATTAACAATTTAATGTTACTTTTTAAATAGTTTTGGTGACAAGGAATTATTCGTTTCCTAAGATGAAATATGATAACTAGAAATGTATAATTTAAAAACAAAAAAAACCTTTAGTTTCACTTGAATAAGACTGTTTTTTAGCCATCATTTGCAGATATGACTGATTAGAAAATAGAAGCTGCTGCATTCTTTGGTAATTATGTGCAGTGATGTCCACTTGGAGAAATACTTTTTTGAAAATAAAGAAAATGTTTGTGTATTTAGCTATCCGATGTACTCCCTAGATTAAAAATTAAACTCAACAATAAAATTACTACTTCCCCTCCCACGATATTTAAAGAAAACCTAACTTAAACTGATAAACAAAAACGGAAAAATTGTTGCTGGTTTTGCTACAATATGATCACTGTCAATACGGCAGAAGGGAGAAACTAGACAAAATCCCGGTTAGAAAGTTCGACAATGATCTGAGCTGCTATATATAAAACAATTACTAGTGTGCCGACTTTGTACGACAGCGTTTCCCACATAAATAAAAAAAAATGGGACAGTGATTCCGGATAAAATGAGCAACGTACGAACAATATATGCATTGTGCAGCACTCAAAACCCTGGTGAAGTATAGAATCCCAGCCGACGCAGTGTCCTTATAATTTTGCGATTTAGGTTACCTGTCCGGCCAGCCGCTGGAGGAATGGATCCTCCGTATCCATCTGGCGTCGGTGGTTCAGTGGTAGAATCGCCTGCCACGCGGGTGGCCCGGGTTCGATTCCCGGCCGACGCAGTGTAAATATTTTTTTTTCGCTTGCAGTTGCATTTTATTTTCTTTAATGTAACGTCACTTTTAATCGGTCTGGTTGGTTCATTCCCGATGTAAATAAAATAGCGAAAACTGAACAGGGACAAAGAGCCTCACCAGTGAAGAGGAATACATACGTGCTGTTATCGCAGGATGCTCACATACGACGAGAATAGATACGTATGTATAGTGAAAGAGACGTTTCGTCTTCCTTTTTTTTTTTTTTAACTAGCGGTTTATTGATACAATACCCGCTCGTCACCGAGACGGGTACCTACCTTCCAAATCTCATTCATCTCGAGTCTCCTTTCTTTTCTTCTACGTGTCCACACACAGCCTATCTAGGTGACGTCACACGCCGATGATACTCCATCGCATGGACCGGTAGCGGCATGAGTTCGCGGTTCTCGCGCACACGTGCCGATGGCTCCTGTCGATGACAACACTGCCATCCTCCATCCCAGTCGCCCCGGCTGGGTCTTCTTGTCGCTGTAATTTGGAATGTTTCGGTGAAATTATCATCCGACTCACGCTGCCTCTTATTGAGGTTCTACCTCTAGTATCACTGTGTCGCTCGCCGCTTCCGTTGACAGGCCGTCATCGCTGCTCTCGACGCTACTCTCGGCGCTGTGTGAAGCGTTTCATCTGGTCCACAGTGGCAACACCTTCGTAGAAACGTTGTGAAACGTTGGGTCTGTGAGGTACTTTTTCCACAACGATATAGACGTTCGGCTCTCAACTGACATCTATAAGCTTACCTTCTCGTGGTTCGGTTTTCAAGTGCCAACTTAGGCCTAAATTGTCAAACAAGTACCAGATTTCACAATTGCTACTGGTTTTGGCCCAAGTCTCACTTTTGCAATAATGTGGTGAACCAGAGAAAACCCATAAGAAGCGCAAGATAAAGTACTATGGCACAAACCGACGATTTAGAGGAGAACCGTTTTAGACCCAAGTTAGCCTCCCAGGATTGCCAAGACTGTGCCAAGGTAGGCGTTTCTCTGGTGTGCTACCTAGGACGTGATCCCATTCAGAAGGAAAAAGTTTATGAATGAAAAGGACACTTTATAAACGAGGATATTGCTTCGCTCCTCTTTGAACGCTTTTAACAATTGATAGAACTACTTTCGTCGAGAAAAAACTGATATCTCTGGTGGCACTGGATACACTTAAGTGGAATAACGGTCATATGCCAAGCACATTCTAGAAATGAAAAACCAAGAGCAACATCGAGAAACGCCGTGGTGGAAAGAGCGAACGAAGCCATGGACAGGAGCGTGCTTTCTCTAGATACGCGCGCGCGTCATGCACGGGGGTTGAGAGATAGTGGTTATCAATCGCCGGCTATCCGGCCTTGCTATGCATCATAGCGCTGACTTGTGGCGCATGATTTAAAATAGGTCAGCGCTACCAAACATAGGAAGGGGGAATACTCGGATGTTGACAGCCGCTAATCTCGCAACCAGCCGGCGCCCGGCTCGAGTGGTTCCGCTCCCCACCAGCATGAGGCGCGCGTGTAGATAGAGACCGCACACTCCTGTGGTTTCGTTGGCTCCTTCCATGACTGTACATATCCGAGAATCACCTCCGTAGTTGAAATATCTCTTAACTTCATTCACTTCATCGGTGTAAACAAAAAGCTGTCGTTGTTATGGTGTACGTACAGTCGACTGCAAACTTTTTATCGACACGGGAGAGCCAGCCGAAAAAACTCCGCTGCGACTTCTGACGGCAAGCAACCGCTTTAAAAAACCTCGCTTTGCACAGGTGCGTTCCTTCGAGCAGGCATCCATGTCATTTTTGCTTACTATAGACCTTTGCAAAAATTGCCTTCTGCGCGCTGCCATTTTTGTCTGCTGGGACGACTTCTGACCATGCGCTGTTGCATGCTCTGCTGTGCGATATATCAGACGCTGCGCTAGCTTCCGCAGCTCCGTGACCCAGCATTTTTGCCAGGGTGACAAGCTATGGAAAGGTCTATACTCCGACAAGCACAAGATAACGAGGACCGGCACAAGGTGCCGATTTGTCATCCGTCATGCTGCGCGTCTGTCCCAGCCGCCCCGAAAGGTGACGTAACTCTCGTACTCCATATAACATTTTCAGGCACCTTGCGCCTGTACCTCTTATCTCCTGCGTCTAGGGCGGAAGCGAGCAAAACAAAATATGACTTCCAACGCGAAAGGAAGTGTATGCGCAAGCCGAGAGTCTTGATAGCGGCGACGCGCCGTCAGAAGAAGCAGGAAGTTATTTCGGCTGGCGCTCCCGTGTCCCGCAAACTTTTGCTGCTGACTATAATGCACTGTTAGCTCCATTATTTCCTTTCGATGGACAGCTAGAAACTGGCGTCTGCGTGTGGAATTTGTTTTTCTCGTGTTTTTGAAGCTCAAGTAAATGTTGGTATATAAATCTATACTGATGTCAAACATTGCTACCACAGGTTTTTTTCGGCGTGCAGTTAAGAACAATAATGACGAGGCGTCCAATAACTAAAAAAAAAAAAAAACAGGACGTTTATAAAACAATTTGCGCCTAAAAACGAATTTAAAAATGGCGTTGCAGGCTTTGATCCTAGCTCAGAAGCAAAATTAAACGCTCGCGCAAGGCTGAGAGAATTCGCAACTTTCAGCGATGGTGGTACCCCGGTGTGCGAATCGCTCTCCCTATAGCTCCTGGATGATCGGCTTCACAAGAAATGTGCTTGCCGGCACCTTCCTGGTGGGAACAAATAAAGTAAAGCCCTAATACTGCTCGTATAAAGCGGAACAAGAATTACTTACGCATCGGAGACCCCGCCACGCACTCCTGATCTACGACGATCATCCAGATGACAGCCATTTTGATAGGCGCCAGCGCGCCACCTATAGGTCGTGAAAGTTGCGAATACTACGTGTGTATGGCTCCTTTTATGCATAATCGTGGTTCTGCAACATTCTACACCCGAACACTATATACGTTCCTAGATTTAACTGAAGAAATCAGGCAGGGTAGCTAAATATATAAGAATAAAGTTTTCGATTGTTGGGATTGAATCCTGCTTATCCGTCATGTGCGCTTCAGAGGGTTACGCTCCCTGCAGTAGATGTAACCATAAAAATATTAATGTTCCTCTCACCTCCTCTCAACCGTGAGTTCGCTTACTGAAAGGATATCAATTATGCACAGGTTAGCGTCAAGGATCGGTTTGGACATTCGACCAATATTGCGGTAAATCTCGATCATTAAGGTGGAAGGCATCCAGGTCGCTTCCAGGCTTATCTCAGATGAGGAATAGTTATTCTGTGGTGTCTTAATTTGAAGTCTAACTTTTCAACATTTGGAATAAAAAAAATACATAATGTGTAAAACATGTATCTTCAATCATTGTCCGTTACCGCTGCGCCGGATTCCGCCCGCAGTAAGTATATGAAGCGTCGAAGTGGGTACTTGCAATACATATTCCCAAGAGGAAAACACAAGTGTACAACTTGCATGCGTCCCATATGTCTCTTCATTGCTCTAAATCTGGGGAAACATTAAAGTTCAAATAGATAAATAAAAAATTCGCAGCGACCTTTAACTGAAAAGTTTAAAAACCCATGTAATGTAGTACCTCAAAAGCGATTGTTAAAGTTTCATTAGCAGACGTTACACATACGGTGCTGGTAAGGAAGAGCGTATTTTTTATTTAATTAACATTAAATGAGCCGTCGTCATGGGATGTAGTCACATGGCGTGACGACGAGTTGTCCAGTTGTGATGCACCATGATATTCTGACATTACGTGACATCACTGTGTCAGGCCAAGGGATCACGTGACATCAGGGCGTCACTTCGAAATGTCGCGTG
This sequence comes from Ixodes persulcatus, assembly GCA_013358835.2. Lineage (NCBI taxonomy): Eukaryota > Metazoa > Arthropoda > Arachnida > Ixodida > Ixodidae > Ixodes > Ixodes persulcatus. The sequence continues at coordinate 1,288,215 of JABSTQ010010202.1, forward strand.
ACGTTATTCATGTACCTTCGCGAGACGTCCGGCCACGTCATTTCACGGGATCGCGTGACACCGTATCTTGACACTCTACCAGGTGACCGGACGTTATGAAAAGTAGTCACTTGTCGTGACGTCAGGGTGCCAAATCGTTGTGTGAATGACGTTCATTTTCGTATATGCCATAGAATTTTACAGTCACGCTAAATTTTGCGGAAAAACGCTTCCCGCGTCACCAATAATGTATGCCGCTCTTGATTTGGTGTATTAAGTATTTTATAGTTATTATAGACCAGTTCATTTCCACCGCTAAATTTAGAGGGAAAACGTGCCGGTGGGTGGGTGGACGGATCGAATTGCGGAAACTTTCTGGGGGTTGGGTTTCCGCAAAATAACATTTACTTCTTTGAACAAAAAAAAGCAAAACAAACAAACAAAAAAACCGGCGGCATCGGCTTAGCGTTAGGACCAAACCAAATATCCCATAAAGCCCGGACCTTGGCCCGGACTTTCAGTGCATGCGTTGCCAGCAGCGGCTTAATTCAAGAAGCTGCTCGAGCTGCTGGACGGCGTAACAGTCTAACTCAAGTATCAACAGCGTCACCGGGGCTAACGTTTTTGTGCTTTGAGTGTCTCTTCCGTACTGCAAACCGGGACTGACTCGTGTTTTTGTGCTCATATTTACTAAACTTGCGAAGGTGTCCACGCGTTACATGTAACTGCAATATGTAAATAAAATTAATTTTGTTTGGAAAAAACAAAACAAAAAAACAAGTCGGTGGTTCAGTGGTAGAATACTCGCCTGCCACGCGGGTGGCCCGGGTTCGATTCCCGGCCGACGCAGCCTTCGTTTTGTGTTATTTTCTTGGCATTTTTTAGATAATTGAACGGGTCGATAGAAATATCTCACGAATATGGTTAGGAGCTTCATTCATCTGCAAAACCTCTTACTTTTTTTTTTTTTGAGAGAGAGAGATGTGCCGTGGTATTACATACAATGTGCAGAATTTGGAAGTCCTGTGATCCCCGGCGGTATCCTGTGATCCCCGGCGGATCCAATAAAAAACACACACATAAAAAGCGGATGCACCCATGCGAACCATATTTCATACTACTCTAAAAATAAAATTTAAGAAATAAAAAATAGGTAGTTTTAGGGCGGACCCTGCAATTTTAATGGAGCGCGGAACTCCCAGATGCACTTCTTCAAAGTTCCTATATGAAAACAAAAGTCAAAAAATAATGTTGAAAAACAAACAAATCTAGCGCGATATGTACGCCTGTTGCACTATTTCTACACGAGGTGCGGTGCCGTCGGGGCTGAGAAGCGCTCCGATTGCAAACCGAAACTTAAAAACCCGTCGAAGTTGTGCGGTTCTTCAGAAAGCCGCAAAATGCCACGCCTGCCTTCTATCGCTCTGCAGTTTATTTATTCAGTGTTTTTCGATGATGCTCAGCACGTTATTAAAAAAGTTATTTACGCATAAATAATTAATAACTAAATTATCCCAAACTTTATTAATTTTCCTAAATGGGCTCCTGACCCAGGACTAAAACGGCACACGCTTTTTTTTTTGTTGTTGTTGTTGCGACGCGTAGTTTTCGCAATATCGAATTTGTCACTTTTCGTGAAAGACTTTCAAATCGGGCAGGCTAAAAGGGTCAAATTTTAAATTTTGACGGTGTTTGACACCCTCTGCTGCCGCTACTGTTTTTTCAACATTATTTTAAATTTTCTCATAATTTAATAGGTACTATAAAGATACCTTGATGTATTACCATATTATTAGGAATTTTATGTTTTTCTAAAATAAATGGTAAACTCGTCGTTCAGATAGATTTTTGGTCAACTTTGACAGGTCCTTACTTTGTGTGTACTTAAGGTAGATTGTTGTTCTTCAGCTCTATATAAAGCCCAAAGCAAGCCCATTATAGATATAATAATACCATCATGATCTGTCAAATAGCCGCGCCGCCACCTTCACGTAAACGTTGTGAGAAATAACAAATGTTGAAAGTTTAAAACTTATTTCCTCAAAAACTCAATTTAAAAAGTAGTTGGCTATAATAAAAAGTGATCTAGAAATATAATTGTTTGGATATTGGTCACCTATTTGAGCCGCAATCGTCTAAAAAATGTGCTCATTTGACTCAAATACAGCAACCTCACCGGCATTGTGTGCCTCTACGATTTCGAAAATATATTTTTATTTTTGTTTGCGTTTTTCAAAAAGAGACCTTTGCAAGACTGCTTCTTTCTAAAATGTGAAGTCTGTTTAAAAAGGAATTACGCAACGCTGACTAAGCTAGGACTTGAACACGAAGACGTACTGGAGCTTGCCTTGTTTGAGTGCGGTGGCGAGTTGATAAAAAAAAAAAAAAAAAAACATTTGGATGTTACGGATTTTTCTAACAAGTTTCAGAAGTGGACTAAAACTACATTTTCAACTTCTTCATCAGACGCGCCCAGCGAAGAGCCATACGCATCTCGAGAAAGCGCATATGAAGTCACGTGCTGTCATCTTGCACTTCGATTTTGCTGAAAACTGGTGTGTCGTGATCCAGGGCGCATTGCAAGGACATCACTGGAAGAACAAGGTGGTTTCAATCTTTACCTGCATGGCTACAACCGAAAGGGTAACGTTAATCTCCGGCGTAGTGAGCGACGACATCATCCACGACTCGTTCCACGCGCTCTTTACGCACAACGTTGTCGATGGCCGGCTGGAGGAAGTATTGCCTATTTTTACGCTACTCGTTTATATTTCAGACGGTGCCTTCCAAAAACAGGCACCAGGTGTACGAATTCAAAAAAAGGAATGTCGTCGCCAAGTGGATATTCTTCGCATCAGGGCACTGTAAAAGCTCGTGTGATGGAGTGGGCGGCGTGCTGAAGCACCAGGCATCCATGTATAACTTGACAAATACAGAATTGTATTCCTTGAACGAACGCGCAAAGCTTCGTTGACGCAGTCAGACCGAAGGTCAAAGGGATCGTTCTACTCTTATTTGCCAAAGAGAATCTCACGTGTTTATGGGTATTCAAAAAAAAAAAAAGAGTGGGAGAATTCAAACCCACCGAGGGGTATCCGATCCTCACACTTGTGGAGGAAGACACTGGAGGAAGGCGACAAATGCAGGAAACATATTATTGAGAAATAATATTGGCGTAATCTTTTCATATCTTTATTAAGACTAGCGTGGTCACTGGGCTAACCGATGCGCGAAAAGCGAGGGCCTAGTATATACCGCTCGGGGCATTGCTCAGTTCGTATTTGTAGGATGTATGTACTATTGTTGCGTGTTGTGCAAGTGTTCTGTAATGTGTGCATGTGGAGTGTTGTTTGTATACGTCCGTGTCGTGAGTGAGCATGTGGTGTGCGACCTCTTTGTGTGTGACGGGCATTCGAAGGAATTGCTATTTTTTTTTCTTCAAATATTTATCACTTTTGTTTTTCGTCGCTAGATGGGGGTTGTCGCCGCCCAATTTGAAAAGGGTGGCGGTTGGTGATCTACAACTAATAGAGGGCTGGATGCCATTAGTCCATCCGTCGCGTTGATCGCTCCGATTTAATCCCGCTGGTAGCTATGTGGCTGTGTCGATGTGTTATGCTGCCGGATTGTAACAAAAGGAGGTTAGGCGGCTTCCCCAGTGTATGTTCTATGTGCTGAATGCCGTTGTTCGCGTACAAACGTCCATGAGTGGATAACACACGTAACAGAGGTGAGCACGGGCATGAGTCGATCGAGAGCCACCCGGAGCGCGAGTGCGATACCTCCTAGCCGTTGTCGACAGAGGGTGTCGGAGCGATTCGTTGTCGCTCACAGCAGATGGGCGTTATGTCCAATAAAGCCAGCATGCCAGTGTTTGCAAAGCGATCCCTTCTCTATAAACGCTCCTGATGCGATGGAAATGCGACCGGCATTTAGCACGCCGAGTGAGACTTCGGCGACAATCTCGGCTGTTCAGCCTCCAGCGGTTTCGACTTTACTCGCATTACTTGCGGTATTAGCGCTTTGACATAGAGATGTTTGGAAAGTTTTTTGCGCCTACAAATGACACCAAACTAGCGTAAGAGCCGTATGCTCTCGCTCCGGCTAGAAGCCCGCCAAGCTTTTTTTTAGTCGTATTACCTGTTGCATACTGGCCGCCGTATTGTTTTTAGGGTGTTAGCGGTTACACGATTTCCTTTACCTCCGGCGGCTAACACCCTTACACGAATAAAGGCGTTAGCCAGAGGACGAGCCATTTACACGAATAAGGGTGTTAAAATTTTAAGTCTGTGATATATGATGTCCCATATTACGGTTACGCTTGTATGGGACTTTTTTCATCATCTTTCCATCATCGAGATTTTCCAACAGGGGAGAGAGCAACTAAAGATCAGAGCGTCATATTTTAACCGGACGACGCGAAAACCTCCTCCACCTACGGGGGCGACCCACGGTGCCGAAAGCGCGCAATATCTGACGAGATCGTGACGTTTTAGGTCCTGGCCTTTCTACTGGTCAGAGCCGCTAAAAGCTCCTTTTTAGTCGAAATACAAAATATATTGGCGCGAGCCGTTTCAATTTAAAAGGTTAAAACAGCGCAAGAAACAACGGACAGGGTAAAGAAGGACACAGACAGAGCGCTGCGTCTGTGTCCTTCTTTACCCTGTCCGTTGTTTTTTGCGCTGTTTTAACCTTTTAAATATGTCATACCAACTCGCCCAGGCTTCAACTTTAGCAACCGTTTCAATTATTTATAAAAGTAGTTTTTGTTCAGTATTTTAAATCAGTAAAGAAACAAATGCAGTTCATAAAGTTCGGAAACAAAAAATGATCCGTCGACATATCCGCCACCAAGAGGTGGAAAAGGCGGCGCATACTAGAAAGGTGTAATGGGATCAGGCCCCGACGAGCGGCGAGGTTTGAAAGGTCCCGGATGTACGCGGCGCCGCTGCAGTCGAGGATCCGACCAGTTCCGAGCGTTCCGAAGGCCTTCGGCGAGCTGCTTTGGCTGGCGGCTCGGCCCTTTGGCGGTATGGCAGCGCGAAGTGGCTCACGTTCTGAACTGATCTTTACCCCGTGTTTGCTGTCTTTTCTGGCCAATGAATTGTCATGCCGAATTAGTGTTTAATCGCGCAGCAAATTCAATGCGAGCCGCCCTGGCTGGCCGCTTCATACAGCCTAGCCAGAACATGCTTTAGTGGTGCTCTCTCGAGCCGTCGACTCGGAGTGCGGCAGCCGTGAGCGCTCGCTGAGCTCACTACCCGTCCTCTAGTTCACGGCCGCCACTCAAGCAACCCAGGACGTCATGAAGGAGGTTATTTTTTGCTTGTTTTGTAATTTTAATTTGCCTACACCTTTTAAAATAAGACGAAATTCTAGAAAGGAGAAGTTTCATTAAGTTACTACGTTCAGTACGCTCAGGTTTGATGCAAATTAAAAGCAATAAAAAAGTCCTTGCAGGGCCCCTTTAATACCCGTGCCACACGGGCAACTCGAATGCCATTTACAACGAATGACATTTCAGCGGACGGCCAATCAGCGTGCGACACTCCGGGCGTGGCGCATTCCACGCGCGACAGATTGCGAGCTGATTCGCCGATCACAGAAATGTCATGCGTTGTAAATGGCTTCGAGTTGCCCGTGTGGCACGGGTATAAGACAAGCTATACGTATCGGGCTTGTGCTAAAGCTTCGAGGTCTAGCCATTTGGGTTAGTTTAGAGACCAAAAATGACGCTCTCGGGACAAGTAAATATGAGATACGCTCTGTGTATAATATCTTGTCGACGTGTCGATCGAAGTCGAAACCATGCCCCTCTCCTCCCTGGCCCACTGGTTCCCAGAGTGCAACGCGCGCAGTGTTGCATGCAGGGGTTTATGGAGGTAGTCTATTCGTGTCGATCTAGGGAACGCTAGGGAACAACCCGCCAGCAACCTCGAAATTGGTGGAAAGGTTGCCCCGTGATGGCGATTCCTCCCGCCCCTCCCCCGCGCCCCCCTTCCCCGCGATGTGCTCCTAGCTCCCCTCTCCCCTCTTTTCCGCGGCGTGCGTCGCCCGAGGGGGAGCGGGATGACCGTCGCGGAGAGTGGACGCCCACATCGGCTTGTCCTTACCTGTAATTAGTACCGAAGATGTCGTCCCAGAGCCCTTGCCGTCCGTTTATGACCTATTGTACCCACTGCAGTGTCGGAGATCTCATATACGCCCTTTTTAGCTGTGAAACCCGCCGCCCTACCATGGGAAAGCGCTCTAGTCAAACCTCCTTCTTCTTTTTTTTTTTTTGTTTACTGGGCATTTGATTTTGTTTTAATGTGTTTGCTCTTTTTCATATATCTTTTTACTTTTATTTTTCCTGACATCACGTCCTTCTCGCCCAATTGGCCGCTTACTGCTCTGCGCAGCCACACGTCCTCACATGTATGTCATCTCCTGACGAAGCCGAGCCTCTCGGCCAAACTGTCGTAATACATACAATAAGCTCCTAGCATAGCAACTCCGAAAGTACGGATCTTTTACTTATATATGTATATAATCGTGATGCAGCGCCCAGTTTAAAGCAAGAAACATCGGTTTCACGCAAGTGAGGATTTAGCAAACATTTACTATCCATATTATTCCTGAAACAATTCGTATTGGTGTGCAGGCGCTTTTTCAATAAGGGTTTCTAAATTCTTATGCAAATCAGTTGCACAATAACAGGTAAACAAAGTTTCGAAAGGTACGCACCACCATAAATACTTTTGGAAGGTATTTTATTGCTTGACCAAGCAGCTGAGTGTATTTGCGATTCTCTCATGACATGTACAATGCAGATTTTACATATTCACATCCCATCTGAATATGGGAGTTCACATCAGCCGTAGAAGCCGCGGCCTCCTCCGTAGCCACCTCCGAATCCACGTCCTCCTCCGTAGCCTCCTCCGAAGCCACGGTTGCCTCCGTAGCCTCCACCGAAGCCACGTCCGCCTCCGTAGCCACGGCCCCCTCCGAATCCTCGGCCATACTGAGCCACCGCCAGGCTGCACAGAGCTGCGAGGACGACTAAGGCCACGAGGATGGTCTTGCTGGACATCATGTTGATGGTATTTTCTGCACAGAAACACGAGAAAATTGAGTGGGAGCCATTAATGTTATTCGTTGCAGTTTCGACTGCCGACTTGCTGAAGTTGTTTGCTATTGTGAAGTTATTCCATATTATGGACAGAAATGAATTGATACAGCTATGATAAACTTCAGCCTAAGTGAGGCGATTCTTTTAAGTTGGTAACTGAATAGAAGTCGACTTTGAGATTGCTGGGTAGAAACAATTGCTGGCTATTCTTACTCCTCTTGAAAATGTTTTGAGTGACCAAACTGCGCTAAAGCTGTAGGATGAGCATACTGCCTCCCGCAAAATGAAATACCCAGTAGCCTAAGCATTTTGTGTGGTGGTGGTAACCATTCCTAGGCGAGAGCCACTCTACTTTCAGAGAGATAATAGAAGAAAGGTTACTTTACTTTTTCACCCCAAGCAATGTCAGCTCTGCCACTGCGAAACCCGCACAGCCGCTTAGAAGTGTCTCATAAAATTGGTCTTTCAAATTGATGGAGAATGTATTCTTAATTTTCTGTTTTTTTTTTAATATACTAAAGTTGAAATTTATATTTTTATTATTCCCTCTGGGTATGTTAAAATTTCTATACATTCAAGTAAATGTCAGCATGTTTTCTCCCCAGCAAATACAAGGCACAAGCGCATCAAATAACCTGGAAATATTTTGAACAAAAAGTAGGTTAGTAGATTATGCCCATAGCAGTTAGAAGGAACAGTGTTAAGGCCCGTCCACACTCTTGCGACCTCTTAAAACTGGGTTCCTTAAAAGCTCTTACAACGAGAGGACACACTGGCGGCATCTATTGGGTAAAGGTGTAAACTTGGCGGTCCGGCATATTTTCTATTTCTCTCGCGCATTATCCTTTCTTTCTTGGCTCAAAAAACTTTTGTCAACGTTATAAACGTGACTTTCTTATAGATATCTCGCACATTTGACCTCGGAAATCCCGCAAAACCTTTGCTCTTGTGAAATGCAGTTCCAGGGCACCGCATAGGTGGCGCCTGAGTGCCAGTCTGCTCTCTCGTATTAAGAAATTTTAAGAGGTTTTAACAAGTCTCGTCTCTCTCGGTCGTACTCGGTTGCAAGAGTGTGAATGGGCCTTTAGATGTATCACACGAGCAGACTTTGAATTGCTGCCTCACACAATATGGAATTCGCCTATTTTGATTTCCCCATAGATCATATGATACGGTTTAACATCAACTGAGGAGGGTCTGTTTTTTTAAAATTGTAATCATTTTAACATGACATAGGAAACGTCGTGCCTAAGCGCAGTATATTGACCCCCTCATACTGATTCTTTCTTTTTTTTAACCTTCCGTTGGAACGAAGGACGCTTACCGTCTGTGTTGGCTGCTTCGCTGCTTTCTGATTGATAATGAGGCAACGTCGAGTATCGCGCTTTTTATTACGGGGACTGGTCGAGGAGTGTTGCGGCGGCCGACTACCCCCAAGGGCACCGGAAAGACCCCGAGAGCGGGATTCCCGGAGGCGGCTCGGCAATCGTAGTCCTGATGGACGTCAATCGCGGTTCTACACTATTTCTAAGGACGCGATGTGCAAGGATTCTCAACTGATGGTGAGATAATCATTGAACCCTCAAGAGATTTTCGGCGATTCCCCTTTATTTTCTGGGAATATATTTCATTTTACACGAAGTTGTAAGAACTGCCTGTTGGTGCGAGGAAATTATCTTACCTGTTTGTTCTTGGGTGAGCGACAAAACAATGTTACGTACCTTTTATATTCAAGATTTTGTTAAGAGAAGTAACCTAACTTCTGTACATCTACGCCGTAAAAAGCGTTTTCTTCGTCGTCGCTCAGTTAAAGACTATGGAGAAATCCAATCAAGTGATTTTCTTTTAAAATGTACCACTTGAAGGGCTAAAAAATGCAATTATTCACTTGGAGTTACTCCTTGCCAAATGTATGTGATATTTATGACGCAAGATGAATCATGCAATGCTGAGGCTAATTTGCATAAACCTATAGTTTTTTTTTTCAGTTTAGCTTTGAAAGAAATGGCTAAATCCAGAATTGCAAGCAAGGTGGTTAAATGCTTAGATTTGAGCCCGGCAGCGTTGCTCTAGTCTCCTACACAGTTATTTTTTCTGCCGCGGACCCATATTATTATCAGTTCATATTTAAATTGGTAACGCGAAGGACTAGGTGATACGCCTAACTTTTGTACCAAACAATATATTTAAGATGTTAAGATTTTTACATCCTCGTCAAAAGAAAAAGAAAGGAAACTCTACAGAAAATAAATAAATGATTTGACAAGAAATCATGTTGGTGCGCGAGGTTGTTTTTTTTTTCAATAATCTCAGCCTCTTGTGATGTGCCTTTTATATTTTATAAAAAAAATTGACATAACCTGATAAAATACAACCTTGGTTACACAAAATATCAAGTCTGCATGTGGAATTTTTTTCCTTGTGTGTTCTTGAAGCCCCACTAAAAATTGGTATATGAATATAAGCTGATGGTCAAATATTTTGCTACCACAGCTTTTTTTCTGCGTGCAGTCAGATACAACAATGACGAGGCGTCGCATAACTAAAAGAAAACTCAACGATTATCGAAAAATATGTGCCTAAAAACGAATCGTAAGAAATGGCGAGGCAGGCTCCGATCCTAGCTTGGCAGCAGAACTAAACACTCGCGCAAGGCTGAGAGAATTCTAAATTGGTATGGCTCCTTGTATACATAATCCTTGTTGTGCAACATTCTAGACTAGGACAATATATACGTTCCTTGAATTAACTGAAGGGATCTGGCAGGGTAGGGAAATATATGAAAATAAATCTTTCGATGGCTGGAATTGCACCCCGGTTATCCGTATTTTGTGCGCTTCGGACGGCTGCGCTCCAGGCAGAGACATATCCTTAAAAATATTAATGTTTCTCTTATCTCATATGAACGGTGAGCTCCGTTACTGAAGGGGTATCAATTACGCACAGGTTAGCGTCAAGGATTGCTTTCGACATTAGCCCAATTTTCCGCTAAATCTCGATCATTAAGATAAAAGGCATCCAGGTTGCTTCCAGGATTATCTCAGATGAGGAATGGTTATTCTATGGTGTTTATTTGAAGGCTTGCTTTTCAGAATTAAAAAAAAAAATATTATGTGTAAAACATATATCTTCATTCATCGTCCGTTAATGCTGCGCCGGATTATGCACGCAGTAAATAGATGAAGCGTCAAAGTGGGTGCTTGCAATATATATTTGTAATAGGAAAACAAAGGTGTCTAAATTGTATGCGTTCCAAATGTTTCTTCATTATTGCAAATCTGGGGAAACATAAAACTTCAAATATATCAATAAAGAATTCGCAGCAAACTTTAACTGAAAGGTTTAAAAACCCATGTAATGTAATACCTAAAGAGCGATGGTTAAAATTTCATTAGAAGACGTTACACATCCGGTGCTGGTAAGGAAGAACGTATTTGTTTTATTAATGAACGTTATGTGAGCAGTCGTCATGGGATGTAGTCACATGGCGTGACGACAAGGTCTCAATTTGGGATGCATCGTGATATAATGACATTACCTCAAATCATTGTGTCAGGTCAAGAGATAACTCGACGTCAGGGCGTCACTTCGAAATGTCGCGTGACGTTATTCAAGAGACGTCACGCGACGTCCGGTCATATGACTTCACGGAGTTGCGTGGCACCGCGTCGTGACACTCTATCACGTGACCGGAGGTTATGAAAAGTAGTCAGTTGCCGTGGCGTCAGGGTGTTAAGTCGTTGTGAGATGGACGTTCATTTTAGTATGTGCACTAGAATTCAACCGTCCAGCTAAATTAATCCGAGAAACGCTTCCCGCGTCACCAATACCGAATGACGCACTTAATTTGTGTGTTATCTTATAGTTATTATAGATCAGTTCAATTCCACTACTAAATTAAGAGGGGAGGCGTGCAGGTGGGCGGGCGGACAGATGGAACTGCGGCCAACTTTCTGGGTGCTAGGTTACCGTAAAAAAACATTTGCTTCTTTGAGCAAAAAAAAAAAAGCAAAAAACATCTGCGGCATTGGTTTAGGTTTGTGATTAACCAAAACTTTCAGTGAAGGCGGGAATTTCAGCAGAGGCGCGTCCGGCACCGGCTTAATTGAAGCAAACGCTGGAGCAGCTGGATGACGTAACCGTCCAACTCCTGCACCCGAAGCGTCGGTGGTTCAGTGGTAGAATACTCTCCTGCCACGCGGGTGGCCCGGGTTCGATTCCCGGCCGACGCAGCCTTCGTTTTGTTTTTATTTCGTATTATATTTTTAGATAATTCAACCGGTCAATAATGATATCTCGCGGATATCCACGAAACCTCCACCATTTCTTTTTTTTTTTTTTTTTCTTTATTTAAGAGATGTGCGTGGAATTACAATGTGACAGAATTCGGAAGTCTTGCGATCCCCGGCGGTACCATTATATCAAATGATACTCTACAAAAAAAATTAAAGACGTTTAAAAGTTTCTTAAAACGCCGAATTAGAGCGCAGCTCTTGAGGAGGAACAGGAAAGGGTACGGAGGGGACGGTATGCCCTCCTCTTCATCCGTACCCTGTCCTCCTCCTTCCTCATCTACTCCTCCCAGGCTCCTCGTCTCATCCTCCACTTGCTCATTCTCCTCCCTGCTCCTCCTCCCCCTCCTGCCCTCCTCATCCCCTCCTGCTCCCTCTTCATTTCCCCTCCTCCTCCCTCTCCCCTCCTCCCTCCTCCTCTCTTCCGCGCGGTGCATTATAGGAAACGTTCCATAATGCTACGCGCGCATCACAGCGGTGCATTATGGGACGTTTCCCATAATGCACCGCGCAGTTACACCGACGACGACGGTATGGTGTACTAGAACTAGGCAGTGTGTCGTCCACGCGGAGAAGCAACGGAGGGAGGAGGTCGGCGCAGCGATGACGGCGCGCAAGGACGGCAGGGGGCGCTGCGGGTAACTGGCGTGCTCCTTTCTGCTCGGATTGCCGTGTTTAAGCCGTGTTGTCGTACAGCTTGTGATCGCGTGGTTCGCGTCGTCGCTTTGTTTTGTTGCAGTCTTTTTTTTTTTTAATGATTGAGTGAAATGGATTGCGATCGGTGCCGTTAATGTGGCATGTAGACAACGCGTGCAATGACGGAAAAACGGCGGGACAAGAGAGACGGGACGTGTTTTGTGCCGGAGCAGTGATTTCCCTACACCCCCCTACGGGGGTGTACTCCCCCCCCCCCCTTGTTTTTCTGAAGGCACCCCCTTAATTCGCAACGACTCTTATATTCTCAATGCCCCCCAAACCCCCCCCCCCCCCCCCTTAATTTCAATTCCTGGGGTCCGTGCCGGGTTGCAACAGTGGCTACCGGTCCTGCAAAAGAGCCCGTTCCATTTTTCGTGCCCGTCTCGAGTTCGATTGACGTCAGTCGTGGTCCCGCAACATTAAAAGGAGTGGCAGGGAGACTCTGCTTTATGTAATGCAGGCAGTCATGACAGTCGTCCTCTACATTTTTTTTTTCGGACTTTTCGCACTCTGTAAAGTATCTGCTAAATTGGTTTTATAGACAGTGGTTTTGACACACCGAAGGGTCCTGTGCACGCTGACTGCATTAGAAAGGCTTGGAGAAGTGACTGTGAAAATGTGACATTGAAGGTTATGGCCTCACATCAGCAAATAACTTTTTTTTCCTAACGGCTTTGAAAAGATGAGGGTTGGCCCAGCACTCCATCTCTTCAATGAGGAGGTGCTAGGAGGCCACTTTTTTACCGCAAGAAAATTGAAAGGTCTTGTGGCCCAGCGCAAGATACTGAGTCATTTATCCTGAAGATGTCGAAGCTCATCAAGATCATGTCCTCACATTGGAGAATGTAGAGGTACAAAACGCCATAGGCGCCGACTACGGGGGAGCTCGGGAGCCCCCCTCTCCCGAGCTCTTGGGAAAAAGCAAGTACCATCGTCTCCTGAATCTTTGGGTGCACCCCATTAATCTCATCTGTGCGCTGGCGCCCGGTGTATAATTAAAAATTTATCTGTGCGCCCTGGTGCCCACACATATCGATAGCTGGTGCTCAGTGGATAAATAAGGATTTATCCACTCTGGTTACTACCCGAGCTGGTGAGTGGACACAGTCTTCTATCTATTCGCACAGTCCTGTTCGAAGACCCTACGTAGTAACCGCAAATACGATAAAGGCTAGTGCTGGAAATTCCTTCAAAAGCCCGTGGAAGTAGTTGCGAAAGACGACAGTGACACCTCTATAGCGTACCATGCAGCCTACGGAAGCAGACGATATAATTCGTTTTGTTAGCTCCATTTTGTTTTCCCGAACGAAGAAACAATTCATTACGGTAGTGCGCTTCAACCACGGAATTCATTGATCAAAACTACAGTGACAGCGAAATTATAGGGTCACAAAAGCAGACATTTGATTAGGTATCATGCAATCAGCATGCTTATCCTACGTTATCCAAGGGATTACACACGTTTGGGACGTCCCTTTCAAGCGACTTCCCGAACGTTTCCCGGGGGGATGGATTTTCCGCCTATTCAGAACGCAACACTGTTAGCGCGAACAAGCGATCGCCGGTTTTTCTATGAGAAACCAAAGGATCTAAGCAAAGTTCTAATTGCTGGGGAAAAAGCTCATTCGGGTCTATAATGTAGGTGATAAAATTTCGTCCTCGCTAATGCTCTTTCGAAGTAAATGAGGAAAAAGCGCCAATGTCGTGTTCGCGCTAGCAGTGTCGCGATGTGTACAGTGGCGTCCTGCCGGAAGATGCACGTCTCGCGCAAAGCATTTGGCAACGAATTAGTGCGATAAATCTTATGTGAAACAGCAGAAATAAAGAGTACTGTAAAGAATTAGGCAAACAATACGAAACAATCGAACCCGTGCGGAACGCCAAGCCAGCCAAGCGCTACCGCAGCCTGCGCTCCGCACTCCGGCAGCACGCCTACTACACGTTGCGCCCTCTCGCGGCCACCGATCCGGTCATCGCTAAAAGAGCCCCCCCCCCCCCCCCCCCCCCCTCCCCCACCCCCTCCGCCCGCGCTCGCTACACTGCCCAGTATCCTAGTACACCATAGCGTACACACACACACACACACTGGCGTTCGCCAGTGTGTGGAGGGGTTCTAGATCTTGTTAAGCTTGAGCAAGGGTTGTCGCTCAAAGTTTGCGTCGCTCATTTTATTATTCACATGTGGATGAGCTCGCATGTTATACAAAAGAGCAGCAGCTCCAGTATTTGAAACGGATCATGTGTAGCATTAGCGGAAGAGATCGCCCCGACCACTTCTCAACTCGAAACATTGCTTGTCACAAAGACCACGTAGGGGAAATGGGGAAATATTTCAACTGGCTTTGTTATATTTTGCATCCGCTTTAGGCATTCTTCGGTTTTGGTTCTCCCACGGGCTGCGAGTAGGTGCTCTAAGCAGGATATTTTTTATCTTTTTTTTATTTCTGTGTGTGTGTGCGTGAGGGGGCTAGTTTGAACGAAGGACTTACAAAGCTACATTCTGCCCCCTCAAACTTCGCCCTGAATGGCCTTTGTCACGCACTGTGACTTCCCTGGGCTTCCTACTTCAAGTCCCAGCTCGAAAAAAAAAAAAAAAACGAACATTCCACAGAAACTGTACATAGAAAGGGATTGACCTCGTTTCCTACAGCTCCGCAAAAATCTTTCTTTTTTCCGTTCGAAAAAAAAAAAAAGCAAATTTGGTTTTTGTCATTGCAGAAAAAACAGGCGTGTGCCGGGGGGGGGGGGGGGGGGGGGGGGGTGTCCCGTGGAAAAATAGTAACGGTTACAAGTAATTTTATTACTTCAAAAAGTAATCAGATTACTCTTGTGATTACTGCCTAATAAAAGTAATCATCTGATTACAAAATTACTCCAAAAAGTAATCGATTACAAGTATGTTGATTACTTGTAATGCGTACGGTACAAGTCTGCCTAATAGCTGCGCTCTTAAAAAAAAAAAAAAAAAAAAAAAGAAAAGACAAGCAAACAAAAAAAAACATGCACCCATTCGTACCATATTCCATACTACAGGAAAAATAAAATTTCAAAAATAGAAAAATAGGTAGCTTTTAGAGCGGACTTAGCAATTTTAATGGAGCGAAGAACCCCCAGCTACACATTTTAAAAGTTCCTATATCGAACCCTTATATAAAAAAAAAATGTAAGAAAAAAATCTAGCACTATACATACGCCCCGCTGTAAGCCTCGCTGGTTTCGCTTGGCCGCTTGCCGAACAACGTACGGAAGCCTAATGTTTTCTTGTTGCGAATTCCGGTCGGCACAGCACATTTGTCGTCGAAAAATAAAAATGATGCACTGAATTTGACGTCAGACATTGATCACTTTCTTCCATCGGATCTACAGTCCTTCATGGGAAACGAGTACGGCGGTACCCTAAAATGTTTTCACTTAAATATTCGGTCGGCACGCAATAAAGCAAACGAACTTGACTTCTTTTTTTCATCAATTCAGCTTTGGCTTTGATATCATTATGCTTTCCGAGACATGGTTTTCTGATGCTAATGACGTTCTAAAGTTACCTATGTAAAATACTTACTTTTTAACCCGCACCGCATGTCGGTGAGGGGGTGTGGCACTCTTGCTAAGGGAGAGCATGTCCTGCGATATGCTTGCTGATTATTGCTGCATTCACGAAAATTACGAGATGCTGTATGTACTGATAGGCCATAGTGTTATCGCAGTTTCTTATCGTCCGCCGGCTGGTAATATTTCAGCTTTTTTGTTTTGCTTACCTAGAATCTTTTCTTGAGTTTGCAAATGAAAATAAATACAATATAATCCTGGGGGGCGACTTCAATATAAATATGCTACTTGAAACCTCGGATAAAAGACAGATGAATATGCTAATTAAAGCAAGCGGATTTATGAACACGATATCATTGGCTACTGGAATCTCTACTGAATCTTCCACACTACTTGATTTGTTTATTATTAGCTTTGCAGCATCACAAACTAAATCTGGCTTATTAATAACTGACATAAGCGACCACTTTGGTATATTTTTGTGTGTAAAGATAAACATAAATAAAAGACAGAATAAACCGACAATAGTAAGGGTTCAGAATCTAACGCCAGATAGCCTGGATGACTTTAGACGAAAACTTTCTTCTACGGACTGGACTGACGTCCTTCATGAAACGGATCCAGATAAAGCGTACACTATGTTCTTGAATCGATTTCAAAAACTCTATGTAAGCTGTCTTCAAATAAATCAAAAAGTAATTCTAGGAAAATCCGTAAACCATGGGTTACGAGGGAATTACTTGCAAAATTCGTATAAAAATGCGCTATATCAAAACTTTTTGAAAGCAAGGGGGATACACAAACTTTCAATTTTCAAACGTTATCGCAACCAGTTAAACAGAGAACTTCGAAACGCTCGAAAAGCATATTTTGTTGATGTCTTTTCGACGTGTGATAATAGAACTGCTATTATATGGAAAAAGCTAAACTGTGTTCTAAATCATACATGTACCCCGAAACAAGTAGAAACGATCAAATGCGGTGGTGAGGAAGTGACAGTAAAAGCATTAGCAAATGTATTCAATAATTATTTCGTGGGTTTAGTCAAAGACAACCCAGACTCAGATGCTTGCAAGTTTATACATTTTCGAAATTGTGTATCCATGTTCCTTAGTCCCGTTACTTATTTAGAGGTAATATCTGTCTTCAGCGCATTAAAAAACAGTATAAGTTATGACGCCGGCGGTTTACAGATAAAGCCTCACCGTCGCACGCAAAAACGCTATCTCTTTGTCTAACAGGTTAATGGAGGCAACGCTGACACGTTGTGCTCCAGACTGTTTTATCAAGTCTGCTTCTATTATTTCCCTGTCCGTCTTATCCTTAATTTTTCTGGCTAGAATCGCGCACATGTTGAACAAGGGTTGCATCCACAATCGTGACAATGAACTGAAAGATGACCGTCACGGTGGTTATTAACATTCAAATTGTGCTCTTGTAACCTATCATTTAGGCATCTGCCTGTTTGCCCGTTGTACTTTTTACCGCATGACAACTGAATCACATACACGACTCCCCCTGCGCAACCGACAAACGGGTTTCTATGCTTCTTGCCACAGCACAGGGGGCCTCCGCGAAAGGGGTTCGTTAATCTGCACAACCTGGCTAGCTTCTCCGGAGCCGAGAAAAGAACCTTCGTATTCACTCGGTTAGCTATTTTCTTAAGATTGTGCGCGGTTTTGTGCCTATAGGGGACAACCGCTATCTTTTGTTTAATTTCTTTCTCTTTGACTAAACCCGGACAAGGGTTATCTTGAACATTCGGCCCCCTGAGAACGCCTTCCGCAACAAACACCAGCACACTCTTGGGATAATCTGCTGATAACTGGCGCTCTGACTGCTTCCCCAGACTCGAAATTGACTCTCGACTCCATTGACCTGTTAGACAAAGAGATAGTGCTTTTGCGTGCGACGGTGAGGCCTGGGATTGTCTGAGGTGAAGCGGTTTGAGTGTATATATGTCCCCCCTTTTTTCAAAAATAAACAGTTGAAGTAGCGCTCCGTGTTGTCTAGTCTCCCTTTTGCCCTCGTCTTAAGCGCCATTATGACGTCCAATATAAATTTATATTTGTCTTCCCGTCAGCCATACGTACACATTAATGGTCATTCATCGGCAATAAAATCCATTCCGTCAGGCGTTCCCCAGGAAGCATCTTGGGCCCTTTCTTATACAACCTTTACGTAAATGACATTGTAATTATCGCAGTTTCTTATCGTCCGCCGGCTGGTAATATTTCAGCTTTTTTGTTTTGCTTACCTAGAATCTTTTCTTGAGTTTGCAAATGAAAATAAATACAATATAATCCTGGGGGGCGACTTCAATATAAATATGCTACTTGAAACCTCGGATAAAAGACAGATGAATATGCTAATTAAAGCAAGCGGATTTATGAACACGATATCATTGGCTACTGGAATCTGTACTGAATCTTCCACACTACTTGATTTGTTTATTATTAGCTTTGCAGCATCACAAACTAAATCTGGCGTAGTAATAACTGACATAAGCGACCACTTTGGTATATTTTTGTGTGTAAAGATAAACGTAAATAAAAGACAGAATAAACCGACGGTAGTAAAGGTTCAGAATCTGACGCCAGATAGCCTGGATGATTTTAGACGAAAACTTCCTTCTACGGACTGGACTGACGTCCTTCATGAAACGGATCCAGATAAAGCGTACACTATGTTCTTGAATCGATTTCAAAAACTCTATGTAAGCTGTCTTCAAATAAATCAAAAAGTAATTCTAGGAAAATTCGTAAACCATGGGTTACGAGGGAATTACTTGCAAAATTCGTATAAAAATGCGCTATATCAAAACTTTTTGAAAGCAAGGGGGATATAAAAACTTTCAATTTTCAAACGTTACCGCAACCAGTTAAACAGAGAACTTCGAAACGCTCGAAAAGCATATTTTGTTGATTTCTTTTCGACGTGTGATAATAGAACTGCTATTATATGGAAAAAGCTAAACTGTGTTCTAAATCATACATGTACCCCGAAACAAGTAGAAACGATCAAATGCGGTGGTGAGGAAGTGACAGTAAAAGCATTAGCAAATCTATTCACTAATTATTTCGTGGGTTTAGTCAAAGACAACCCAGACTCAGATGCTTGCAAGTTTATACATTTTCGAAATTGTGTATCCATGTTCCTTAGTCCCGTTACAGATTTAGAGGTAATATCTGTCTTCAGCGCATTAAAAAACAGTATATGTTGTGACGCCGGCGGTTTACAGATAAAGCCTTTAAAGTATTTAATAGATATTATTTCCTCTTGTATGACTCATATATTCAAATTTTTCTTGTAAAATGGCGTGTTCCCCAAGCGAATGCAACTGGCAAAGTAACGGTTTTATAAAAGAAAGGTAATAAAGATGAACTATGTAATTATAGAGCGATTTCAATTTCGCCAGTGTTTTCGAAGGGCTAAGAAAAAGTTTTACTACAACAAATGACTTCATTTTTGCAGATAATCATAATCTACTAAGTTCCTCTCAATTTGGCTTCCGCAGACAGAAGTCCACTGAACTTGCTATTCTTGCACAGAAAGAGTATATTCTCAAGAACTTTGAAAATAAAAATAAAAAACTAACTCTCGGTTTATTCACTGACTTTACAAAATCATTTGACTATCTTGATCATTTGCGATTTAAAAAATTTGAAATGTATGCATTCCTTGGTCAATTGTTACTACTTATAAATTTATGCAGATTGTTGGGCTAGTTGGTACTGGGAATTCGACGCTATGATGGCGCTTAATTCGAGGACAAGAGGGAGACTAGACAACACGGAGCGCTACTTCAACTGTTTATTTTTGAAAAAAGGGGGGGACATATATACACTCAAACCGCTTCACCTCAGCCAATCCCAGGCCTCACCGTCGCACGCAAAAACGCTATCTCTTCGTCTAACAGGTTAATGGAGGCAACGCTGACACGTTGTGCTCCAGACTGTTTTATCAAGTCTGCTTCTATTATTTCCCTGTCCGTCTTATCCTTAATTTTTCTGGCTAGAATCGCGCACATGTTGAACAAGGGTTGCATCCACAATCGTGACAATGAACTGAAAGATGACCGTCACGGTGGTTATTAACATTCAAATTGTGCTCTAGTAAACTATCATTTAGGCATCTGCCTGTTTGCCCGTTGTACTTTTTACCGCATGACAACTGAATCACGTACACGACTCCCTTGCGCAACCGACAAACGGGTTTCTATGCTTCTTGCCACAGCACAGGGGGCCTCCGCGAAAGGGGTTCGTTAATCTGCACAACCTGGCTAGCTTCTCCGGAGCCGAGAAAACAACCTTCGTATTCACTCGGTCAGCTATTTTCTTAAGATTGTGCGCGGTTTTGTGCCTATAGGGGAGAACCGCTCGGGTTTTCAAGAACCTACTAGACTAATGGTTTTGATTTCGCATAGCTGCTTTCTTAGCCTTTTGAACATGGGTTGTTTTGTTATTTTATTTCACAACGTAAATTATAGTTATTTTCGTCACTGGGTCAATCCTGGGTAAAAATTTGTTTCCCAAACTTGTTTGAATGGGGCTGTTCCTATTCCGCCTACAAATCGCCACGGTGCGCTGAGCCGAGGGTATTAAAAATATTAACCCCACTAACTATCTCTACATTCAAAAACAAAGTTTCTATATCTGCTAGAACTCCCTAAACACGAGAAAAGAAGAAATCACATTTCAAATCGTCCGCTTCCCCACAACAAAGTAACCACAACAAATCGGCGGGAAAAGTCCCCAACCGCACGCACCCTTTTTCTTATTTTTTTTTTTTACAACAAACTTTTTTGGGGGCCTTTCCCCAGTTTCCTCCTCACCCCCTCCTCTTCTCTCTCTCTATTTACCCTCTCCTTCCTTCTTTCCTCCTCTCTAATCCTCCTCTCCCTCCTTCTTTCCTCCTCCTCCTCGAGTCTGGTGCGACGCCAGACGAATCTGTACCCCGCTATCTTTTGTTTAATTTCTTTCTCTTTGACTAAACCCGGACAAGGGTTATCTTGAACATTCAGCCCCCTGAGAACGCCTTCCGCAACAGACACCAGCACACTCTTGGGATGATCTGCTGATAACTGGCGCTCTGACTGCTTCCCCAGACTCGAAATTGACTCTCGACTCTATTGACCTGTTAGACAAAGAGATAGTGCTTTTGCGTGCGACGGTGAGGCCTGGGATTGGCTGAGGTGAAGCGGTTTGAGTGTATATATGTCCCCCCTTTTTTTCAAAAATAAACAGTTGAAGTAGCGCTCCGTGTTGTCTAGTCTCCCTTTTGCCCTCGTCTTAAGCGTCATTATGACGTCAAATATAAATTTATATTTGTCTTCCCGTCAGCCATACGTACACATTAATGGTCATTCATCAGCAATAAAATCCATTCCGTCAGGCGTTCCCCAGGAAGCATCTTGGGCCCTTTCTTATACAACCTTTACGTAAATGACATTGTAATTATCAGCCGATCAACGAAGTTCATTATTTATGCTGACGACACTAGCTTACTTTTTACTGGTGATACCGCCTCAGATCTCCTAGATACCGTGAATGATACGCTAGAAAAACTAGCGAGATGGAGTAAATGTAACGCTTTAAAAATAAACATAAATAAGACTAAGGCAGTTTTACTTCGCCCAAAGAATAAACAAGTTGACAAAGACAAGACCACTTGTATAAACTCGTCTAGAATTGAGTTAGTCTCTTCTTTTAAAACATTGGGTATTTTTTTAGAGACAATTTGATCGGACGATCACGTTAATTACATTATATCCATATTGTCCAGCATTTTTGACTTGACATATCGTAATAAACACATATTTCCACTTAAGTTAAAGTTGTTAATATATATCTCAATATTTTATTCCGATATAAGCTATGGTCATCTAGTATGGGGGCACAACTACTTTTACGAACTGTAAAAATACATTCATTTTGCAAAAAAAAAAGATACTAAGAAGTGTTTGCAAAGTCCCTCCCGAATATCTAATGAATTCACTTTTTACTGTACTAGGTGTAATTAAATTTTTTCATTTGTATAGATATCGCATTGGCGCAAAATGTCTCATTGAAAAAAACAGGCACGTACATCAGCGAATCTGCCACAAAAAGTACACTCGAACCAAACGCGCATTCAGCAACCCTGGCAAGTGCCTTTTTTAGAACAAATTATGGCCACAATACAAAGACATACGCACTACCGACGGGATGCGGCCAACTCGTCGAAAGCCAACTCGTCGACGGGCAACTCGTCAACGGCCCGTTCGTCGAATAGGGCAATTCGTCGAAGGGCAACATTTCGGAAGGGGAAATCGATCGAAGGGCGGTTCGTCGAGTGGGTTGAATGACTGTCCGAGGTAAATTTTTGTTCGTGTTTGGACTAGGGACAGCGCCCTTTGTTAAGTTACAAGATTGAAAGGAAAATTACAAGAAGGCAAAGATAGGAGAGAGCCTTTAGACAAGTTAAAAAATGTGTCATCGCGTGATCGTCCCTTTGTTACGTTTCTTTATTACTTATTTTGTAATGAGCCGCGGCAGGCTGTCGCCACGAAGCGGCGTCAACTGATGGGCTGGGTAGGTTAACACGCGCCCCAGTGACACAAGAGCGACGTACACACTAAACATTGTAACACCCATAACGTGTAAAAATGGTGTAAGAAGGGTGTAAGTTAGGACAAACACCCGTTTGACACCATTTTTACACGATTTCTGAATATCGGTAGGTCTAAAAAGGGTGTGCTGACGTCTTACACCCCTTAAACGCCCTTTTTTACGCCCCACTTGTAGCAATTGTGTCCAAAATCGTGTAAAAAGGGTGTATGGGCGAATTTTACGCCCTTCATTCACATGGTGTGAAAGGAGTGTAATGGTGATGCTGTCAAATACACCCATGATTTCATAGCCGTTCATGTCTATTACTTTGGTGAAGCTGTTGCTGATGCACGGCGGTACAAACGTCGAGTATAATTAATCGCCACACGAAGTGGCGTATGATTAGGACGTTCTAGAGAATAGATTTGCAACTTCGATTGAACTCTCCGTCCGACACGAGCCGAAAATTACGTGTCGCGCGTGCATCCGTTTTATCAGTTCAACTTTGATTCTAAATAAATCATCTCCGCTCGCAAAAAATGAACGAAGACGTGAAATATACAACCCAGGCAGCACAAAGTATTGTGCCGTTATGGAGTTATAAAGGAAAGATTGTGCCGATACCATTTTGGTCTAGCCCATATTTGTGGAAAACGGGATGGGTCGCGCCGACGCCATCCTGACATACCGTACGCGGCGCCGTTTTTGGTTGAGTGTCGAGAGTGTCCTGCGTGAATCGGCTATGACGGCGAGGTATTTTTGTTTCTTGTCTGCCTAAAATCCGTCGTCAAAACACAAAACAAAACAAGATTAAGCAAAACGGAATCTGCTTACTTTTAACCCGAGAAAGACTTCCTGCGATGAAGCCTTGAACAAACTGTGGCGCCTTCGTTTCGGGTATTACAAACTCACCTGACTGAGTTACGCACTACTTATAGCACCTTCACTGAGATTTTATTTTTGTGTGCAGTTCTGAAGAAACCATGTCGCAAGACTATCGAAATTGCCGGATTCATGAGACCCCCGGTAGGGTTCACGACTCTTATCTCTGCGTAATGACACCGAAAAATCGAGCGTCCCGACGCTTCTTTTTTTCGTTTTTTTTTGTATACGTGAAGCCGCGTCTTTTATTGTTTCATGCTCTCAGCGTCTTAGCTTTGTCCAGTGCTTCGACGGCTTTCAAATTTGTTTTTTGTATTTATTTTGTGATCTCGCGGTCCGCAC
The DNA here is from genome assembly GCA_013358835.2 of Ixodes persulcatus. Taxonomy (NCBI): domain Eukaryota; kingdom Metazoa; phylum Arthropoda; class Arachnida; order Ixodida; family Ixodidae; genus Ixodes; species Ixodes persulcatus. The sequence continues at coordinate 1,311,653 of JABSTQ010010202.1, forward strand.
CAGAGCATGCGCTTCTCCATGAGTGACACTTTGATGCGCTCAAGGTTGTACTATGCAAAGCCATTCCAGACGGGTTCCATTTCGCGACCTTCCCGGGGCAGTCCAGGTGGCGATACAAAGCAGCGGAGGGGTATTAGCTGCTTTGTCCAACCCCCTTTGACCTCGTCTGCTGATAAGCCTCCGCACCTTCTTTTGTGTCTTCGTGTGGCTGTGAGCGAGTGCGAAGGCCGCTTCTAGCAAATCAGAGGGGCGGCGCGAAACACGTGACCGCTCTCCGTAGGAAAAAAACGCTTGACGAAAATTTGTCACGTGACTCGCTCTTGCGCGCGCTGATGGGCTCACTGAGGCCGTAGTTCTTGCCGTATGCCAAGTTATGGTGAGTTGTAGGGGCCACTTAGGTCCGGTTTTCAAAAAGGGGCGCCCGTCAGTGTATTTCTCTGCTTCGTGCGTTGCAGTCACGGCCGGAATTTTTTGTCGTGAACGGCCCGAATACATCTATGCCAACTTTTCGGTAATGGTCGTTTATTTCGTCGGAGTCCATGGAATTATTGTGCTGTGTTTTGTTGGACGCGTTTCGACCGTGCGCTGCTCATCAGCGGCCGTGAGACTTCCATTGAATGTGATCGACCGCCTTCAACCTCGACATTGTTTTTCCGTTGTTTTGTGCTGCCCGAATCGGATTACGCATCTACCACGACAGAGAGCTGTTAATCGGCGACCACGAAACTTCCGTTGAATGTGAGCTACCGCCTTCATCTTCGATATTCTGTTTGTGGATTGCTCTGTGCAGCCCGAATCGGATTATGCATCTCTCACGGATTACATGAGATCGCTCTTTTATTTGTAAGTACTCTGCAAGCATGCTTCTGACAGTAGTCCTGCTTCAGTGTCAATAGAACTGCCGCTTACGTCCCAAGCAACTCCCGGTCGTCTGTCTTAGCAAGCCTGCCAGTTTTGTCCGCGTCACCAGTGCTAGAAAGCATAAATGTCGCAAGAAAAGTAAAGTCGGAGATTGAACTAGGGCCTTCGGTTTTACAATTTAAAGGGGTTATCAAACAATATCCGGTTGGAATGTTCATGATGTTACACGCACGGACCACGACTGGTTCAGAAGCGTATTGGTCTTGGTGAAATAGCGAGGATAAAGGGGAACTATTGCTATCAATCTTGTTCGCCAAATTTGATGACGCGCGCGTGAACATAGCTTTGCCCTTTGGCAAGCTTGTAATTGTATGCACTTTCCCGCATAAGCAGAGACATGGCTGCGGCCAAATGACCTGCTTGCAATCGTGTATAGAGAATTTAGTAGATCCTGGTAGAACCTTGATCGAAAAATAAAAAGTGAACCAGGCATGTTTCGACTCATTTGCAGTCATTATTTCGGGCAACTTTATGGGTGTTGGTCATCGTGTCTTTTTTATTTTCCTTTCTGGCTGTGGTACACCCAATTTAGAGGGCGTACTTCGCAGTCATAACACCCTAATAAAAAGGTGTGCAGTGGAATCACACCCTATTTTAAGGGTGTTAGGAATAACGCCGTCCTTTAGGGGTGTTAGACAAAACGCCCTTTTCTTAGGGCGTTTTGCTACACCCATAAGGGTGTTAGTTATAGGACAAGCCATTTACACCCAAAAGGGCGTGATAATGTTTAGTGTGTAGTGACCGTGCCCCACTGCACCGTGAAAGTGGCGAAAGCGGCAAGTTGTTACCTTCGACTAGAGAGAGCAGACTGGAGTTTTTTAAGGAGTGCCTATTGTATACATTTTTTTTACGAAGGACAGAACACAGATTATTATACGGCGTTATTTTTCTTTAATAGTATGGACAAAAATTATATATTTGGCTTTAAAACAGTGGCGACCAGGTGGCCTCTTCGACGAGTTTTCCTTCGACGAAGTGCCCTATGGTGAATGGGCCCATTCGACGAATGGGCCACCAACAAGTCTGCCGTCAACGAGTCGGCCTTCGACGATTTGGCCTAGACCCACTACCGACCATCCTTAAACACCTTCATATGCACAACATAGAACTTGACACGCCATCAGTGGGTACCTTGCGGGACATGATACTGTCTGTTCAAATCAGCCACGATTGAACGGTGCCGTTGTGGGTATTTTCTGCGGATGTTTTGTAAAGGCGAATATGCTTGTGTTTTGTATATTGTACAAATAATTATCGTAGACTATTTTTTCTGGTTTTTCTTTGAATCTTGTGGGGCAGTGCTTTTTTTTGTCTACTCTTAAATAATGTATGCCAGAATTTGTTTGTTATAGTGCCTTGAACGATGTATCCAAGTGAGTTTTTTCTATAGTGTCTGCTTATTCTCTTTAGTTTCGTACATCTCCTTGTCGACTATTCACCCTTTTTTGTTTATTGTTCTCAGTGTATCTCCTTTTTTCCATGCACGCTGCTTGTGGCTGCTGAAGTCATGGGGGCTTATAGACCAGTCAAGCTGTATCAACAGCTTTTTTCCAAAGCCCCCACAAACACTGTATGTTTGTTGGAAATAAAACCTATTATTACTAAGGTCTATCTAGTTCACCGCCTTACACCGTCTGCTCTACACCGCTGTGGCCCTATAACCACAAAGAGACTGTTTCTGTATAAAGGGCGGAACGGAGCGCAAGAGATTTTGGAACGTTGAGGTCGGTGATTTCAGCACGCAATGACCACTTACACAATTATTCTCCAGGTTTACGGCTTACCTGTCAGCCAGCCGCCGCCGCATGCGCTGCCTGTCCGTGGGCGTCGTTGGTTCCTGGTTGGATATTCGCCTGCCGCGTTCGATTTGCGGCCGAAGCGACTACTATTTTTTTGCCACATTAACTTTTTTTTTTCAGTACCGTTGCTAGCAAAGCTCTGTGATGTGTCCGGATTGTACTTTTGCGGCCAATATGAGCCGATACGCCGTACCGCGTGTTTTATATTGGCCGCGAAAAAAAAAAGAAAGTCTTACACCGTAGTTTAGGCCATGAGAACAAGGTCAACTCCCCTTCGGCACTCGTGGCACCACAGTGCACACTTACGTGTTGTCTACAAGTAAGGTCTTGGAGTCGACATCCCTTCGTAATATCTAACCATAAAGCCTATGCACCACACAGCATAGCTCCGTGGCGAGCCTTCTCAAAACAATTTCGGCTGAGCCCCCCCCCCCCCCCCCCCCCAAATTGATTTGCTGCATTATTGATTTCGCAATAATTAGTCCACATTTGAGTTGCTCAAACACAGATGCCTTCCTCTATATGCCGGAGACATATCCAAATTAATTTTTAAGTGCCGATATAACTGCGTAGGACATATCGGTATTGAAGAGTCTGGCAAGGGGCATTATATAGTTAGCAAAGCCCGGTAGCGACTGTTGATTGCGTAATTGACGCATACAGGGATGAACAGCATCTGAGAATGCACCAGACGAAAGGCAATCTTGAGGTATGAAGGTCGGGGAGAGCCGCTACCTTGTCGCCGCTGTATTCGTGAACCTATTTAGAATTGGAGGGTTAACTTGAAGAAAACCCGGAGATTCAGGTGTCCATCCAGACAGTCCGGCCGCAGTTGAGAAATGCCGTCTCAGTAGAAGACGACAGGAAGGGCAGAGGGACGCAGCGGGCGCCGGAGTGGAGTTGTCTTGGCTTCAGCGTGCATCTCAGTTTAAAGAAAAAAGTGACAGGCTGCTCCGATAGTATACCGCGCGTCACAAGGATTGGCGATTCAGCTCATATTCGCCGCGAGAGTATACATGAATTACAGCATAATACACAGTCGAAAATAAATCATACGGGCTCAGTGGTTGGTAACTTTTGGAATCACATGCTTTCAAAGAACTTTATTTTTAATGTTTATTGAGTGGAATTAGGCAGGTCTTGACTTTAGTTATAAATACCCCTGAGTGTACTGTAGTTTATATTAGCACAAAATACATTTACGGCTGGAAGCAGCATTTCCAAAGAGAAGTTTCGCTCAATAGAGTATCATTTTGTTTCCTTTCACATCATTTAAACATTTCATGCCCAGTTTTCACATTTGTCAAATGCCCCTTTATAACCACGTTTTTAAAATGTGCAAGAGAAAGCAGAGTCTCGACCGCTGTGAAGTCAGATATTTTCTTAGTTTGCCCCATCACAAAGATGACTAGAGTATTATTTAAATCAATCATACTACACGTGAGAGCAAATTAAAAAAAAAACACGGCCAAAAACTCTGAATGAATGACGAACAGGGCAGGCGCACTTTCTTCAACTGATCTCTGCAACACTTCGCATGAAACCCATAATAATATATTTTTAAGCTGGTGCAATCATATTGATAATTTGACTATTTCTGGAAAAAAATCGAATTAATTCTCGTTTAAAGCTAAATTTAGACAAATTTAAGAAATACAAATATGAAAGGCAAGGTAAAAATAGCCGCATAAAAAAAATATTGTTAACTTACTGCCCAGCGTGTAGAACCTAATACTAAAAAGGCCAGCTGAACTTAGGAAAATAGAATACAGAGAGAGAAAGAGACAGGCATACCGCTGGACTACCAACTGTGGTTTAATACTTCCTCCTCTTTCTGAACCTTGACTATGTGCTTTTTTTCCTTTCTTCTTTTTGCTTTTTTGTTTTAAACCCACATAAAACACCACTTATATCCGAAAACTAACTATACTTCGTTTCACATTATCTGCGAGCGAAGCCAAAGCAAGAAGCGCGAGACCAGCGCTTTTGGCGTTTCTCCCCAGCTCGCGCGCTCGAGCAAAGCTGAACGCACGGAACTTTCGCGCTCGCGCTTCCAGCTTTGCCTTCGCTCGCACATAAGGTGAAACGAAGTATAAACTAAAATTTGAATCACCCGCACTTCACCGAGTCATAAAACACCGTATATATTGTTTTTCTTTGGTATTGAGCTTGATTGTGTGGAATTAGGGAAAGGACTTGTTGTTTTTTAGTATAATAGAACATGGTTTATTTTTAGTGAAAACACATTTAAGTAAAGTTAGCGAAGGCACGTCCGCCTTGGACCGTCGTTCGAATAAGAAGGGAGAAGTCGCCCACATCAAGCGTCGGTCCAAGAGGGGGGCTCGTCATTTATGACCCCACGGTGGGGCGCACTCTCCCCGCGGCTCCCAGTCCCTCTCCGCCGTTTCCTGGAAAGGGGCTGGTGCCTCGGTTTCGGCTCGTCTTCGAAGTCGTTTTCCCTTCCCTCTTCCCGGCTCGGGCATCCCCAAGTTCTCTTCTTTTTATTTTACAACACATTCCCCCCAAAAATGACAGCGTCATTTTTTTGTCCGGTTATGTTATCTCCAGAGGGTACAATAACTGTATAGGTCTTTTGAGCGTTGACCCTCCGGGCATTTTGAGCAGGCATGATTATACTTTGCCGTCTCTTCCCGGAAACACCTTCTGGATCCTAGCGAGTCTCCACTGCTGTCGGGGTCGCAGGCCGTCACGGAGAAGAACCAGATCACCCCCCTCCAGCAGTTTTCCCTGGCGTTGTTTCTGGCTTTGCACGTTCCTCAGGCGCCGGACGGGCATTGAAGCGCTGGCATGTCCCGCATCTCTTGATTATCTTCTTCATCAGTTGCCGTGCTCGCACCACCCAGTACCTCTCTCTGAGCTGGACCAGGATGTCCCGAACTCCCCCGTGTAGCACCTGACGATGCGGCTGTCGGACAAGCAGTTCTCCCAAGCGATGTCTGCCTGTCAGTGCGCTGGGGTGTCGTTCAGAGTACGGCTGGTCACTCTGTAAAAGCCCACCGGTGACACGGAGGATGCCGTCATCGTCAATGTGCACCGAGATGTCTCGTAGAGGCGAGTCCGAAGGAAGACGCTTCCCTCTTTGCGTACTCTCGATTTCTCGTTGAAGCTCTTCCCGCTGTGCGTGACGAATCCAGAAATTTTCGGCCCGATCCAGCTCGATGGCTATAAGTTGACCGGTGTTACTGCTTACATGCCGTAGCTTGCCGACATAGCGCAGAATCCACGCTGTCACCGGAAAGAGGCGTGCTGCATCGCTGTAGCGTTCAATGTTCAGCACTGAGAGAATTGCAGTGGAGCTCGTTGCCTGAAGGACCTCAATCGTCCTTCTCTCCACCAACGCGATCCTGTGGCTTCTGAAGTTGAGTAACAAACCAACCAGGTCAGCGATCAAGTTAGGTCCGCTTTTAAGGTTTTGGTTTAGTGATTTCGACTTGTTGCCATGCGATGACGCGTCAAACACGACGCGCAACCTCGTCGTACCGCTTGACTCTCGGAGCAACGCTTGATGTGGCATGTAGTATGTCGGCTTCGGCTCGTCGACGTCGTTCCTCGTTACCGGTTCCGCCATTCCTTCCGAACAATACTGTCTCATTCCAGCGTCGTCGTACTCGCGAAGCAGGTCCGGCGTTCTTTGGAGACGGTTCGTCAGCTGGGTCAGTCGTTTTTCTGCTATTTCCCTGTTGTCGTCGAGATTCACGTTTCGTTTCCAGGGAAGAGCAACTTCGTATCGGGAACCAACTCGTTTGATGCTTTCCTCGAAGTCTAGCTGCCGTTGTTTTGCCGAGTTGTCTCCTTCGTCTTCGGTCACTCCGATTGACTCCAGTGTCCAAAACCGCTCCAAGCAGTCTGTTGCTTCAGCCTCTGCCACGGATGTCTTCAGGGCGATCGTTTGCGTACAATGTACGTCATGAACTGTTGCTCTCACTGGGCCTTGGATACTCCATCCGAATGCGGTCTCGACCGCTCTTAGTTTCTCTTTTAGTGGTTTGGATTTACCCGTCACAAGGTCCCAGTAGTGCTCTGAGCCGATGAGAAGGTCAATATCTCCATGTTGCTTGTTTTTAGTCAAGTCGGCCATCTTCAATTGGCCCAGTAGTTTTTTCAGGTTGGGTTCGGGGATAGGGATCTTCTGATCGCATATCACGTCCGTTTCAAGAACTTCGAGCTGGTGTATCTTGCCGTTTTGTGCTGTTAATGAAACCAGTACTCTGTTAAATACTCGTTCTGATTGGTGTCCGCCAAATACGCCTACGGTCAATGTCTCCTGTCCCAAGATCTTGCAATCGAGACGTTCGGACGCGCTCTTTGTAATGAACGAACGTTGGCTCCCTCCGTCGAAGAGAGCTCGGACGAACGTCCCGTTGGTTTCTCCTGCACACCAGATCGTTGCAGTCTGGAGAAGGACAGATGGCCCGGAAGCTCCGTTTGTGGCGGATTCTAGATTTACTGGAGCGCTCGTTATCGCGTTTCGGTTTGCTTCTACCTTGGTTGGTGTGTAGCCTGGGTCGCACATCGTTGTCGCATGCCGTCTCGAACACTTCGTGCATTGCATGCTGCTTCTGCATTCATTCGAGCGGTGATTAGGTTTCGAGCAACGGAAGCATCGTCTCTCCAAGCGCAGCAGTCTTTTCTTCTCTTCGATTGAAATGTCAGCAGGGCAGGCAGCTGTCGCGTGGTTTTTTTCTTTGCAGAAGAAACAGCTATTAGGTTTCGTTGATTGATGCAGTAATGCTGCGGAGGATTGATAGCGTTCTCCGGGACTTTCCTTCTTCTCGTTTTTCTTCTCTGCCCTTAATCCACGCGGCTGTTGCCTCGTGTCCATGGGTTGTTGTGCAGCTAGGTTCTCGCGGCTCTGGACTTCGACTCTCAAAAAGGCAAGCAGTCGTGAGAATAGTGACACGATACCTCGTTCAGTGGTGCTTGTCTCCGTTGGTCGTTCCTGAGAGTCCTCGGATCTCGTGGACATCTCACCAGCTGAAGCGTCCAGCGTCGACACGTCCAATGCCTGCTCGTTCACGATCATTCTGTTAAAATCCAGCAGGATTTCTTTTGGCAGTGCACGCTGAACCACTGGAAACAAAAGAGCACCGAAGGTCTGATGCTTCTGTCCGAGTGCCTACAGTCCTCGGAGATGGGAGATGATGGTGTCGTAGAGTCGACGGAGGCCCCGGACGTCGTCGGCGTCTCGCACTGGCTGTAGATCTAGGAGCTTCCGTATGAGTGTCTGAACGAGGATATCCTCATTTCCGAAGCGTTTCTTCAGCAGAAGCACCGCTTCCTCGTAGCACCGTGATGTGGGAGGCAAACCCCTGATGGCACTTGACGCCTCGCCGGTCACCGCAGCCCTGAGGTACCCGAACTTGTCCAAGGTCGTTAGCTGATCGTTGGTGTGTATTACGTGCTCGAACTGCTCCCAGAACTCTTGCCAGGAGATGCTTTTGCCGTCAAACTTGTGCAGCTCGAGCTTCGGGAGCTTCACTCGGCAGGCAGTCGCTGTCGCGTTTCCGTTGTTGTGCATCGCCGATGAATCCAAATTTCGTGGTGACGTTGCTCGGAGTTCCTTCAACTCTTCCTGAAGTTTTGCAATACAGGTGACGACCCGATCACTGTATTCAATTGTTCGCACAAAGTTTTGCTCTGCTTCTCCTTCCGGCACCAGTGGTTCGATGGCGGCGTCCACCTCGTTCAGTTGGGCTGGGAGGGCGCCTAGCCTTGCGGAGAAGACGCTGAGGTTCTTTTCGTTTTTCTCATTGCTCTCGATGTACGAATCAATTTCAGAAAGGAGTTTGGTCACCTGCGTTCGCAGGGCAGTTCGTTTCCCCTTGAGTCGTTCCGTCGATCAGGGGGCCGAGGGCCCCACAAGCTGCGTTTGTAGCTTTTTTCCTTGGCCTCCTCCATTCTGTAGGAAATGGAAACCAATAAAGAAAGAAAGAAAGCTCGTTGCTTCAGCCGTTGGCGAATTTAAGATGGCTATCCAAGATGGCTCCTGCCTCCTTCTCGTTGCCTCAGCCGTTGGCGAATCCAAGATGGCTATCCAAGATGGCTCCTGCTTTCTTGTCGTTCGTTGTTTTCACTTTTCTGTCGTTGGATGTTCTGCGTTGAAGTCATGTCCTAATTTCCTTCATTCCCGGGTTTCGGCACCAACTCTTTAACAGTTTGGAATTAGGGAAAGGACTCGTTGTTTTTTAGTATAATATAACATGGTTTATTTTTAGTGAAAACTCATTTAAGTAAAGTTAGCGAAGGCACGTCCGCCTTGGACCGTCGTTCGAACAAGAAGGGAGAAGTCGCCCGCATCAAGCGTGGGTCCAAGAGGGGGGCTCGTCATTTATGACCCCACGGTGGGGCGCACTCTCCCCGCGGCTCCCAGTCCCTCTCCGCCGTTTCCTGGAAAGGGGCTGGTGCCTCGGTTTCGGCTCGTCTTCGAAGTCGTTTTCCCTTCCCTCTTCCCGGCTCGGGCATCCCCAAGTTCTCTTCTTTTTATTTTACAACAGATTGAGGGCTCGCTGACGCACGTGGCTTCGTTTTCCTCGATGGCCAAGGTCTCGAGCATCTCTCGTGCATACTGGTTCTTGTGTTTTGCGATGATGGTAACGCTGTTGAACTCTGCACTCTGTCTCTTTCTCTCTCTGTATTCTATTTTCTTAAGTTCAGCTGGCCTTTTTAGTATTATGCACCAACAAGCTCAACTACAGCCTGTAGAACCTAACATTTTATAAAAGAAGAAAATCGCTGCAACGAGCCAGGATATAAACCAGACTTGTCAATAGAGTGCTGTTTGAAAACGATCATAATGTGACTAATATTTATGGGTTTGAGCTAAACTTGAGTGACGCCTATCAGCAGGTTGAGTTGGACACAACCTCGCGGAAAATGTGACGATTAACACACAGAAGGGGCTGTTTCAGTTTAATCGCTTGTTTCATTCGGGGTTTCATCGTCACCAGTCATTTTTCAGCGTGATGAGCAGTCTGCTTCAAGACTGCCAGGGGGCAGTCGTGTATTTTGACGACATCCTAGTCACAAGCAAGAATGACAAAAAGATTACAACAACTTGAAGACAGTGCTGGAGAGGTTGCACAGTGCGGGGTTGAAGTTAAAGCTCAAGAAATGCACGTTCCTTGCAGACTGTGTGGGGTACCTGGGCAGTCCAGGCAGTCCAGCACCTCGGAACATTGAAGCCGTCGACAGTGCTCGAGAGCGAGCAGACGTCAAGGAGTTCCAGAGCTACTTGGGCTTGCTGAACTGCTACCGGCGATTCCTACCAAACGTATCATCAGTGCTCCAACCACCGCATGTGTTGCTCAGAAACGGAGAGGCATGAGATTGGGGCCAGGAGCAACGTCAAGCATTTGAGACAAGTATGCGTTTGCTGATGTCAGCATCGGTGCTCGAATGCTATGACCCACGCCGGCCACTAGTTCTGTGCTGCAATGCATCTCCGTACGGAGTAGGGGCGGTATTGGCACACAGGTTACCGACGGAAGAATAGATGCCGATTACATTCTTCTCGAGGCGGTTAACGGCGGCAGAGAAGAATTAGCGCCAGATCCACAAGGAGGCCTTTGCTTTTGTTTTTGGGAGACCCCAAGTTTATCCATTTGGTGTGGCGAAGGCCATTCGAGATATTTTCTGATCACAAACAGCTGTCAGGCTTCCGGTTTCACGATCAGGAATTTCCACACCAATGCTCGATGCGTGTGCTGCGATGGCCTAAACACTCATCAGCTGCGACTACAGGCTGAAGTATAGGTCAGGATGTAACTTGGGAAATGAAGACGCACTAAGCCGCCATCCATTGCCGGTGACACCTGCCGAAGATCAGATTCTGGGCGAAGCTTTTTTCTTGGAGAGAGCTCATCCTGCATTGATGTCTCCTGCAGCAACGGCAAGGACTACAGGCCGAGATCGTGTCCTGGCGGTTCTGCGAGAGAAGTGGACGACAGGGCAATGTCTTCCAGCGTCTGAAGTGTGGCGGCCGTTCATATCAAGACCGGAGGAGTTCAGCGTTCAAGATAGCTGCTTGCTTTGGGGGAGTCGAGTTGTGGAGCCGGGATCACTCCGCTTGACTGTGTTCCTGCTGCACGAGAGTCATCGTGGACTAGAAGAGATGTAGATTGTGGCGAGGAGCCACGTTTGGAAGCCCAGGATGGACGATGATATTGCAGAGAAGGTGAACACTTGCCGCACCTGTCAGGCAAAGCAGCGAGCCCCCAAGCCTGTGCAGCTTACGCCCTGGCCATTTCCCGCGCGACCATGGTTGAGATTTCACGTGAATTTTGGAGGACCTTTCCAAAGAGTTATTTTTTAGTACTGGTGGATGCCTACTCGAAATGGGTGGAGGTGGTTCGTGTGTCAACGCCAATGGCTGAGGCCACACTGAAGTGCCTGCGTACTATTTTTTCAGCTTATGGTCTACCATACGTGGTGGTTAGTGACAATGGGCCAGCATTTGTCAGCGCTGAGTATAAAAAAATCTTGGAATGAAAGGGCGTCAGGGAAGTGTTCATTCCCCCCTACCATCCAGCGTCAAGCGGGGTAGCGGAAAGAGTGGTGCGGACCATCATGAACAAGATGAAGAAGGCTGAGCCAAGGCTGTTCGAGGTTAAGTTCTCCAGAGTGCTGTTGAATTAACGAACCTCTCCAAACTACCTCACGGGTTGTGTACCTGTAGAATTGCTGATTGGGCGGCGTCTGCGGAATATTCTGGGCCTTCTGCATCCTGAACTTCGGACGCAGGTTAGTTTTCAACAACTACACCACAAGCAGCGTCACAACCGGGCGGCTCGCAAAGCCCCCTGTCACATTCCGGGGTCGGGGTGTAGGCTCGTTACTGCATGCCTGGGACACCATGGGTGCCTTGAGTGGTGGGTGAGGCCCCAAGCGCATCATCAGCAGAGGTAGTGCTATTTGATGTCTTTTTCAGGAACCGCCATGAAGGCCATCTATGGCATTGAGCGGCACCTAACACGACTACTATCAGCAATGAAAACGGAGTGGTTGCAGCATCGCTCGAGCCCTTCCCAACTGAGCACGAGACATACCTGACACTGTCCGGCTTTTTACCCGAGCATGTGACCAGTCTACGGACCCCCGAGGCCCCCCCAGAGGTGGTGATTAGGCCATCTACACCAGTGCCGAGATGGTCAACCCGGGAGAGAAGACCCGTGTACGTTATTAACATTAGCATTCTAAACTCTGTTTCTTTTTTTTTTTTTGTGGGGGGAGGGGGGATGATTTAATCTGGGGTATCAGGAATATAATGATGTTACCAGTAGCGCCACCAAGCTATGGCGGGTGCTTGGTGACGTTGGACTAGCGGCGGCCATGTTGTTAAAAGGTGGTGCGCTACCGGGGAGGCGGCAGTTCTGTATGCGGACCAAGGAGATCCGCGTATACCCAATTTGTAACCATGTCTTGGCAGCATTAGCCGTTATGTTGAAACTTAACACTGGTGCCTGGACCTATACACAATTTTTGTAGGACTTAGGCCAGCCTCGCTACGAAAACAAGCACCAGCATAGAGCTTCTGAAGGCGCGTGCTTGAAGAAGTTGTCTGTTGCAAACTAGGTCAGTTGAGCAAATCTTACTCAAAACACCCAGGTGAACGCAAAAAGACTCACACTCATAGATATAGAGGACCTCAACGAGCTACGATCGTTGAGCTTTCTGCAAACACCGGCTGCCATGTTTGTTATAGTTTGAAACCAAAACGGAAAAGGCAATATTTTGATATTGTGGAAAACAATAAACTTTCTATCTAGATTCTTGGCTTCTAAAGATTAACAATATTGTCAATAAAGATACTATTATCGCTCAAAGAAACAATTTTACATTGAATATTTCACACTTCATTCATCTCTGCAACCAATGATAGCCAAGAAACAGTGCTTAGCTAGCAAGAACCTTTCGTTATGGGTGGGGCTTAGAGCAGGGCTACCCCCACCTAAATAGCGTCTAAATACGCAAATATTGCTAAAACAACGTGTTTTTGTAGCGTTAGCTACACTGGTCGAGGTTGATCAGTTTCGCATGGCCCTCATAATGAGCCGTGCTCATTATGAGAGCCACGCGAAGCCGCCGCCGCGCGCCCGCCTCGCCTGCTTCGCCGGTCTGCGCATTCCAGAGCAGTGACGTCATAGCCGCGGCAGACGCACTGGCGCCGCCGCGTGCCCAGCTGTGCGCCTTCGTTGCGCAGTAGCCAAGTCTGACGCTGCACCGGAGGCCGCTTTATAGCGCCTCTCATTTTGTGTGCATAAGCTCACGCTACGTATATCCTGGCATAGCCGAGCTAAGCCACCGCAATTTTTAGCAAAAAAAACAAAAAAACATCTGCCGCCGAGAAGACCCTTTTAAATAATATTTTTTTTTCATTTTAGTGTCTCCTTAAGGCCCGTATCTTCAAATGCAAAACTGAAATTCGTGATTTAAGTTATATATATATATATATATATATATATATATATATATATATATATATATATATATATATATATATATATATATATATATATTTATATTATATATATATTGTGCATCATATATGCACAATCCATATATATATGCACATACATATACATATGTCCAGGCTCTGCCGTTCAATTTGCCTTTCGGCGGGTTCGTAAAACTTTTGATTCATTGATTCATATATATATATATATGCACATACATATACATATATCCAGGCTCTGCCGTTCAATTTGCCTTTCGGCGGGTTCGTAAAACGATTTGATTCATTGATTCATCAGATTAAGTACTGTTCATTCATCTGCATATATTTATAATTGTGATTCAGCGGCCCAATTTAAAGCAAGAGAAACTGGTTTCACGCAAGTGAGGATTTAGCAAACACTTACCATCCATATTCTTCTTCTCACAATTCGTGTAGGAGTGCAGACGCTTTTTCATAATTACCCCATAAAGGGTTTCAAAATTCTTATGCAAATCAGTGAAACTATAACAGGGAAGCGAACCTTCGAAATGTACGCACCACTATAAATATGTTTGGAAGATATTTTATTAGTTGACTAAGACGATCAGTGTATTGGCGATTCCGTCATGTCATGTACAATGCAGATTTTACATATTCACATTCCATCTAATGTTGTGGGTTCAGATCAGCCGTAGAAGCCACGGCCTCCTCCGTAGCCACCTCCGAATCCACGTCCTCCTCCGTAGCCTCCTCCGAAGCCACGTCCGCCTCCGTAGCCTCCACCGAAGCCACGTCCGCCTCCATAGCCACGGCCCCCTCCGAATCCTCGGCCATACTGAGCCACCGCCAGGCTGCACAGAGCTGCGAGGACGACTAAGGCCACGAGGAGTGTCTTGCTGGACATCATGTTGATGGTAGTTTCTGCATAGAAACACGAGAAAGAATGAGCATGATATCTTAATATTATTCGTGACAGTTTCGACTGCCGACTTGCTGAAGTTGTTTGCAATTGTAAAGTTATTTCATATTATGAACAGAAATGAATTGATAAAGCTGTGATAACCCTCCGCCTAAATGATGCAATTCTATTCAATTGGTAACCATCTTAATAATCTAGTAGAATTTGAGATGGCTGGGTATAAACAATTGTTATTGTTTCGCCTCTTGAAAATGTTTTGAGTGACAAAACTGCGTTAAAGCTTCAGGATGAAAATACCACCTCCCGCATTATGATATACCCATTCGACTAAGCATATTATGAGGTGGTGGTAAGCATCCCTATGCCAGAGCCGCTATGTTTTAAGAGAGATAACAGAAGAAAGGTTACTTTACTTTTTCACCCCCAGCACTGTCAACTCAGCCTAAGAGAATCCCGCACAGCCGCTCAATTCTGTCGCTCCAAATGGGTCTTTCAAATTGATGGAGAATAAACACTTAACTTTATCCTTTCTAAATAGATTAAATTTGCAATTTATTCGTTTCTTATTGTCTCTGGACATGTTGATACATTCGAAAAAATGCCCGCACGTTTTCTTCCCAGAAAAACGCGAGGCCAAAGTGCACAAAAAACAAACAAAACATTTTGAACCAAAAGTAACTTATGCCCATAGCAGTTATAAGGTAAAGTGTTTCATGCATCACACCAGCAGAGGTTGAAGTGCTGCCTCACGCAATCTGGGATTCGCCTATTCTTTTGATTTCCACATAGATCACAGGTTTCTGCTTTAACGTCGATTGAGAAGGCTATTTTTTAAATTCTATTCATTCTAACATCCAATGAAGGACGCACACAAGAGCTGTGTGCCCTAGAAGACGCTTACCGTCTGTGTTGGCTGCTTCGCTGCTTTCTGGTTGATAATGAGACAAGGCGGAGTATCGCGCTTTTTATACGGGGACTGGTCGAGGAGTGTTGCGGCGGCCGACTACCCCCAAGGGCACCGGAAAGACCCCGAGAGCGGGATTCCTGGAGGCAGCTCGCAATCGTAGTGCTGATGGACGTGAATCGTGGTTCTACACTTTCTCTAAGAACGCGATGTGCAAGGATTCACAACTGATGGTGAGATAATAATTCAAACCTCAAGAGATTAGCGGCGATTCCCCTTTATTTTCTGGGAATATATTTCATTTTACACGAAGTTGTAAGAACTGCATGCTGGTGCGAGGAAATTATCTTACCTGTTTGTTCTTGGGTGAGCGACAAAACAATGTTACGTACCTTTTATATTCAAGATTCTGTTGAGAGAAGTAACCCAACCTCTGTATATCTACGCCGTACAAAGTGTGTTATTTATCGTCGCTATATAAAATACTATATAACAAAGCAAATCAAGTGTTTTTTCTTTAAAATCTACCACTTAAAATGCTCAAAAATGTAATTATTCAATTGGAGCTTCTTCCCGCCAAATGTAGGTTATATTTACGACGCAAGATGAATCATGCAACGCATAAGCTATCTCCTTTTTAACTCATATTTTTTTTTTCAGTCTAGCTCTGAAAAAAAATTGTTAAATTAAGAATTCCAAGCAAAGTGGTTAAATGCTAACATTTTAACCCGGCAGCGTTGCTTTTTCTCCAGCAGTTCATGTTTTCTGCCGCGAGCGCAAATTATTATAAGCTTATATTTAAATTGATCACGCGAAGGACTGGGTGATACGTCTAACTTCTGTACCAAAAACTGTACTTACATCATGGGAACGGTGTTCACACTCTGTTATCGTGACGCACGCTCTGTAGCAACTTCATCCTTTCCCTCTTCTTTCCCTATTCTTTACCTTCTTTTCATAACACCCTACAAATACGATAACTGAACAAACAAACGTGTTCTTATTCTTCGCGGAACTGGCTCGTTCGTGTCTTCCATCGAAAAACATCGAAACAGCCGTCAAAAGTAAAATAGAGGAAAATCGACAGAAAATAAATTATTATGTTAATCATTAGGAGGGAGTCTAATGATTAACATAGGCTAAGGCACCCAGGTCGCTTCCAGGTTTACCTCAAATGAGGAATGGTCTTCCTATGGTGTTTTAATTTGAATTATTGCTTTTCAACATTTGGAATAAAAAAAACATGTTTTGTGTAACACATGTTTTTAATTCCTTGTTTGTTCAACGCTGCGCCGGATTTCGCACGCAGTAAATATATGAAGCGTCGAAGCGGGTGCTTGTATTATATATTCGTAAGAGGAAAACGAAAGTGTATAGCTTGTATGCGTACGTACCTCATATGTCCCTTCATTGCTCTAAATCTGGGGAAACATAAAGTTCAAATGGATGAAAAAAATAATTCCCAGCGACCTTTATCTGAAAAGTTCAATAACCCTTTTAATGAAGTACTTAAATAGCGATAGTTTCAATTTTATTAGAATACACTAGAGATTCGGTGCAGATAAGGAAGAATGAATTTTTAATAATTAACATTAGTCATGGGCTTAGTAACATGGCGCGATGACAAGGTGTCAAGTTGTGATGCACCGTGATATTATGACATTTTTTTTAGATCACCGTGTCAGGTCAACAGATCATGTGACATCACTGCTTCACTTCGGCATGTCGCATGACGTTATTATTGTGACGTCATGCGACGTATGGGTCATGTGACTTCACGGAGTCGCGTGACACCGCGTTGTGACACTCTACCACGTGACCGAACGTTACGGCGTCCGGCTTTTAATATATAAATAAGTTTAAAAAAAAAAGTAAAAACAGCACTTTGTTAGCAAACTGTCAATGACTCATTGTTCGCGAGCTAAATATTGGCACCAATAATCCCAAACTTCAGCTTTGGCAAGCTTAAGTATGGGATTATTTGTGCTAATTTTCGCGAGGATTTCAATGCAGCTTAAATATTTCGGATTGTTAACATTGCGTTTCAATAGACCATTTGCTAAATCCCCCAAGCGCACCGGCCAGTACTCAAGGAATCATGGGAACGGTGTTCCTCAGCTCCCTAGAGATCGGTAATTTCGACGAATTTAATGGTTACACAGTTTTGAGTGCAATTTGGAGTCACCCTGAACAAGCGTTGTATAGAACCCAAGGACCTGTAATATCAGTTTTAAAATTTCTCGTCAATGTCAGAGTTTTAAAAGCTGTGCATGTTGTTCATCCTTCAACCTGGATAAGCTGGAGACATATCTTACATTATTATTAGGGCTGGGCGTCGATTAAAACTTTTAACCCCATTAATCGTCACCCTTTAATCGATTCATTAATCCATAAATCGGTCTCCTTCATTTCCATGTATAATATATGTAAAAAAAAGCAAAATAATTTTTCTCCTTTTCTTCTTTTTGTGCGCGTCTGCCTTTGTGGCATATGTGACAAACGGCGCAATATAAAATTCGGTTTCGAATCCACCTCAATGTGGAGTTAAGAACAGTTCCAAGACACTCGCACTCGCAGATAATTGCTTCAGCAGCTGAAGGAATTATCTGTGACAGCTGTCTGAGGCAAAAAGGTTCGTTGATGTTCTCCGGCAAGAGCAACCCACTTTGATTCTCCGGCAAGAGCGACCCACAACAATCTTCAAAAACCACAATCTAAAAAAACAAATTGTTTCTTAGCAAATTTTTGCTTCAAAGAGCAGCTCTGCTCTTTAAAGCAAAAATATACAAAAAAAACATTTTTTTTAAATTGTGGTCTTTGAAGATTGGCAGGCACTTATCGTTTTGCCCTAAACGATTTTTCATTAAGTAAGTCTTTTATCTTATAATATTCTCTTGGAAACGAAGTAAAATGAGAAAATGGATGTTTTTTATTTTAAATGTTTTCTGAGTGAACTGTTTACACCCTTTACTATTTTATGGAAGCCATATCTCCCCTTGCACATATTTAGATTTAATTTTTTTTTTCTTTCTCTGGTGGGTGTGTGTGTGACATATGCAATTAGGGGTTCAAATAGAATAAATAGGGCATCAGGCTTTTTTTAGGGGATTTTTGGGCACCCTGCAATAAATCAGTTTGAAACTGGAGAGTTCCAAAGTGTCATAAAACGTGTCTAAATACTTCTAGGACTTTATGCCTTATTCTATTCTATATACCTTTTAGTTGGCTAGTGATATATGTGTTTTTTCTTATTTCAGTATTTCAATTTGTCTTAATCCTTCCCATAAACTTTGCAAATTATATTTTCAATACTAACAAAACTAATTAGGTTACATCAGACCCAAGTACATATTTGTAGTCAGATTGTAATGGCAAATAAGCTATGTAAACTTAGTTTGTATTGAATCGCAAGTTATATAAAAAAACAAGAATGCTTAATTAAAACACAAGTGGAATTTTTGTTTCAACAAACATTTATGAAAAGGTAAATTTTATTGCGATAAGAAAAATGCCACACATGTGACCGATAAAAAACAGATGAAATGAAAAATCAGTCAGTAAAACACCCTTCAAAGAGTGAAGTTACGGAACGTAAATGAACGTACACAAGTGGAGGCGGGTCGGCAAGCCACAACGCGGTCGGAGATCGCGTCGCGCACGAACGCAACTACGTAAACGTAAACAAAAGTACACAAGCGTTGGCAAATCGGCAAGCCACAATACAAAGTCGAAGACCGCGTCACGCAGCTGCACCGACTTTGTGCAAAATCTTTTAACGCCGGTGAACGCAACCACGTGAACGTAAACCGAAGTACACAAGCGGAGGCCAGTCGGCAGGCCACAGTAGAGTTGGAGATCGTGCTGGAGGGATCGGTGGCCGAGTGAACTAGCGCACACCAGCTCGGAGCACGTGGAGCGAAAGCTCGCGCTGCAGAACCCAGGATGCTGGGCTCAATCCCCACCCCTGCCCGTTTCGATTTGGATGAGCATCGTACCGGTGTGCGGACGTCTATAACTACTGCGTGATGCACGTTAAAGACCCCAGGCTAGCGGTTGTACTGCACTGGCTAAACTTCTCATCTACAGCTAGGAGACTGGTCGTCCGTTGAGGCAGAACAAGTTCTAGGCTGCATAAACATACACACAACCCAATTTTGTTTTTGAAGATCGCGCGATTACGCCGCGCAGCCGCCCTGACTCAGTGCCATCTCTTTCCATGTGCAACAATTCTGCCGATAGAGGGCGACACAGAAATGCAATAAATTAAAAATACATCTTTTTTTTTTCGGAGGAAGCAAGTTTTATTTCATTAGTAAAAACGAGTTGAAATAAATAACAAAAGGAATACCGGCAAACTGATCAACCTGAAAATCAAGCGGAAAATAACACGAACCAGAAATCGCCGATGGCCGAGCTCAGCCGTAAATCCATATCCGAATCCATAGTAGCGAGAGTGGTCTGTCGCGTTTGTGCTTACGACGATGCACGTGCCGTTGCGAATTTCATCAAATCTATTGCAGCGTTTGCGTCACGACCACTTCGCCAACTCCGGAATTCAGACATGATGGCAAGCAGAGGACAGATCGCGCTACCGCAGATAACTTTCCTGTGCATCGTATAAACAAAAAAAAAAAAAAAGAAACTTAGGTTGGCTTTTTGGATTTGTCCCAAAACAAGACAGGGAACTTGGACCGCGAGTTGACACTAATCGGCGAGTCCCGCGTTATTCGTCGTTTCCGAAATTTCGAAGAACTCAAACACTACGAACAACGAAAGTGTGAATCGAATCGAATCAAATAGCAAGAATTATTCGTGAAGTATTCGAAGTTTCGAATATTGGCACACCAGTAGTTATCATAGACCAGTTCAATTTCACTGCTAAATTAAGAGAGGAAACGCGCGGCTGGGCGGACGGACGGATGGAATTGCGGAGAACTTCCAGGGTGTTGGGGTTCCGTAAAAAAACACTCACTTCGCTGAAAAAAAAAAAAAAAACAAAAAAAATTCGAGGACGTTTATGCAAGGATTTTTTAAGTTGTCAATGCGAAGGCATTCTCGGCGTCGGGAGGAGCAGAAGCGGCCGCAGCGCCGGTAGAGTGTGCGGCGGTGCGCCGCGCACACCGCCCATGCCCGCTGGGGACTGCTGCGCTGCTGGATGAGGTTGCGGCGGGAGTGCAAAGCTCGGCGCGGCATGTGCTGAAATCGATGTGTCCTCTCATCATCATCATAGCCCTAGCTGCGGGTACCGGCTGATGACGTTAGACCTCAAAGCGCAATGTTAGGCCTAATGTTAGGTCTAACGACATCAGCTTGAAGCTAGGACCAAGCAAAAATC
This sequence comes from Ixodes persulcatus, assembly GCA_013358835.2. Lineage (NCBI taxonomy): Eukaryota > Metazoa > Arthropoda > Arachnida > Ixodida > Ixodidae > Ixodes > Ixodes persulcatus. Next base: position 1,331,984 of record JABSTQ010010202.1, read on the forward strand.
TCTAATGAAGGCGGGACTTTCAGCCGACGCGCGGCCAGCACCGCTTGAATTGAAGCAACCGCTGGAGCAGCGTGACGGCCTAACCGCCTAGTTCTCGTGTCTGTGGCGTCGGTGGTTCAGTGGTAGAATACTCGCCTGCCACGCGGGTGGCCCGGGTTCGATTCCCGGCCGACGCATGTCTTCTTTTTGATTTCTTTGCATTTTTTAGCTAATTCAACGGCCCTATAAAATTATCTCACGGATATGGTTGGAGCTTCGCTCATCTGCCAAACATTTTAGAAACATGTGCCGCTTCTTTTTTTTTTTTTTAAGTGCGCCAGAATTTGTAAGTCTCGTTATTCCCCGCGGTACATTTATATCAAATAATATCCTACTAAAAAAAAAAAAAAAAACCTACTACAGAAGCACCTATGCGTACCATATTCCATACAACTCTAAAAATAAAAATTAAGAGGTAAACACTGGATAGTTTGTACCGCGGACTTTGAAACTATAATGGAGCGGGGAACTCCCAGATTCACGAAAATCTAACGCTATATTTACGCTTCCTTTCGCTTGGCCGCTAGCCGTACAACGTACGGAAGCCTAACGTTTCCTATCGCGACTTCCGCTCCGTCTAGTTCGCCGCCTTACACCGTCTGCCCTACTCCGTTGTGGCCCTATAACCCCAAGGACACACAAGCTAAAAGCGCACTGTCACCGTGTACCAGCCTCGCAGGATGTGCTAAAAAAAGACGATGACAGCGATGACGTTACAAAGTCGGCGTTATTTTATTCGCGACATGAGCTTATAGCATGCACTGCACTCCGACAGCATAGGCATTCCTTCTTCCTCCTCCTCTGGCGCGCATACCTTTCATCTTTATGTTTTGCTTTTTTTCACCCGCGCGTCGACTGTAGCGCCGCCTGGATTGGCCCAAGATAGCAGGTGACATTCTTCGAAGGATGTCGCGACTTTTTCGTATAAAGGGGCTTTACGTCAGATGACTTCGTGTCATGTCACCCATGAACAAATTCAGTTTCTCCGCTAGATTTAGCGGGAAAACTGGCGTCACGTGACCTCAACAGCAATCTGTATTGTACGGAGGAGGAGGAGGGGCATACCCTCCCCTCCTCCTCTTCAAGAGCTGCGCTCTACTTTCGCGTTGCGAAGATTTGTAAACGTCTTTCATTTTTTAATATATTTTTAAATTAGTAACTTTAGAGGGCATGTTTTATTTAGGAAATTGAAGCCCAATCTTCATTATGTATGCTCCCATCGCACCATGTTATAAACACAAACAGAAAAAAAATTGGGCATTACCGACGAATCTATTCTTGTTCCGCAGGATATTTCATACCGAAACTGATCGAGAAAAAGGGCGACAATCCCGTTGATATTTTTGGCATCGCTTTGCGTCACAGTAAAAAATAACCTGTGACGCAGACAGTCATGCAGGCACTATCGCATTATGTTTACCGCTGTTTCTGAATTTTTTATAACAGCTTTTACTTTAACAATAAAACGATAGGCAAGGGTCGCCTTGCGGTGCCCGCCGGCGGAGAAGGAAATGACGCAGCAAAGTTAACTCCGACCGCAAAACGCCAGGATTTACAGGTGCCACCGTAAGCAGCAAAATGCAGAAGATAGTGCCGGCCGGGCTGCCTGCGTTACAGATGACGTCGTTAATGTCTCGCCAAGCGAGGGCAGAGAGGTTGATGTCACTGTCGATTTTTTTTCTCGATTAGTTTTGGCTTGAAGCAGTGAGGGCAGAAGTGAAATAATTTCACCGGTAGTGGCCGAATTTGTTTTCGTTTATGTCATCGAGCAATTGGAAGATGCAGCATAATGATTGGGCTTGAATTACATCAATGCGACATTCTCTCTAAAGTAACTATTTAAGAAGTTAATTAAAATATATATCCTTATTTGTAGGCTAACAGAACAGGCAACAGGGTTCCGAGTGGCCGGAAAGTCGGGTAAGCTAATAGCAAAATTTCCAAGGAGATTTTTTTTTTTTTAAATTTTCTAAAGGAATAGGTTTTCTAAAGCAATTCATTTGTTTATAATTGTGGTTCAGATAAGACAAACATGTATATCAAGAAGACTCTGGTAAGATTGATTGAATGTTTTACCCTTTTTAGGAGAAAAATATTGTACGATTGTTAGCAGTGACATAACTTCTAAGTATGTGCATAAGTGAAACGAGCTTGACGACTCCTATAAATAGAATATCTCGTAAAATTCAATCTTAAAGCTTTAAACATGAATATATATTTTTGCTCATTCTAGCAAATACCTCCGCGGCTCCTCCTCGGAACACGAGCCGTTATGAGAAATCCGCGGCGTAAGTGAAACTAATGACTGCAAAACGTAGAATCAAAGCGCGAAGCATCATGTGCAGCATTGCAGCCCATATACCATATTTGCGTCAAAACATCATAAACCTCAGGCTTCTCCTAAATTGTTGACCCCAGCGTTTGACCCTCTTTTTCAAACCTGGAGGCGTTTGCCCCAAAACCCCCAACCCTCCCCATTTTAAAAAAACAAAGGTGGTGCAGGACAAGCCATTTGGAAGAGCATTCACGCACAACTGTTAAATTCCTTTTTGAGCCATTCGACCCAAAGAAGAACGGAAAGGCATGCGACTCTGATTGGTGTGTCGCTTAGCGTTTGTGTTGACTGATGTGCCGAATTAATAATGATTAAGTGGTACTGTCTGTCTCGCACGTTTTCTAGAAAATTGGAGTCAAGGGGCGTAGCAGCGAACGGCGATCCCCAAGGGCAGCAGGAAAGACCCCGTGAGCAGGCTTCCCTCGGGCGGCACTAGAAGGACAACCTGACGCACGTTGTTTTCGTTTCCACAATCGCCCAAAGGATGCTGGGTACAGAAGTAAGTATAATTCAGTAGTGGGTCTTCAACAAGTATATCGCGGACAAACGGAGTGTAGTTCACCTTCAGATTAATAGAAACATCTGCTATGATACGAAATAAGGAGAACTATGCTGGTTCGTATTAAATTCACATGTTAAAACATGCGCATGCCACGGAAACATCACACACACAACAAACGATTTAAGAGATATGTATTTATTACTACCAATAGACAAAACATATCGATTTGTTAGATCACATGTTTAACCATAAATGCTGCTGCATGCGTTATTGCCCTTAGTGAATCTTCAAATAAAAACAATAAAAATACCAGTCAATAACTTTTTTTTTCCATAATATTCTTTCGCAGTGGTATTGCGAGGTTTATTGTTCTGTTTAGTTTACCTCCTGCTTGTGGATTAAACTTTTGGATGTCACAAAATCCTTCTATTAGAAACGAAAAATGTATACTACAGTAGAAATTACTGGATAGATATCTGTAAACATAAAGATAAAATATCCCAGAAAGATCGACCCCCTGCTAACTCTTTTCTAGGTCTCGTTTATTCCGGTAGAATAACTGAAAAGTAAATGAAGAATGCAACAATAGGTGGATAACGGAGTAAAAAAGAAAACATTTGTTTACCATGATGTTTGGGGAAGGGGCCGCATATGTTGGATCGTGTGATTTTTCTGTGCCCGCTATTCAGTATTAAAATACATTAAAGAAGTATATGTTGCGAATGGCGCATGATCAAATCAAGGTTTAGAAATAATCTATTATGGTGGCAGGGCCAGATCGTATAGGTATATTCACCCAAGTTTCAAACAGTACATAAAATATCTTGAGCAATGTAGCTGCATATTATTAAAAAACACGCGCAAGCAGCGACTGTGACAAAGCAAACATAAATCCGATTTAACACATATCATTTACAATATCTTCAGAACCGTCAGTTGTGCATCAGCGTAAATTAGCTTCCGCTTCAAGACCGATATTCAGATTACCCTGAAACTCACATAGAAAAGGAGGCTACATACACGAAACCGCGGCTTCGAAACCTGCCTTCATGGAGCGAGTTCTACTTAAAGGGCAACTCTGGTTCATTTTCAATATTAAGCAACGCGATTCTCTTCAGTATTACCTAAAAAGACAACACGCCAAATAATTTGATCTAATTTCGCCTAAACGTAGATGGAACTGGCAAACAAAGTAAAGTTTGAGGCGGATGAGATTACCAAAATCTGCACATACCAGTGGGCGAGGTGCGTTGCAGCCAACAGTGCAATCAATACCACCGTGTCGGCGCAGCCCACTCTGGGCTACCAATGCCATTCTCAGGGCACTCAGGTATGTTTGTTTTCTTGTTTTTTACATTTTCAAGCAAAGCGTATACAGCCGATGTTAGCATCGCGCTCATCATTGGCCACGTGATGCTCGAAACGTGCATGCGCTCGTGTGCTCACTTCGAGCCTGAGCCGTCGCCGCAGAGTCCATCGCGTATGAGAGCCACTTTGCGACGTATAGCAAGGTAAACTTATACAAAACTATCACGACATATTTACGTGTGGTTTACTGAACTTAACTTTCTACTCGTGTTTTCAAGACAATCCCTCGGGAAAACTTGCCTCTTTCTTCGCTAAAAGAAGCTGCGGCCGCAGTAGCGCTGGCGTCGTCGGGTGTAGCAGACTGCCAATCGTAGCAGACGAGACTTTCGCCTTTGCGCCAAGTTGCGCCCGGCCGCCTGGTACGGGACGTCAAAATATTTTGGCACGTCGAGGTTAGCGATCGCCGTTTGCAAGTAAGAATTGCGCATTCCAGGTGAACTGTCAACATGGCAACTAGATGGTGCCGCAGTGTGGCTTCGGTTGTTCAGTAGTGGAATACTCCCCTGCCTCGCGGATGGCCCGGCCGACACAATATTTTTTTGTTTTCATTACAACATAGAAGGCAATACTGCAACTTCAGAACGCGTCCAAGTTAATTGTGTTTTGGTAACGCTCTAAAATGCTCGCATACCGAACAGTTTTATAAAATGTGCTGATTTCCTTTACAAACCCGAGGTTTTCAATGATACCCATAAGTTTTCTTACTGAAAAACTTAGTAATTGAAAAACAAACGCGTGTTTCATAGGTCATTAACGTCAGGGATCCGTTCTAAGCGGTATTTGCGCAAAATAAAAAAAAAATGTTGCATAGCCCCTTTAATTAAGCAGAGAACAGGAAAGGAAATTAACTACGAGCTGGATTACCACTCAAAATGCCAACAAAGCGTCCCCCAACGTTGAGTGCCTTTCTGAACGCAACCTACTTCTAGGTGCGACCACTGCCGTGGCTATTATGTGGGTTCGTTTTGTTATCCATTCATTCATATCCGTATCCCAAGTTCGTTTATAGTGAACTCCCCATCAGTGGCGTCACTAGGGCCAGCGGCACCCGAGGCGGTGGCCCTCGGTGACCCCCTCCCCCCCCCCCCCCCCGGCTCGTTGCTCGTTGCCCGCCTCCAATCCCCCCCCCCCCTCCCTCTCGTGACCCGCCGCGACACCCTCCGGAGCGCTGCACCCGGGGCTGTCGCCCCCCCCCCCTCGTCACGCCACTGCTTCCCATATAAAGAATGTGGATTGTAGTTAAACGATGTGTCTAAAGGGCGCCGCAGGACGTGATATTCAGCGATGTCACTATCGGCGAGGCGCTTTGTCCCGTTTGTTGTCCCCACAGCTCGGTGTTTACCCAACACAAGGCCTGTGCACGTGCCCACAGGCCTTGTGGGATTGTCCATGTCCTTTTCTTCAATAGAGCGCGGGGCACAGTGTAATGTAAAAATACAAAAAATAAACGACATGAGGTTAAGTGCCGGATATCTCCCTAAACCAGTCGCCAGAGGATGCAAGATTGACCCACTTCGGCTTTTCTGCTGAGCTGAGGACCCTGCATGCTTCATTGTTCATGCAAGCCGGAGTGGTAACAGAAGAGCCCTCCTCCCCCTCACCGGAGAACACGAACTCCAGCCGAACGCTGACGCCGCATTCGGCCATGTCAGCCGAGCGCTGAGTCATTGTATTTGTTGTCCCCATCCGTGTAGTTCTAACGTTAACGGCTTGGGGCGCCACGGTTTGATCTCCTCTCCAAAGCGACCTTTCTTTTTGTCCCAGAGATGTTTTGTAAAATTATCAGTGATATTGCCACGCGCGTTGCAGAGCGAATACGTGTCCGAATGGTTCCCGCGCTTGGCTCTCGCGCGGAGGCTCCGGGTTCGATTCCAGGGAGCGGTCTCCTCTTTTTATTCTTTGAATTTGATATTCTCGCAAGTTGAAAATCTTGTCGTCTGATCGAGTTACGAATGTTCTACGCGCCGAACGTTCTACGCCGAATGTTCCAGAAATCAACGCGGGTACAAAAGGTGCTCCGTGTGGCGGTCCAGAGTCAGTCTCGCCCCAGCGCTCGATCCTGCTGTTTCGCCGACATCAACGCCTGCGACGCTGGTCTTTGTGTATTTTGTTTGGGGCGCAAGTTCACCCCATTAAACGTTTAGTTTCTTCAGTTATTCGCCGCCTCATCATTTTTCATTCGTGACAATATCCTGCTCCTTTATAACATGACTGCATAAAATAACCGTACAATTTTTTTGCCGTTTTGTGTTGTTGTTGCGTGCTAATAAACCATTCTGGTAAACCGGATTTGCACCGCTGTATAATTGTCGTTGTCAATGACGTCGATACAAATAAGGCAATGCGGAAGTATCTTCAAAAGTAATTGAATTATATCTCTAAGTATCTGTACTCTACTCAAGATACTTTACAGTGAAAGTAACTTGAGTAGTATTTTAAATACTTTATGAAGCAGGTATTTAGTAACTTAACTTAAATACTTTTATCGAGTATTTTGTCCAACACTGATACAAAGCTACCCTATCAACGTGGTGTACTGCTTCGCCACGTATGTAATAGCCAACAAAAATCTGCGGACCTTCCAAAAATGATGTCCTTGTTAGGAGCTTCGTGTTCCCAGGGTTCACAGACAACTTAAAATATAAATTTGTTTTGCGCAAAAAATATTAATATTTAGTATATCTACAAATATTTGTGAAAATAATAGGTTCTAGGTATATTCTTTTGACAGGGATACGTTCGACTACAAGTGAACGTGAAATATCGATATGCTATTTCTTTTCTTTTATATACTTGCTGGGACTGTCGAACAAGCTACATGACCAGGGGCTAAGACTTAAAGAAGTGTGTAACTGTCAAAATGTGAGCTCGTGTTAGTAGTGCTTTGTTTATACATTTCAGTGTTATATCCGTATTTTAAATCTAATCACTTTAATTCTAATAACTTTAAATAGTGTATAAACGTTTTTTTAATATTTTTCATCATGGAATGTTAGGTATTACATTAGTTGCAAGCCATTGCGTTCTCCAGACCGAAAGGTGGTTTTAAAACAAAGAAAAGCTCCTGCGTCGAAATTTGTTTGAGCGCTTCTCTTGCGCTCCGACATGACCGTAAAATATTAAGAAAGTATAGCGAGGCATAACTGAGAAACTTAAACCAAGATTTAAAATGGCAGTCTTTAAAAATTTAGAACTGATTAAGAAAATACTATTACGCTTCCACACAAAACAAACATAAAATCGACTTTACAGGCTGTACAACATTTTGAAAATTACGGGGCCTTATTTTTTCATTGCCTCAAGAGCAGAAAAGTAAAGTCCTTGAGATGGCCGTACAAACCTACCGAATATACTTCACATTTCAGAACATGAAAGTTTATCAAGTTAACGTGCAATGTCGTAATATTACTACGATATTAACATAACCAGAAGTTATTGAACTGGCAATGTTGCCATGTCAATGATAAATTGATTTGATCATTAATCTATGATGAGTAGATTTAAAGCCTCCAACAAGCCAAATTATATGGCAAACAATGTGTAGTTGTACTGACAAGACTTCTCATCTCGACCGACCGCGAAAAGATATATTTACTTTTAAAACAAAAACATTTAAAGTCACGTTTCAATATATGTTTTTATTTTGTATTTGTGTACATTTTATTGTTTATCAGTTCTGATCTTTCTCTTTCGAATCTAGATTTCAAATTTCAGCGATTTCGCCTGGATAGCGTGTATCCCATATTTCGAACGTGTTACACTTTGTGTGCGCATTATCCCTTGTGTTCGCAAAGAAACCTAGATAGATTCAAAACGTTTAGCATGACGGTGAATCCCGTTTAGATAGAGGTATTGTTTGCATAGCGTAAAACCCATTTAAATACAGGTCCTTTACGTAAAAGGGGAAACAAAATGCAATACAGGCCTTGTATGTTCATAACAATATATAATCAATTTGGTTTACCGTATTAACATTTATAAATATTTAATAGGCCTCACAGAACGCACACATTGACGTCATACAGCAATATGTCCGCAGTGAATACGGCGCCGTCATCGACCTTGGAGCGAAAAGGTTGACGCCGCGGAAACCTATCCCTACGTCGGAAGACCGCGATACGACGTCGGCCGTGGTGCACGTCCTTGCCGACCATGTGAACCTGCCGCCGTTGTCAAGTGTCTTTGTGCCGGTCGGGATCGCAACAGTTATATGCGGTGAAGCTCTGTTGGAAGGAAACGTTGAAATGGTCTTGGGAAAAGAGATCGGCATTGTCATAGACCTAACGGAATTCAAGGACGGGCGCACCATCGCTCTTGTGACGAACTTGCGAAAAGAATAACATCACCTGAAAAAGGGCGCAACAGTGGGCCACGTGAAGGAAATCCAGGACTCAGCCGCGATTGCCTCCATCCCAGAAGACCGGTCTTCATTGCGGCACATGAGGACGCCGCCTTCGCTGCTTGACATCGACCCGACCCTCTCAACGCCAGAACGGCGACAGCTGACTGATCCTCTTGCCGAGTATAGCTAATGTTTTGCCACGTCATCAAGGGTGTGCCGAACGACGATTTCTAACCATCGAATTTAACGGATGAACATGTCCTTCCTGTTCAACCGCCGACGTACCGTGCTGCCATGAATGCATTTGAGGTCAACAGTGAACTAATTCAAGAGATGCTTGAAGATGACATTCTGCAGCCTTCCAACAGTCACCGGTCCTCCCTCGCCGTGCTGGTAAAAAAGGACGGAACGATGAGATTCTGCGTGGACTGTCGAAGGTTGAATTTCGCGACAAAGAAAGACGTCTATCCGCTTCCACGCATCTACGATACACTTGATCGACTACGCCACGCCTGTTACTTCTTATCAATGGACCTGAAGAGTGGCTACTGGCAGATCGAACTCGACAAGCGGGACCTTGAGAGGTCAGCCTTCGTCACGCCCGACGAACTGTACGAGTTTAAAGTCATGCCCTTCGGATTTGGAACGAGACCAGCCAGATTCCAGCGTGTTATGTACACTGTGCTGGGGTCTTAAATTGCAGATCTGTCTCGTCTTTTTCGATGACGTCGTGGTATTCTCAAGCGATTTAGACTACCACCTGCGACAACTCCGCGCCATGTTTCAAGTAATCAAGACCGCGGGACTGACGTACAAGCCCTCAAAATATCGTTTCGCTTACTGCGAACTAAAGTTCATAGTCCATGTCGTAAGCAACGAAGGTGTTTGGCTTGACCATGAGAAGACACGCTCACTAGACGACGTTTCACCACTGCAAGACAAAAAGGCCATGAGAATAGTGACTGTGCGCCTATAACAAGCTTTTCGTCCGAGATTTCGCGAAGATCTCTAAGCCGATCACCGACCTAACGAAGGATACCTCCGAGTTCAACTGGGACGAAGAGCAACAGCGCAAATTCGATAAGCTGAAACAGGGACTCTAGGCGTCTCAGCTTCAGGGACATTTCGACCAGCATGCCATGACTGAAGTCCACACGGAAGTCATTCATACTGGACTGGGCGCGGTACTGGCATAAATGTAGGAATAGACAGGACGAGTGATCACCTATTCCAGTCGGACGCTCTCCAAGGCAGAGAGCAGTTACTCCACGACGGAGAAGGAATGCCTTGCGGTCATCAGGGCTATAACGAAGTTTCGTCCCTACTTGTACGGAAGTCCGTTCAGAGTGGTCACAGACCATCACTCGCTTTGCTTGTTTGCGAGCCTGAAGGATTCTTCAGGATGCCTTGCGCGATAAAATCTACGACTGCAAGAATTCGTCATGTCCGGGGTGTACAAGTCTGGCTGCAAGGACAGGGACGCGGATTGTGCGTCAAGGCACCCGTCTAGTAAGCTCCCGCCGACGTTGACATAATGGCGGCACTCCTCTACGCGTACTGATTGATCATTCCTGGAGGAGAAGAAAGTAGAGTTCTCCCTGTCTTCTTACAAGCCCTGGTAAGCTTGAGCGTTCGACAAGGCATGATATTCAAAGATAACTTCGGCGACCAAAATTGGACGTGGCTTCTGGTAATCCCCGCCGGTTTCCTACAGGAGATCTTTGAAGCCTGTCATGACAACCCGACGGCAGGGCATCTTGGAAACTACACGGCACTGGCACGAATCCGCGAAAAGTATTTATGGCCCAACCTCTTGAAGACCGTCCACCAGTACACATGGTTGTGCCATGAATGCCAACGACTCATGAAACCACCAACGAAGCCCGCAGGACTGTTGCAACCGATCGTACCGTCGACCGTCCCGTTCCAGCAAATCGGAATAGATATACTTGGGTCATTCCCCAATTTGACGCAGGAAAACCGTTTGATAGTTGCCGCGACGCATTACCTCACCCACCCTCCCATTTCGGACAACTCTGAGAGTAGCCAAGTTCTTCATCGTGTCCATTGTTCTTCGTGATGGCGACCCTCAAGTCCTGATTACAGACCAAGGAGCAGCATTTACAGCTCAGCTCAGCCTGTAGGTTCTTCGGCTCAGCCAAACCAGCCACCGACAAACCAGAGCGTTCTAACCGCACACCAACGGGCTCAGGGAACGGATCTAAAAGACTCTCACCTACATGATTTCCATGTACGTCGACGTAGACCAAAAGGCGTGGGACGACGTGTTGCCGTACGTCACGCTAGCTTATAACACGGCAGCTGAAGTAACCACCTTAGTCACAACATTTCATCTGGTGCACGGCAGAAAAGTGGCGACGATAATTGACTCGATGCTGCCCCGTGAGCCAGTTGGCGTCTGGACCGTAGATGTACAGGTGATCAGTCGGCGGGCAGAGGGGGCGCGCCAGTTAGCCCTACACCAGAGTCAAGGCCAACAACGTGTCGACGCTAGCAGGTACAACCTCCTCCGACGCGACAATCATTTTAAACCAATCTTGGAAATCTGTGTCGTCTGTTTCGCCCTCTTGTGTGTTTCTTTCGATTTAAGTCAATGTAATCCGTTACATGTAACAGATTATTTGTAAACCGTTACTTTTTCAAGTAATTTTGTAATTGCCACGTTTCCTTTGTGCGGCAGTAATTTGTAATGTAATTTTGTTACAAAATATTGGTAACGGATTACTTTAATTACTCGTTACTTTTTTTAAATATGAACATAATAAAACAGCTGGAGCAATATGAGCAGGCAATTCAGAGGCATAATGAGAGCAAGTTCAACAAATTTAAATAGAAACCATCGTGAGAAAAAGAATAACTGAAAAAAAAAAAGATATTTCGTCTGACCGGTCACCAGACCAGACCCACTAATAAATCGTGAAAATGCAATGTGAAAAACAAAGCCCAAGAAGACAATGCCGAGTAGACTTAGCTGCTTTCCATCGTCTTCAACTGCATTTTTCTTCTGAGAAACCTCTTCAAGTTTAATTGTTTTTGACATTTACACCACTTAAAAGGCCCGTTTCTAATGGAAGCTTTCGTAGGTTGGTTCCTTACCTCCGCCTCTCCTAGCGAAGTTAGATGCTGCTACTGAGCATGCGCCCCGCTAGCTTTGTCTGCACAATTCCAGGAATCATTTCCAGGCGCTTTAAGCTAGCGGGATGGCGGTTGAGGTTGCAGCTTTCGCTGCCTGGTCAGCTTACAGGTTAACTTTGCACCTAGAAACTTTCTCTCAAGTAAAATATTTTATCTTTACAAGGATTACCATAATGCGGAGTTTTCAGAAATGGAAAGTAGTGTAGCAGAACATTTTTGAAAACATCAAAATTGTTTCTATTGTTTTTTTTTTTTTGATAAGCGCACTGGAAAAGTAATGTGAAAGTAATTTGTAACGTAAAGAGTAAAGTAATCTGTTACTTTTCAGCGAAAGTAATTTGTAACGGTAATCTATTACATTCGGGGCTCAGCAATTTGTAATTGTAATGCATTACATTTTTGAAGTAACGGGTACAGGTCTGTTTTCAACCGCAACCCGAAGTATGGGTGTGGACACCGATACGACGCCGCGGCCTTAGCGAGAAGCTCTCGAAGTGCTACTTCGGACCGGACAAGATGCTCCGTCGCCTCGGAGACCTAAACTACGAGGTGATTCCAGACGGAACTCACTCGTCAGGGACGCCGCTAGCCGCGACCCGAAGTGGTGCACGCCCTGCGTCTCAGGCCGTTTCATGTTCGATAGCACTGAGAGCTATTTATGGTCCAGACAAACCCGCAGTTTACGATTTGCCGTTATTTATTGTGTTAATTTATTTTAAGCTTTCATTAGGGCGATGCACTTTTAAAGAGGCCGGTACTCCCGCGGGCATGACCGAGAAGGAACGCTTCTCCGTATATCTTGAAAATTCGTGTTAACTCTTACACCGAGCGTAAAAATAAGGAGAAGGAATGACCTAGTCGTGTCAGTCTCAACCTAGCTTATTTCCCAACATATTAGGTCGAATCTTTGAGATGCCGATTTAGTAGATTAAGAGCCGATCGCGGTATTGCACATGCATTTCCTCAGTGCCACTCAGCTGTCAAGCCGACACACCGTCGCCCCCTGTTGAGCCTTTGAAACTCGCTGCTACTGTTTACTCGATGGGTGTTTTTTCTTTTGTTTCTGGCACAAGTTTTCAAATTAAATTTTTATTTTCAGTTCATTATTCAACACCCATTCGCCATCATCCGTGACAAATGTGACTGAAATCATTTTGAAGGAACAAGATGGTTCAGCAAAGTTTTATAAAAGCGAGGGGTGTAGAGGATAATTTTTATAATGATAATATTATCCTTAATTTTTATGGAAACCACACGTGAAGGGAAAGCCAATTGGAGGCTTCACGTCGCGAAACAACAAAGAATATGAGCGACGCCACAATGATTTCCTTGTAAAAGAAGATACCAAAGGTTTGCTCCCTTGACCACATTCAGAGTTTATATTCATCTCTATTTTAAAACAAAAAGAAAAAAAACAACAACAACATTAATTATGAAGTTCACAAGAAAGCTCACAAGACATTTTTTATTACTGGAGTAGGCGTACTACTGAAGTAGACACCAATATTTTCATAATAATCGAATTGCCAGGTACCCCTGTTCTTATGGCTTTAATGTGTCTTTTATGTGGAAATTCGGATCCTTAAAAATGTCCGGTGAAGCCAAAATTCAGCCAAGCCTGACTTTCTTTAGTCTGTGTCTGGTTATCTTAGCCTTAAATGGGCGAACAAAAAAGTGCCACAGTTAGGCTCCTCTGTCTGCTAGTATGGCTGTCACTTGGTCCGAAAAGCACGGAGCTCCCACCGCCCCGTCATGGTATCGGTAAGTGTCAGGTGGCGCTGCCACACCGTTTACCGATCCTCCTCCTCTTTGAAGGATGAATCGCGGGACAGCCCTCGTCCGCGCGATGTGTACATCTACCCTTTAAGCTCACTAGAACGTCGAAGACATTGCTCCCTTACTTGCCCGTATTGTCGGCAGATGCAAAAAGCGCAATAGGCGCGGCGGTTCCGAGCGTCAGTACCTGCAGGAGGCGCAAAATAGTAATTCTGCTTAACAGGGGATCTGACGGATGTTTCGATTGCGCTTCATTCACCGCGGCGCGTGTGTCAGAGCCGCAAGATTCTGAAAGTGCGGCCATTTTGTTTTTTTCAATTACTGCAATACCACAAGAGACATTTAAATTTTTCATGGCCTACTCATTCATCGCACAAAAATAATCAGTCAATGCGCCACATGATCTCGCATCCCACGTTGCGCTACCTGTCGTTGTATCCGGTTCTAAAATCGGAACCGCCACTGATTATTTGGAAAGGAAAGAAAAAGCTACTGAAGTAAATACAAAATAAAAACCGTGTTCCTTCCACCGGCACGGGGCCGCAGCACCATGGGGTGGCGCTCCTTGAAACTATGCCGCATAGCTGTCGCAAGCTAGAGGCTTCGCTCCATATGGACAGGGGAATTAAGGTGCCGTTTGGTGCGCTGCTTCAAGAGCTGAGTGCGCCGGTTCGCTCCATGGGACAGGTAAGGCCTCCGCACTAAAAGCTTATTCGAAAATCAGTCGGATTCATTGGATGAAAATGCGTAAGAATTGGTTATTTCTCACCCATTTTCATCACTTTTCATTCGTTTAGGACACCTTGCCATTCGTGTATCACCGCTGTCCGGTCGTTCATTAATCCCAATCCTCTTTGCTTTCCTCTGCACGCTTCCGAAGCCTTGCCTCTCCGGCAGCGGCCAAACGACCCTTACGCTTTTCCTCTGTCTTGGCCTAACATCATCGACATGCCTCGGCTTTCTTCCGTCGTCGCTCTTGGATACGGTCAGCCATATCACTCGCCGAAAAAAAACAAAAAAGACAACCCATCCATCGCCCGAGCGACTACTGAGCTGGGCCACATTCCAACGCGGCACGCCGCCTGCTCGTCTGTGGCTTTGCGCTAGCTGTGCGACGTTCGTATTGGTCCGAAGCAATGACATCAGCACGCGTCACCCTCTCCCTCCTTCCCCACCTGCCCACACAATACCTACTCACCACCCCACTTTTCTCGCGACGTATTCGTGAAAACGAGCGTTCTAATGATGCATTAAAGTGTGTTTCAGGCGGGGAATATTCAGCTTCCCGCTCACTTCTGCATAAACACGATATACCGTAAAATCAAGTTCAAAGATCCAGTTTCAGCTTTATTTTGCTTGCTTTCGTATTTTTAGAATGATATAGATGTAGGAAATAAAAAAGTAATCCAAGGTTTCCTGGAAGACGCATGTCTGAGAAGGCGTTGATATATTACCAACACCAAGATTAAATCTAATTTAATGAAACGTTCTACCTTAATGGTGATCAAGGCAAAAGGCCTTGATAACGACAAAAAAAATATATTAGTCATAGAGAGGTCAACGGTTCAATAAACTCAGTGATTACAGAACAATATATAAAGAAAGCGTTAGCAGAATCAAGTTTTAAAATATTGCAAACATGCCGTTAGTTTAATCAGTTTAATGCCAGTGTCGGAAAAGCTGGTGCGTTCTTTAATCACATTCAAGGTGCGCTAGTCGTTAGTCGTAACATAACAAGTGACTTCTCGACCGCTGGGTGTTGAATGTTATGTTACGGCCGGCATTCGCTGAAACATTGCGAATACACTGTTTCGCGGAAAAGCCATTCCGGACTGAAATCGCATCCTCACCATTCGAGAGATGATTCTGAGACTAAATGCTGCTTGGTGATAAAAGTAGAATGTGTCCACCAGCCAACTATAGCACGATTACCCCTTGCTTAATGAGAAGTAGATGCTACGTTCTTGTTTGACGAGTCAAAATGAGCGTTTAACCGTGTGATCGGGCTCTCGCACGCACTCAAACACACGGAGCGATGTCAGGTGATGAAAGGAAGGCGGCGATCTGTAGAACGAAAGCGTAGCTCCCAACACACAGTCAGCTCATATGTGAAGAGACATTTCAGTACCGACGGTTTAGCTACAAGTTCAGGGTAACTTCTCAACAACAGTGCGGAAGGTACGTAATACAGTTCTATGTACGGGTTAAAACCTTTGATCGTGTTTAGCTGTATACGGGCTCGCCGTGTTCGCAGAGACCTCTCGCCAATAATTGATTCATATGAATTCTACGAGAGAAGTAATGCATTGAGTGTAGTGTCACCTATTGTTGTTCAAAACATTTCCAACAGTACAGCATATAAGTATACTTCAATAAAAATAACGATTGGTCTAGGTATCTTGAGTTTCTAATTAATTTTTCTTTAAGTTGAAGGGGTAGGAAACATCATCTGCGCAAGGTAGCCAGCTTGTAAAGAAAACGGTTCTTTTTAATTCGAGAGCACGTTCCACAAAGACATGTTTCTAAACAGCAATTTTCTGCCAGTAGCCTGTGCGGCCTGTTGTCTGAAGTGTAAACTGGGTATGGTTCACCAAGCGGGCAGCACATTGACGCGAAATATCACCTGGCACTTTTTAAAAATTCTAGATTAAAAGCATTTATTCTCATTTATATTTTCATTGCTTCAGCCGCTTTTCCAGACATTCATTTGTCTATTTTGCAGCAAGCAATTTCCTAGCCTTTTAAAAACTCATCAGAGTGCATTATAAATCGGGTAATTAATAAAGAACCACTTGCTTTGGTGTAATCTTCCTCCGGTGTAGTACTCGAGGCACTTACTAATTGCAGTAGCTATTACATTTTAAGGTTTGGGTACGGTTTGGATTAGGGATGCCGCGAACCACCCTAGGTTCGAATTCAAAATGTTTCGATATTTTCGAACCGAACTGACGTTCGAATTCGAAAGATGTTGATATTTTCGACCGTACCGATGTTCGAATTCGAAAAGTTGGCAACTTTAAAACACCGTGGAGTTTCGAATTCAAAAAAGGTCGAAGCTTTCACGGTTTCTAAAAGTTCGGGTTCAATTATTTCGAATATTTTTGTACTTGAGGTTCGAGAAAATCAAAGATTTCGAACTTTCCTACCTTGAAATTCGAGAGATTCGACAGTTTTGAATTTTTTTGGGATTTAAAGTTAGAAAAATTCGAAGATTTAGAATTTCTTTGAATTTGAAGTTCGGGGAATTCGAAGATATCGATTTTTCTGGATCTAAAATTCGGGAAATTCGAACGTTTCGAATTTGTATAGGCATAAATTTCGATAAATTCGAAGATTTCGAATTTCTTTCTAAATAAAATTCGAAGGTTTCGATAATCTTTTAAAACTAAATTTGAAAAAAAAAAAAAAAAAACTTCGAAGGCTTTGAACTTTTTTTTAGGTCCAAGTGCACAAAGTAGAAGTCTGGTTTTCATGCTCCTCTACAGTTTCAGTTTCAAATAACGTTTCCACGCCTCACTGGTTTTCACGAAATCAGGTTTAGAAAAGTCCGGGTGTGATATTCAGTCTGCTCGAAGTTGGGGGGTCAGGCAATTAGATAAGACGACGAGTGTCCCGGATGTGCTGGAATATTTGCCAGTGCAGAGTCACGTGTGACCATAGATCAGTAATTGTGACCCACACACTCTTAGAAAAAAGGGGACCAAAAGGAGGTAACAGACCGCCTTTACCACCCTCCTCCCGCCCAGGGGTAAAGCGCTCCGCTTGTTACCTCCTCAAGCGCAGCAAACACGAAGAATGCGGTGCTACCAGGTGAAGTTCGCCGCGAAGGGGCACCAAGGCGGCATGTATTACCTCCCAGAGGGTGCACCTGTTTTGCACTGCCAAAGCCTGGGTGCTGCGATTGGCTATGGGAAGGCGCAAACGAGTTCGCTAATTGGTCTCCTCGTATGACACGTGATTATTCGCGCATGCGTGGGAGAGCGCCTGCCCGGCCGAAGAGTGTCCGCGCCTTCGCCGCCGACGCGCCCGGTCATGCGACAATAACGGTGTTTCTTCTCGAACGTTCGACGGAGGCGTCCCGGTGCAGGAACGTTCTTTATTGTTCTGTTTGGTTCAGTCTGTTCTTATGAGGTCACCGAGAGCGCTGCATTGACTTCAGTCGAAGATCCAAGTCGTGTGCACCGTATGCAGGTAAGGAAAAGTTCTGCGCGGTCGGCAGTTGGCGTCGGTTATGACCGCCCGGGAAGGCGACCCCCGTCTTCCTTAGACAAAGGGTTGGCGGACATGTTGGCACGTTTGAAGGCGTCGAGTGTTCGATAAAATTAGTGTGTAGCGCGAACGCAGACACGGTTTAGACCATCGAAGTTCATAAAGAGCAAGAACAGGAATGACTGTCGCTTGCACTAGCGCACATTTAGAAGGTTGACATACGCTAACCAGTGGCTTAGCCAGCAGCTTTTCCCGGTGTATGTGTGTGCGGGTGGACGAAGGGGGAGAGCGGCGGTTCGGCGACCCGGGCGTCAAGACGCCTTTTGAATCGGGTGTCGCCTACGTTTAAGGCGTGAGGGGGTAGGAGGTTTTCTCTTTTTGGGGCCGTTGGTGTGTCGCGTCGGACGTTAAATTGAGGATCTGATCAGATATTTGAAAATCTCATAAGGTGGTTGTTTTTGTTTTATTTTGTTTTTTCCCCGCAGAGCAGTAGTCGATCAGGCATTCATTGGCGGCACCGGCCAACCGGCGCGATTTATTCTCAATGACGGTGATATTTGTAAAAATCAGTGTTAAACACTGATTCTTAATATCAACGTTTTTTTTTTAATTTTTAATTTAACGAGGTTTAATAAATAGTTTGGTAAAATGTCACGTTACCTTGAAATACCGAATATAAATGTCTGAGCTAATTATTCGTGCGCTTCGCAAACATTGATAGTGTTATTTTACGGAATAAGGTCATGAAGTTGTTACAGGCAGCGGGCTAGCAATTATATTGTCTTGGCATTTTCTTTGCGTGTGATCAGGCATTTCTAAAACTCTGATCATTCAGTAGGCGACTTATATATAACTCAAGTTTGCATTATTTGAAGTTGATTGAATATATTTCTTTCGTCCTGCGGCAACGTTGTAGGGTGATTTCGTCAAGGGTACTGGATGCCTGCTACCTTGGACTCATCTCGTGACAGTTCTTAACACTGTTTGCTGCAGGTAAGCGTAGTGCAATATTTTATTTTGATTTTCTTGTTCCCATTTGTGCACTTGAAATGGGGCTCTTGATTTTTATGTTGATTTTGTGTGTGTGCTGTTTGTTCATTTCCGAGAGAAAATTGAGTGTATACTTCGAGTAAACTCAGTGATTACAGAACAATATATAAAGAAAGCGTTAGCAGAATCAAGTTTTAAAATATTGCAAACATGCCGTTAGTTTAATCAGTTTAATGCCAGTGTCGGAAAAGCTGGTGCGTTCTTTAATCACATTCAAGGTGCGGTAGTCGTTAGTCGTAACATAACAAGTGACATCTCGACCGCTGGGTGTTGATTGTTATGTTACGGCCGGCGTTCGCTGAAACATTGCGAATACACTGTTTCGCGGAAAAGCCATTCCGGACTGAAATCGCATCCTCACCATTCGAGAGATGATTCCGAGACTAAATGCTGCTTGGTGATAAAAGTAGAATGTGTCTACCAGCCAACTATAGCACGATCACCCCTTGCTTAATGAGAAGTAGATGCTACGTTCTTGTTTGACGAGTCAAAATGAGCGTTTAACCGTGTGATCGGGCTCTCGCACGCACTCAAACACAAGGAGCGATGTCAGGTGATGAAAGGAAGGCGGCGATCTGTAGAACGAAAGCGTAGCTCCCAACACACAGTCAGCTTATATGTGAAGAGACATTTCAGTACCGACGGTTTAGCTACGAGTTCAGGGTAACTTCTCAACAACAGTGCGGAAGGTACGTAATACAGTTCTATGTACGGGTTAAAACCTTTGATCGTGTTTAGCTGTATACGGGCTCGCCGTGTTCGCAGAGACCTCTCGCCAATAATTGATTCATATGAATTCTACGAGAGAAGTAATGCATTGAGTGTAGTGTCACCTATTGTTGTTCAAAACATTTCCAACAGTACAGCATATAAGTATACTTCAATAAAAATAACGATTGGTCTAGGTATCTTGAGTTTCTAATTAATTTTTCTTTAAGTTGAAGGGGTAGGAAACATCATCTGCGCAAGGTAGCCAGCTTGTAAAGAAAACGGTTCTTTTTAATTCGAGAGCACGTTCCACAAAGACATGTTTCTAAACAGCAATTTTCTGCCAGTAGCCTGTGCGGCCTGTTGTCTGAAGTGTAAACTGGGTATGGTTCACCAAGCGGGCAGCACATTGACGCGAAATATCACCTGGCACTTTTTAAAAATTCTAGATTAAAATCATTTATTTTCATTTATATTTTCATTGCTTCAGCCGCTTTTCCAGACATTCATCTGTCTATTTTGCAGCAAGCAATTTCCTAGCCTTTTAAAAACTCATCAGAGTGCATTATAAATCGGGTAATTAATAAAGAACCACTTGCTTTGGTGTAATCTTCCTCCGGTGTAGTACTCGCGGCACTTACTAATTACAGTAGCTATTACATTTTAAGGTTTGGGTACGGTTTGGATTAGGGATGCCGCGAACCACCCTAGGTTCGAATTCAAAAAGCTTCGATATTTTCGAACCGAAGTGACGTTCGAATTCGAAAGATGTTGATATTTTCGACCGTACCGATGTTCGAATTCGAAAAGTTGGCAACTTTAAAACACCGTGGAGTTTCAAATTCAAAAAGGTCGAAGCTTTCACGGTTTCTAAAAGTTCGGGTTCAATTATTTCGAATATTTTTGTACTTGAGGTTCGAGAAAATCAAAGATTTCGGACTTTCCTTACTTGAAATTCGAGAGATTCGACAGTTTTGAATTTTTTGGGGATTTAAAGTTAGAAAAATTCGAAGATTTAGAATTTCTTTGAATTTGAAGTTCGGGGAATTCGAAGATATCGATTTTTCTGGATCTAAAATTCGGGAAATTCGAACGTTTCGAATTTGTATAGACATAAATTTCGATAAATTCGAAGATTTCGAATTTCTCTCTAAATAAAATTCGAAGGTTTCGATAATCTTTTAAGACTAAATTTGAAAAAAAAAAAACTTAGAAGGCTTTGAATTTTTTTTAGGCCCAAGTGCACAAAGTAGAAGTCTGGTTTTCATGCTCCTCTACAGTTTCAGTTTCAAATAACGTTTTCACGCCTCACTGGTTTTCACGAAATCAGGTTTAGAAAAGTCTGGGTGTGATATTTAGTCTGCTCGAAGTTGGGGGGGTCAGGCAATTAGATAAGACGACGAGTGTCCCGGATGTGCTGGAATATTTGCCAGTGCAGAGTCACGTGTGACCATAGATCAGTAATTGTGACTGCAGCCCGGGGAGGGGGGGGGGGGGGGAGAGGGGGTGTATTTAACGTGCATCACGCAGTAGTGATCACACGAACGCACTATTTAACAATGCTCATACAGTTCGAAACGGCCAGGGGCAGGCAGGTGGTTGGGGCTCAGAAAAACCTTGAAGCTATCTGGCGAACTACCTCCCTACCCCCTTGCACTTTGGTAGTAATCCGATCGAACGCCGCCCGAGTGACGCTGGCATATAGTAAGCTTAGTTTGTACATGATTCAAAATCCTGAGACTGGGAATGAAATTTGAAAGAAAAAGTGTAAGAAGACAGAAAAAAGGGACAGGACAGCCTCTCAAACTCAACTCAGCTGAAAACTAAGCTCAGTACAACGTCTCAAACTCAACTAAGCTCAGTTTGAGACGTTGTAATGTCCCCTTTTTGCTGTCTTCTTACACTTTTTCTTTCAAATTTCATTCCCAGTCTCAATATTTCGCATCATGATCAACATACACCAGCTCGCCGGCACCTTGACAATTTTTTAGTTTGTAGTTGCTTTGGAGGTTTATTTTCCGAGACGGAAGAAACGCCGAGCAAAAAGCACAGAAGCCGACACAACTCGAGGTCAAGGAGCGTTCTGCCATACCAGTGGCGTCGAAAAAGGCAAAAAACGGTGGGGGGGAGCCTCCAGTTCCTCTCCCCCCCCCCCCCCGATATTTCGGACTGTCACGAATACAATACGGGGAAAGAGGGCGTGGTCGAGCTTATTTTAATCTGAAATTATTTATGCATATGTATGGCTGCTGTCGTTCTTCACTGCATAAAAGATCGCGTAGATGGTCATTGTTAAAAACACGTTGTCAGAAGGCACTACTCGTCACACTTTTCAACCTAAATAACTGTGCCATTAATAAAAAAAAAATAAACATGACAATAAACGCGGAAATGAAAAGCTGGAGAAAAAAAAAACTATCAAGAACCCACCGGAAGTGTTGTATTCTGGCATATTCAGAGGGCCAGAACTTTGAAACAAGTTTTTCCTACAAAAAACGTGTACAGGCTGAAAGAAAAACGTCCTAGCAACGTAAAATGAGAGAAAAAAATGGCTTTTTTTAATGACGTGCTGAACTTGAACAATATTACAAATCTTCCCCATGAGTTTATTTATTCCTCAACGTGAAAAAACAGCAATAAATACATTATTTTGTATTCTGCAGATGGCAATGATATGTATTGTCTGTGGTGTTAATTTAAATGCGATAACTCAAACAATTTAGACGAACAAATTACCAAGTTCAGGGCATAATTGCCCGTTGATACATGTTTGGACATTTCTTCGAAACTCAGCTTGAAGAACAATAATCATTTCTAAGGACGACAATTACCTAGGCTCTGCATAGATCCTTCTTAAAAAGTTTAACATCTCTATCATAAATAGCTTCGGCTATAGCGCGCTTCAAATATGGCACAAACGACAATTGTCAAAAACCCGTAGTCCTTCCTCGCCCTTCGTGAATTAATTTCTTTAAAACTAAGGATGCCAGAACATTGAATAAACGGCCCTGTCTTTTGCTAGGAATGCTTCACCGCATGTAAAAATTCGAAAAAAAAATTACGATTGTATAATACTGCTTGAATCCAAATGAAACCGCCCCCCGGTCTTTCGAAGTTCGACGAACTTCGAACTTTTATTTTAAAAGTTCAAAGTTCATCAAACTTTTTACTTTCCAGGATTTGAAAGTTCAAGAATTTTCGAATTCTTTAGGTAAGTAAGTTCGAAAGTTCGAAAATTATAGATTTTCTTAGCTTAGGAAGAGCGAAAGTTCAAAAGCTTCCAACTTTTTAGTGCAAGAAACTCGAAAGTTCGAAGATTATCGATTTTTTAGTGTATCAAGTTCGAAAGTTCAACAAGCATCAAGTTTTGCAGCGTAATAAGATCGAGGGTTCAAAAAGGATCGAACTTTTTAGCGTAATAAGCTCGAAGGCTCGAAAAACATTGCATTCCTGAACGCGCAAAGCTCGAAATTTTGAAAAGCGTCAAACTTCTTAGTTTAACAAGTTCGATAATTCGACTTCCGTCGGATTTCTCGATATTTAAAGTTCGAAAATTCGAAATCTTTCGAACCTTTCGAATCGCTTGATTTGATCATCGAACCTTCGGCTCGAAAAAAGTTCCCGGCATTTCTAGTTTGGATAATGCATGACTCTGCCTATATGATCAGGCATGGATGGCCTCAGATTGTATTCGAAAAGTTTAGCTTCCCATGCAGCTTCCGTGACATACCTCCTATACATTTTATTCGGCACATAAAGAACAAAAACCGAATAAAACTGCTCCAGCACATTTTCTTACACTCCCTGCTTAACTTTTAGTATAACCTTGTGCATTAAGTTTCGATTTATATATCTGCTTTTCAGCTATTCTACCTCGTAAACAATGCATCAGAAAAGAGAGAGCTGCAGTGATGCCTAGTTCTGAGATGCACGACCTTAGTGACCTGCATGAATGACTTAAGCGAGATAAACTGCTTTTATTAGAATTGTTTCATTATAAAAAAGTATTATACTAATTTTAATGAATTGCCGTGAAATAGTGCTTAAATTAGAATGATGATTTCCCCTTCTGTCAGGATACCAATTACACGCAGGGCGGTTCGAATTATCTTCGATAATTACTCATTATATCAGCAAAACAAAATCCTCAATGTAAAGAAGAAATTGACAGCGACCTTTACCTTCAACTTCCTAGAATGTGTGAAATGCATTCTAGTGAATTTGCCAGGGAATTGGTCTGCCATGTCAGGTATATTTCCTGCTAATTTTAGCGGGGAAACTGAATGGGTGCTTGGGTCACGAGACGCGAACATTCTTCTGCTAAATTTTGCGGGCAAGTAAATTTGTGTGTAGGTCGCGTGACGTCAATTTCCGCCTAAATTTAATAGGAAAACTGACTTGATGTTTTTACCACGAGGTGTGAATTTTACCGCTAAAATAAGCGGAGAAACTTAGTTAACGTGCAGGTCACGCGCCGTCAATTGTTCAAAATTGTAGACGTCACGTGATGTCATGTGGCTCCACTTTTCTCACTAAATTAAGCGGAAAATAAATAGACGGACGAACGGTTAGTATTAAGAAGCATTTCATGCGTTGAGAACAGCCACAAAGTCCGCAGCGAGAATTTCTTTTAAACAGAAGAAACATTTTTTAATACTTTTTTGTTTCTCAAGCTTCTTTTTTCAGATTTTAGTATAAAGAAGCATTAATACACGGAAAATTATTTTCCCAGTTTTTTTTGTTTTTTTTTACCGGTAAAGCTGTGCCTGTTTTGGCATAAGACACAGCCTTAATTGTTTGCTTAGATGTAAAGCTATATTAGAGGAAAAAAAAAGCTTTCGATTCGCAGTATATGTTTTTCTTGAATGCGCGGCGTCCTGGTAGAAAGAGGCAGAAGGCAGATACCCTCCTCTCTGGCGTTTTATCTCATGTGTCCACTGATTCCTCACTGCAATCGAGCTTCAGAACACGAACCACCCAACCATTCAGTGAAGGCTGTATTGCAATTAAACACACTGCACCTGGACCGGTTTTATTGAGGACGCCTTCTCCGATGCTCGTTAGCGAAACGGTATCTTTTCGCTCTCGAGGGCGTCGGTGGTTCAGTGGTAGAATACTCGCCTGCCACGCGGGTGGCCCGGGTTCGATTCCTGGCCGACGCATCTATTTTTATTGTTTGCTTTTCTTATCCAACCTTTAAATGCCTAACAGTGAGTACTCTCGCGTTTTTTGGAGCTACCCGACCACCTATATTTTTCGACTAACCGGTGTGCTATTTAGTATCGCGCATTTCTCTTTTTTTTTTAATCTGCAAGTTAAACTGATGTCAAAACCAACATTATAATGTACTCGCACTTTTCAGTGCCATCTTGTCACTGGAAGGCAGACCTGCCGGTCGGACGGGCAGTCTAAAAATTGACTATACCGAGCTTCTTTTTTTTTTTTCCGCTGCTACGCGGGTGCTATGGTGAGCTTCGAAAACATTCATTTGACACCATGAAACTGCTTTCAATCAGTTGGGTACAAAGTCTGTAGTCCAAAGAGTGATTCCCTCCTTTCCGCAGAGATGTCACTTTTTCAGTGTGGCCAGTATGAACTGTCACTTTTAAAGACACGGCGACGAGCAAAATTGCAAATTAAATAGCTTCGCGAAAAAAATATTTTAGCATAATATCTTGGTACTATTTCAGCGATGTTTTCTTGGTGTTTTTAGAAAATCGCGAACTATGAAGAAAACGCCAGAGTACATCTTAAGCAGCCTGACTTTGTTCATGATACAACACGAAACGTTATTTGATCTGCTTGTGGTAATGTTGTACGTTTTATGGATTTAAGAATATAGGTCATTGTATTAAAAGTTGTTGGCAATCGAAAGATTGGTGAAAACACTGCTAAATAATATTTATATGAGGAAAAAGTAGCCTCTTTATTATTAAATAGATGCAAATAAAATAACATTGTTAGCAGACTAGTTCGCAGAGAAAAACCCAGCTCGGCACAAGCTTGGAGGTTATTGGAGCCTAACTTGGGCTTAGTATGGTTATATCTCCAAGGCATTATTAGTTAGGGCCAGGGCACTTTTCTTTGCTTTTTACACGGCTTTTCTCTGACTTGCTACACAATTGCCAAATTGTCAAACTAGGTCCAAATTCGTAGCGTATGAACCGAAAAACCAGGATTGAAGCTTACATGTGACACTTGCTTGACAATATAGGCACTTGTTTGGCGATATAAGTTGCAACGTGAAGAGCTAGCAACAAAATGTAAAGTCTAACGGTGGCATTTTTCTTGGTGATGTATGCCCAAATATGCGAGTTAACAGCCTGACTACCAACAGTAAAGCCAAACTTCGGCACTTGTAGGGCACATTAGTGCCAATGTACCAAGGATCCGGGTAATGATGGGAAACGTCGGATCAGCCTTTGCTTTTCGAGCCTGGGATTCCCAAATAAAAGCCACATTTTGGCCCAAAGAAAGAACTGTGGTACATGGGTCTTTTTCTGTCATTGAGAGTGACAAAATCTTAAAGACCTCGCACACACAACAATTCAATACAACTTAGTAAAGGTAGGTTTGTATGGAGGACGGAAAAAAAAACGATGTTTGCCACTCTAGTGTATAGGTTCCAAACTACAGATGTTTATGGAAAATAATTTGGATCGGCGGAAGGAATGGGGGATCTTATCCGCCCGGAGGGAGGGGGTGGTATTGAACGATTGCAATGAGAAACGTGTAAATTAAGAAAATTAAATGCGTGTTTTCAGCCCTAAAATATATAGAGGCCCACCTTACTCACTCAGGGCACATTGTTTCGTTTATGTAGCGTTGTTGGGAAGCCAGCTTGAATAAAAACGCTTTGGCGATCGGCTCGACTGTTGGTGTAAGGTTTTGGGGTCTAAAAAAAACCTTCAGGGACTGCAGAGGGTCCCCAGACCCCTGTTTGAGAATAACTGCTCTAGTGTAACAGGTACCTATGTCTGGTTCGTCATCGTCTCGTAAAGTGCATTGAAAGAAAGCCATCCAAAAAAGCTGAAAATAAGACAGAATTCGCCTAATCGTGGTATATCGCAGGTTTTCTTGAACGTGGTAAATACCTGTACTTGAAGTTTAAAGTTTTGTTTTGAGCCATTGTGCAGTTTACTTCCGCAATACCGCACTGCACATTTGAATGTAGAAACAAGGAGATTGCAGCACTCCGTTTCTTTTTCTTTCCTTGGAGTGCACAGCAAGCTTCTAAGATACACCGATAATACCATCGATAACGTAGCTTTTTTAGTACATTGTTCTAGTAATTCGTATATATCTATGAGAGCCGATGTTTTCCAACTGCATTATCATTGCTAGACTTTGGTTAACATAATGTTTAAGACAACTCGGATATATTAGGTCGCATTTCTATACTTCTGGTTTTTCCTTTACGAACGTTTACAATATTTATCGGAAAGTAACAAACACAAATTTTGAGAACAAGTTTCACAAGGTTTGTAAGGCTGAACCATGTCGCAAATTACTCATTTTCTAACAAATTACGTTATTCTTTCCCCGTGGTAACATGTAAAAAGGTTTGTACCACCTTGACTTCGCCCTTTACATTTGGAAACCTCCCTATATTGTGTTTGAAGCCTGTCCCCTGGAAATAGGTCTTAGAAAAGTAACATCCATTAGATAAATTCTAAGCAAACTATGCGCTCGGAAACTTCAAAAGTATTCTTTATACCCCTGAGCTTAAATTTAATTTGACTTAAAGCTTTACTTTGGTCATTAATAGAATAAGCGGCAGGATGATGAGACAGAGGTTAAACATCACTGGATTCTAGCCCCGAATCTTCAAGCTCGAGGTGCACAATGCGCAGTTTTTTTTCTGTAAGTATCTTCGAAAAGTGCCTGCTGCGTTCATGAAAGCAATTCTATATTTTTCTTTGCATCTCTTAATACGTCGTTTATATCTTTTTTATCAAAATCTCTTATGCATAATATGCTCTAAAAATAAGCTCCTCCTTCCTCCTACATTTCCTTTAGCATCCAAGGTCGGTTCAATGTAGGAATTCCTCGTTGTGATATCTGTGCTTACATCGACTCTTTCATACCCAGAGTGTCACCCAAATTGATCCACCATCCCGAATTTACAGTAACAGTAAATACCAATCACCTCGTTTAAAGGAGAATAACTAACCAGGGTTGAGCAGTATCGCGATACAAATGTATCGCGATAGTATTTCAGAAATACATTTCGTATCTGTATTTCTGTATCGCGATACATTTTTTCCACCAGTATCTGTATTCCTGTATCGAAATACCTTTGTAATGGTTTTTTGTATCGCGATACAATCAGGATGCAATGTATTTCGTTACATTTCTTGAGAAATACTCCCCCCCCCCCCCCACACACACACACAAAAAAAAAAGTCCGAACGCCTTTTTTTTTTTTTATTTCTTAGGGCATCAGGGTTGAGAGATGCTGGGGCAGTTGTTGCTGCTGACCAAGGTTCCTTCCGATTCTCCAAATTATTTTTCTATGCGTCCTCCTCTCTCTTCTGAGAAGTATTGCGTAGTCGGGGACTCGAACCAGGTGGCGTGCCAGGATTGGAGTCAGAGCATCTTCTGCCGCAGGACCTTGGGTAGGAATTTCTTGAGTCATTGTTTGCTGGCATTCAATGTCCGCTTATAAATGTATCTCTTGCCTTAGCGTGCACAGTACACCCATCCGGCAAAGCTGAGTCACACCCAGTCCGTTGCAGCACGAGCCTGGCGGTGGTTGACTTCAAATAGTAGGATGACTCACGCAGTGAAGTTCACATATATTCAAATCACCGTGATTCGAATACGTCTGCGGCTGCGCCCGTAATACTGTACGGCTCAAGGATACGTCAGCAGAAGACGTGAACGTGACCCACTGCTCTGGGGATCCGAAACCCAGGAAGGAGGCCAGACGTGGCCTCGCTGTGCCGTCGCTGTGCCGACCCAGCCTTCGTACACCTGCTACTCGTCTCGAGCGCGCTGTTTCTCGGAGAGCTCGCACCTGTGCCGGCAATATCAGGTCGCAATCCACGAGGTCTCTGTTTGGGTGATGCTAGGCGAAACTTGATGACTGCAATCTATGTGTCGGTGGCGGAGGGTTTGCAGGAAGGACGTTCACAACAGGGATGCCATCGTATCGTTTTTTCAACTTTAACAGAAGATGAGGCACGTGTTCCAGGATGCTTCAGGTGGTCCACTATTCTCGAAAATTCCAAATGACACTGCCTGCATGATCTTCGACGATGTAACCTACAACGAAAATACTATTGCACTTTGATACACCAGCGTGGTAAAGTTTCATGTTCAAGGCCACACCTACAGATAAAGAATACCAGTTCATTCCACCGTGACGTCATGTGATCAATGTTGGCAGAAACATCCTTATTGGACAGGGGCGTGGTGATGTTTTGATGAGAATCGGGGTGACAACATTTATTTAGAAGTCGAAGTCTTTTCGCATTCCTCGTCAGGCAGACAGGAGGCCAGGGAAGGGACCGCGGTCAGTCCTTGATGGAACGTTTTTTTGAGCCCATTGAAGATTCCTCGTCGTCCGAAACCACTACCTTCATGGCAAAGTGCCAAGCCTGTATACGGGAAAGTAATTTCGAGATCAAAAACTTCCACTTCAAACTTCATCTCAGTTGCCGTCTCTAACAAATGTGAAAAATGTATTGCAGTATCAGTATTTCTGTATTTGTATTTCTGCCCTTCCTAAAATGTATTCCTGTATTTGTATTTCCAAATACTTTTTGCCTCTATTTAAAATGTATTTCCGATACGTATCGCGATACATTTTTACAGATGTATTTTAGTATCAGTATTTTGGCTACTATTTCAATGTATCCCAGTATTTGTATTTCCAAATACATTTTCGAGTATTTCTGCCCACCCCTGTAACTAACCATAATGGTAAAGTTAACAGTCACTGCTCATATTTTTTTAAATGCAGGGTTGTATAGCTTTAAAGGAGCTGTGCAATGATTTTAACGTTAAAAGAATTGGCGTTTTCTAATTTTGGCATTGTTCAGTTTGTCACAAAGGACAGAAAACACACCTCCTTCTTTCGAAATGTTGCGATTCCGCCGCGTAATCGCGAAGCAAAAATTAGAATATTCCTCGACATGCAGCCGCGAGCGGTGGCCATGAGAAACACGCGGCATGACGTCAATGGAGAATCTTGTAGAAATATAGCAAGTTGTGCGAATACCTGCTCGATAAAAGGTAGCTTTTCTATAAATCTTGTCGTTCCAACGAAAATATAAATGCGTCAAAAACCTGGTATCATCGACAAATATTTTATTATACGGAGTTTCAGTGGCGTCATCTATCCTAGGCCCACAAAAACGTCAGCAGCGGAACAGCCGCCAGAAGCCGGAGGGGGATGGGAGACAGGGCCGGACCCGGATAAGACTTTCCTCCTTTCACCATATTGTTCGCGATGCGCCCGCCAGCACGTGGTCGCGCGGTCGCGAGCGGATGAGTTCTCGCTGCTCGAGACACCAACTCCCAAATTATTTAAGCAAATCACTATAACTGTTGCACAGCTCCTTTAAAGCATGAAATGCCTTTTTAACGATATCCCCAATCCCAATATCGTGTCCGTCCGTGCATTTTCCGCTAAATTTAGTAGGGAAATTGACGTCACGTTACCTAAACACCAATTCAGTTTATTCTCTAAATCTAGCGGAATATTGATGTCACGTGACGTAACGTGACGAGATCTTTACATAATTCATTTTCCCCGCTAAATTCAGCTGAAAGTTTGACGTCACGTAATCTCCCGTCATGTTACATATACATTAGAGTTTTCGTAGACCACGTTTCTCCCTCCGCTAAGGACCCCGCAACGAAGAAGCCGCTACCGCGCCTGGGCGTCGATGGCCTCGACTTTAGAGTTCACCGTGTCGAAGCGGGTTGCGGAGAGCGTAGCGGGACGGCAAAAACGATCTACGAAAAACTCCTTTTAATTTCGTTTTCCCGCTAACTTTGACGGGTAAACTGTTGTCATGTGAACAATATACCTATTTAGCTTCCCCGATCAGTGGGGAAAATTAACGTCACGTCACCTACACATTGATTCAGTTTACCTGCTATATTGGCGGGAAAATTAATATCACGTGACCTGACGCCATGTGTACTTCATCATCCCCGCCAAATTTTGGTGAAAACTGGAGGTCACGTGACCTCACGTCACGTAACCTGTACTTTTATATACACGTGACATACAGGGTGTTTCAGGGAACTCAGGCCAAATCGCTCCTGCGAAAACTACTCATTGCAACGAAAAAAGGCTTGTGTCGTCTTGGTCCTGGGCTAGGGCCCCATTTAGGAAAATGATCAAAGTCCGGGATAATTAAGTTGTTAATTATTTTTGCGTAATTAACTTTTTTAATATTGTGTGTAAGGGCATAGTTTCAATTAGAGAATTGCTCAGCATCGTTGAAACACGCTAAATCAACAAATTGCAGAACGATAGAAGGCACGCGAAGCATTTTACGGCTTTCTGAAAAACCGCACAAATTCGACGGGTTTTTCAGTTTCGGTTTGCTATCGGAGCGTATCTCGGCCCCGGCGGCACCGCGCCCCGTGGAGAGATAGTGCAACCAGCCTCTGCTGCGTCGCGCGATGACAGCGTAGCAGAGGTTGGTTGCACTATCTCTCCACGGAGCGCGGTGCCGCCGGAGCCGAGATGCGCTCCGATAGCAAACCGAAACTTAAAAACCAATCGAATTTGTGCGGTTTTTCAGAAAGACGTAAAATGCTTCGCGTGCCTTCTATCGTTCTGCAATTTGTTGATTTAGTGTTGTTCGACGATGCTGAGCAATTTTTTTAATTGATACCATGCCCTTAAACACAATATTAAAAAAGTTAATTACGCAAAAATAATTAAGAACTTAATTATCTCGGTCTTTAATAATTTTCCTAAATGGGCCCCTGGCCCAGGACCAAAACGACAGAAGCCTTTTTTCGTTGCGATGAGTAGTTTTTGCAGGAGCGATTTGGCCTGAGTTCTCTGAAACACCCTGTATAATACTTAAGGCTGCATATAGTATTTTAAACAAATTAAAACGATTATTGCATTTCCTTTATAGTGGGAATTTGAATGTCAAGGTCGCTGCAATTTGTTTCTTTACATTGTGATTCTGATTTATGCTTCCTTTGCATTGTGATTTATGCTCCGCTTTCTCTCTAAATTTTTTTTAATAGACGAGGCAGACAAAAAAGCACACAGACATATCACAATAATCATTGGTGGAGAGCACAGAGTATTTTGGAGCTATGGAGACCGTTTTTGTTTTCCAAAAATTTTTCTGGGCGCGTATGAGTTAGGTTATGGTGTGAAAGTATAACATAATTACCATGACGTCAGCAACAATACAGTACGCATATAAAACAAAACAATACAAAAAACAAAGTGTGTCACCAGTATATTACGTGTCAAATTCAATATTTGACTTGATCTCGACTTTTTTTAAAATGTTACTCTTTTAAAGTATGGTCAAAATGCTTCACTAGTTTTGCACTCTCCATAGAAGAAAAATTGTTTAATCAACCTTAAAGAGGCATTCAAATGAAAGATTAGTAAGGAGCTTAAGCTAACTAACTGCTATTGGTTAATAAAATTGTCTGAATTCGAATCTTAAGTCGTGTATAAAAGCATTGTACCGCACCAGAGTAAAGTGCCAAAAAAGTTCCACAGATATTAACTATATAAAAACTTGCCTCGTGCACAAAATAGTTTCAACGATTTCTCATGGCCGTGAAAAAAGCCTAGAGCACAATTTACCCATATATGTCATTCACAAGATTGACTGCGTTTTTTTCTCCTTTCTTTGCCTTAATAATCATAAAAATATCAATGATTATTGTATTCCTATGGGTAGAGGTGTGAGAATAACGGGCACATAGCATTGTAAAACTTAGGTGATAGGTAGTTCATTTCTTCATTCAGAATAATTGTATGTGTGCTGATTCTGTCATGACGGATACAATGCAGGATGTAGATGTTTATATTTGATTTACGATAGACAGTTTCCATCAGCCGTAGATGCCATGGCCTCCTCCATAGCCGCCTCCGAATCCACGTCCTCCTCCGTATCCACCTCCAAAGCCGCGCTTGCCACCGTAACCTCCACCGAATCCGCGCCCTCCTCCGAATCCTCGGCCACACTGAGCAGTCGCCAGGCTGCACAGTGCTGCGATGACGACTAAGGCAAGGAGGATGGTTTTGCACAACATCATGTTGATGTAGGTTCCTGCACAAAGAAACAAAGAAATTGATAACATGGAGTTTAAAGCTAAAGAGACGGTCATATTACTTCCCGATGCATGAACGGATTGATATGAAAGCCGCCCAGAATGGGAATCGCTGTGCGTAATGAACAAACCAGCACAATACAGATCATATTAAATTTATCTGGATCAAAAGATGGTGATTGATTGTTAGATACTATAATCCGGAATATAATATAATTTACATTTGCTGCATCATGATGTTCGAAATATCTAAAAAGAGATATAATGCACAAACATTCGCCGTAGATGTTTTATGTCCAATTGGTGACTGTGAATGATTCATTGCTTGAAATTAGTAGCCTGATAAGGTTCCCACATCAGAGATACCCTAATTAAACACTTATTTATTTTTAGTTTGTTATTTAAGGAAGACAATTAGATATGAAATATGTTCGAAATTGTGCACACGAACGACCGGAATAATAGAATAAATAAAACTTGCCTGCATAAATTACTTGAGCACAAGGAGAACATCTTTAATATTCACCAAAATTTTAAATCAATTTTTAATATTGAGTAGATAGAGTGTATTATCTCAATCTTAGGACACTTTTATAAACTCTTAGTGTAAGTTTTTAAATTAATGTTGCTTTCTTCCATGACGTTCCTTGGCAGTGTATAAAAAATATGTCTAAATGGTGTGGAAGAGTGACATGAAATAAATTAATCTTTATTAAATTAGCTACAAAGATATAAGGTAAAAGTATACTTTTGTATAGTTTAATAATTACAATATCTTATCAAATGTTGTTGCAAGAAGTTGAAAGCTTGACAACATATGTTAATAATACTTGAGGATAAATTCGAGATTGTTGGATTCTAACTAAGTTTTTACGATCAAAAATATATTTTCTCCATAAGCATGTGGTTAGCATTGTAATGTATTCCAGGGAAATGCCACGCCAGCAGACGACCCAAGATCACAGCAGGTATGTTCGATTTGTGGCGTGATAGCTGCAATTAACCGCAAACATAATTATTCATAAATGTGCTATGCAATAGAGTGCAAATTGTCAAACACCGCACCATTGTGCAAATGAAATTTTACCATCAAATTCAATAACATTTTGTATTCCTCTAGATCATCCCATTGATCAGTACTTGTCGTTCTATACCCGAGATGAATTAGTCCTTTTAAAATATAAATATACAAAGTTATCAAGATACATAGTGCTAGACAAGCTGCTTGGAAGAGCATGCTCGATCAATTGGACGCCCATACCGGCTCCCTTTCTTTCAAACATCCGTCCAAAAGGCGAACAAACGGACAGGTCACTTACCTTTTGTCTTGACTGCTTTTCTGCTCTAAGGATGATGGCAGTGCAGTGCCGAGCGTCGCACGTTTGATAAGGCGGCTTGTCAAGGAGCGCAAGAGCGAGCGGTTACCCGCAAGGTCACCCGGAAAGACGGAAAAACCATATCAGCAAGCTGTTCGTAGGCGGCACGCGATCGTCGTCGTCCCGATGAACGTCGTTTGCGGTTCTGCGCTAGCCCTCAAAACGTGTGGTGCAAGTGATCAGGATTCGTTAATCGCTGTTTATGAGGTTTATTCCCGAAACACTGGCAGTTTTTTTCCAAAGTTTCCTACAAGCATCCGTTATGACTCGAAATCCTAATGAGCGTATCTAGGTTTCTTCAAAAAATCTCGTATCCATCTTGGATCTCAGCGCTTCACATGAACCCCCCCCCCCCCCCCCAAAAAAAAAAAAAAAAGAAACATTCGGCTGCGGTTTATGCTGACAACCGTTGAAATCGAAGCAATCTCTGAACTGTAAAAATATTTAATTGAGCGTATTTATCAGAATAACAAAATATTTGAATGTTGCAACACGCTTTTATTTTATGAATATTGTTCCGTTCTTGTCCTTTGACACATGCGGATATAAAAATTAAAAAAAAAAAAAAAATATGATGGGGTACCCAAAAGGAACTGAAATTTATTTTTACAAAATCGTGTATTTGTTTTTGCACACATTTTAGTCATCTCCAAATACTTTCAGGCAGATTCAATACACTTGTCAAGACGTTTCTTCCAATGCTCAAAACAGCCCTTGAACACGTCGAATATGAAGTCTTTCAGTATTTCTCACTTTTCTTCTTTTGTTTTACCTCTCTCATATTGGCAAAGAGTCCTCCTTTGTGCTCCTTCTTATCCGGAAAAGCAAACCAACAATGTCACAGGGGGTGATTTCGGACAACTAGGAAGTGTTGGAAACGGGGGTAATGTCGTTTTTGTTTAAAAACTGCTCAACATTCAGCTCGGTGTGGTCGAGCGAGTTATTACGGTGGACAAACTAATCTAACTAAGCGAGGCAGGAGTTTTGCTGCAAGTCGCTTTCTGTGTAAATTATCAAACAAAAATTCCCCGACAGGAACACCATGACACTCCAATCAACATCACAAGTTGCATCAGGTTATCGAAAATGGCTTAACGAATGTTTATAAAACTTTCTTCAGTTCGGCTGTTTGAAGGACTGCGCGAAAGTGGTGTACTGTCAACCGACATTTCGCCTTGTTTTTAAAATGGAAGAACAATTCGTACACGTGTGTTTTGCACAGAGAAAGTTCGTTGTAAGCTGTCTGTAGGATGAGAAGCGTTTATAGCGCCCATTTTTATTTACCAGTAAACAAAATTTCACTGCAGCACGTTGCTCGTGTAAATCAACCGTCACAAAACACAAAAAGAAACACTATAAAAGATTATCCAAAAACAATGCACTGAAGCCGAACGCAGTGTCTCACAATAACTCCGACGGCTACACAGCAAAGTAGGTCGCGCCTTTTTTCGGCCACTTGACCCACATCGTCAAACGGTGGCTCGCGAGTAGCAGCCAGCGCCCGCTTAAGAGGCGAACGTCGTGTTGTGGGTGGGACTTCTTTCGGTTTTGCGTCTAGTTTTGGTATCTCATCTGCTCTCTACTTAAGTTTACCAGAGAATAGCGCTGAGCAGAATTTAGTTCAATTAATTCTGAAAACATATATGGAATATTTTGACGACGGGCAACATATCTAATGAAACTGTGATAACTATAAATTTAATCATTCACACATTAATTAATACATTTGCTGTAATTATTTGGCTAACCTTAAGTTTACCCATTGGCATTTGCTATAAATAAATCTCATTCTAAGGAGCACCTTGTGGACAGTTACAATATGAGGAAGCTGAATCATCGCCGGTTCAACAGGAAACAGTTTTGGGGTATGGGCAGAACTTAAAATGACGATCTCCCTGGGCGGTTTCTGGTTATTGATTGCGGTACACTGCTACCAATCGTGCTTTGAAAGTAATTCTATCACTGAGCACCTAGTGGAAGTCAAGCTGTTGTTGTGGCGTCGGTGGTTCAGTGGTAGAATACTCGCCTGCCACGCGGGTGGCCCGGGTTCGATTCCCGGCCGACGCAGCCTTTTTTTTTCTTTCTTTTTTTTTAATTTACATCTTATGTTTTCATTTTAGACCACCCTGACGGGAAAATTGCAACTGCAAATTGTGTTTGAGTTAAGTGTTTTTGGAACGTTAAAAATGCTCCCAGCGCAATCAATGTCTGAAGTGTGGTGATTTAGTAAAATAATTTGTGGTTTAGTAGGGTGGTATTCTCATTATAGTAAATAGATGTCAGCTGTGGACAATAATGTGAGAAAGATTTTGTAATTTGCGATGACGCCCATAGAGTTTCCTTCTGAAACCACACATCTAGATATAGTAATAAGAAGCTAATTAATGAAACTAATTAAGAACCTAACTATAGCTAGCGGTATTATTATTATTTTTTTAATGAGCCCTTAGGCACTAACCATAAGGATATCACACATTTTTTATTCTGATGCGTCTATTTTTCAGAAGGAATTTGGCCTGCATTTCGACAAAACATCCTCTATGATGGCGCTGCTGCGCATCAGGTACTTGCCGAAAACAGTTCCCCTGCTGAACCTTTATTTTACAAATTTATACTTGTCTACGAAACCTTAAACTGGCCGCCGGTATTTTCTAACAGTTCATCTACGCATTGAAACAAGGATACGGGTAACCGAGTATCGGATCCCGGCTGCCAACACGAGTATACTGGTCGCTGGTAAAGGGCTTCTGGCAACGTCGTTGCGATGCTACTGGACATAAATCACAATTTCGGGGCTGCCGGTATCCTCAAGCCGGCTAACGGTATGTAGGTACAAGTGACCGTTGGACTGTAGGTGCATGCCGATATAGAGGGTTTGCGGGCAGTGCGTATAGAAAGCTTACCCGATATCCCATCTGTAGTTATCTTACATCCAATGTCGAGTTGAAGACAATCTTAAGAACGCCAAAGTACACAATGTAAGCAGTAAACGCTATCATGCCTACAAGGTGTACGGAGACGCAAAATATCTAATCTCAACAAAAATCTCAGGACCCTTCGAAAATTACGTAGTGTTAGTGGGAGCTTCGTCTTCAAATTGTTTTTTAGACGATGTAAATTATAGGGTTTTTTATATTTATAACAGTCAATATTTCTTAAAACCTACAGGGTGTATGAAAGACACTATAGGTTCTTGGTATAATGTTCTGAAAAAGATATGCTCGACAAATAATTAACTGGAAATCTCCATCCTATGTATTTGTATTTCTAAACACTGGCAGGGGCGACCCAACGAGTTACGGCAATATGAGGGCTAGGGCTTTAGGACGGTTGTCATGGTCGTTCCTGGGGCCTTAAACTCGTCAACCACAAAGTAGGAGCCAAAGGTTAGCGGAGCGCACCGGTTGGACGTCGGCACAAAAAGCGCGAAGGCATCGTCGTTATAGGCCAATCGGTGCGCTGCGTCAACTTTGGCCCCAACTTTCTATTTGACGAAATCAGAGGTCTTGAAGGATTATAAAAGATGAGAAAGTAGATAACTCGACGAGAAAAGCGCGCGTGAGCGGGGATGGCGAGCCGAAGGATTCGGGATTTACTGAGCCCGAGCAGCTAGCGAAGGTGACCTCAGTTGGGGTTCCCAGACCCCGACAGGTTGAGCCGCCTCCGAATTGTTTAACGTGCCGCCGTGCCAGAGGTCGACCTAAATGCAAGGCAGGCAACTAGGAACAGCAATCATTACCGCTGCGATCTGACTCGATATACTTATCCAGCACAAAGGTTTGGGTGTAATTTATTCGAATCGCATGACGGGGCATTCTCATATTAGGCCGCTAACTAAGTTGTATTCGGCATTTTCTGCTTTGTTTCAATTTCGCTATGTTGTTTCTACCAGTATTAAGCGTCATATTTACCATTTCCTTTCCAATTGCTTTTTAACTACTGCATTTCACTGTTGAGTACAACTAAAAAAACATAAATATGTTCTTCCATCTAGAAAAACTTATTCGTTGCTTTATAACGTGCTATATGAGCATCTCACAGGAGAAATCATTTTGTAAAAAAAAAAGAAATTAAAATTCAGCGCCTTTCGGAATTTTTTTTTTTCATATCAAATATATTTTCAAATTTATTTTTGATGCAAAAAATACAGTTTATACTTAACAACTCTTTCATGTCAAACACTAAGAAATAATGCGTGCCATACCGGCGGATCTGAAAAATAGCTGATATCTTGTTGCCGAACAGAAATATTGGATACTGCCAGAAATATAGTGTTTTCTAGCCCTAAATAGCTTGTCAAGGAAACACCGAACTTGGCAGAAGCCTGGCAATTCTATAGGCCTAATATTAGGACTAATCCTGTTTAGCTACAAGATGTTAGTTGATGCCGGAGGACTTTCATATTGTTTTTCATGGCGTTTTTGGGCTCGCCAAATAGCAGTCAAAGTACCAGACTTGAGCCAAAGATACCACAGTTAAGCCAAACGACCAGAAATTAATATCTCTAGCACTCATGTGGCGATCTGCCCAAAAAACGCAAGATCACAAAAAAAAACAAAAAAAACGGTGAAGCCTAACTTAGTCATTGATTTCGAAACTTATGGCAATGATACCCAGACTCTGGTCAAAGTAGGTAGTTACGGTTTGTACAAACCTAAGTTTTTGCAAATTTATGGGTTCAGGGAACAACATGTTTTCAAAACGTTTTCATGAAAGCAAGATAAATATGTAGAAGTTCTATCTCAATCGTTCATAATATTATAATTGGTTTTGATGATTAGCTGTGTGACAATAACAGGAAGTCATGAATGAGAGATAATATATTAGCGTTCATATTGCGAAACAACTGAGGTTCAGAGCGACGCCCCATATTCTAAATGGGGAAAAGAATCACACAAGGTTTAAATTCTTGGCTACATTTTGAGTTCTCTGTGGTGGATTGTAGCAACGGCATTCACAATTTAACACTCAGTGGCAATTGCAAAACAATATTTTAATTACTGGGCGGTTTCATTCCAAACTGTGCGAAAAAAAGGTCATGTCTTAAAAGCTTTCTGAAAAATATTCTGGTAAATGGTTTTACCGAAATGGAACCAAAAATCGTTTTTCGTCTTATTTTTATATTTCAACGATACAGGCGATCGTCAGATTTTACGTATTTCGGAGCTTCGCAAGACTAACATATCCTTCGAAGAACAAACAAACGTTTTACATGGTTTTCTAAACTATATTAATAGCTGAAGATTTTCTTAAAAGTGACGTTTTTTAATTAAAAGCCTGGCTTTTTGAAGATAATTTACCTGGTTTGGATGATAAGTTTTGTAGCATTCATTTTTCTCACATAAATTATATATTAAAGCTTAAACAAATACCAATTGAACCAGCACAACTGCGTTAAAGTCGTTAAAGTCAACTAAGGCTAGTTTGGAGATAAAACGCCTCTGTACACCAAAGAAAACTTAAAAGTATGAATGGCAACGTAAATTTGTTTTTCAAAAAGGCAATTTCAAAATAGTTCAGTTGTTTTTGTTTTACAAAGAGCCCTCTGTATTTTCTAAAAAAAACGAATAAAAGTATGATGTCATAAATAGTTCGGACTATAGTTCCGTGCAATAAAGATGACGAGATGTTTCAAGTTCTTTTTAAGGTGCAAAGAATGGTCATCTTCAAATGTATACCTAATAATTAAATAATTTTTGCCCCTTATTAGAGTATTTAAGGGTTTCAATTTAGCACACACTTAAATAAAATGAAGCTGATCCATAGACAGAATGTTGAGTTGAATATATGAGTGTTTTTCCATACATGTCCGATTTATTAACTTTAAAAAAATATTATATGTAACAAATAAATAGATTCTTTAAATTTTCTCGTGAT
Organism: Ixodes persulcatus; assembly: GCA_013358835.2. Lineage (NCBI taxonomy): Eukaryota > Metazoa > Arthropoda > Arachnida > Ixodida > Ixodidae > Ixodes > Ixodes persulcatus. The sequence goes on from JABSTQ010010202.1 coordinate 1,371,997, forward strand.
AATTAAAAGCATATGTACTTCTATCCAACCGCTTCACGCGGAATAATAAGGTCCTTGGGGGAAACGATATATGTTCCGTGTGCTGACACCCTATCACAAAATTTCACCCTTTTCCAACTCACGCTTCTGCACGAACACTAAGCCTTCTGAGAAGGTGGGTTTTCTAGTCCTTCTATATTTGTTTCTTTTTCTTTATAAATTGAAACCATTCATTGACAGTAGGGAAGTACATACAATTTCATAAAATATCTGGTAACGCAAGTTCACGAGAACGTATCTTGAGACCGAAAAGCGCCATTACAGTATAACATTCTATGCTTAGCTATTTGGTTAACATAGCACTGAGAAACACGTTCTTCATTTGAGCTGCCGTTCATAGGTGGCCTTAAGAAATGTTCTTCAGACAACTTACATAATTCCGTTTCTTTTTTTTTTCTTTTTAATCTTTTTGTTTACGTTGAGGTAGTGCTTTATACGTGCTGTGACGGCATGCGGAGAGTGATAGATGCGTGCCGCGACATGGGGACTCCTAAAGCATCAAGCCAACTTGCACAACCTCAGGTCGACAGAAGTTATAATAACTTGACATGCGGGTGACTTCTTTCAAATAGTCACCAGCGAAGCGTGGATTTCTTATTCCGAAAGGTAATACAGCAGATCTGGCCCACTGCCTCGACGCAGGAATTGAGCAGAATACTCTTAGTCCTGTCAATAACATTCGGTAGGCGGCTTGTGAACGAAAACTGGAAATAAGAATGACCTTTCAATTGCATGTTAGAACAATTCACTAAGCCTTAATATGAAGCCTTTATTTTAAAGTCGCCTTCTGGTCGCTAGGAACGTTCTTGTGAACTTGCGTTATGTAAATATTTTATGTGCTTGTATCTACGGTGCTCTTCAAACTTAACACACCTACTCAGTTAAGCAACTATTGATATTGATGTTTTTAATCCAACTTTTGTGGCGTTTGTAACTGACCAGCGATCAATCTGTTGTGCATCATTATCAAGGAGTCATGCTGTTGATGAGCACGAAAAGAAATTCACAGGGTTTCTTACGTTATCCCTAGGACGACTTAAAGGCGAGAGCGCAAGCGCCGGTTTATTACCGACAGACACATTATTTACTAAATTCTTTTTGATTCCTCTTAATTTTCTGTGTCATCCTTCTTAATTTAATTTACTCTAATTCGCCTGAATGATCACGTTAACAGAGCGCTCTCTGACAATGCACTTTTGATGCCGTTTCATAGGCTCACGAGGATCGTGGCGTCGGCTGTGGTCCAGGTGATAGCGAACCTCCAAAGACAGCGCGCTCTCTGACGACGAAGGTTTGGCGCCATTTTATTAACTCGCTCCGATCGTGGCGTCGGCTGTGGTCCCGGTAATAGCGAACCTCCGAAGACAGCCCGCTCTCTGATGACGCACTTTTGGCGTTATTTCGTTGGCTCACTCGGATCGTGGCGTCGGCTGTGGTCCCAGTAATAGCGAACCTCCGAAGACAGCCCGCCTTCTGACGACGCACTTTTGGCGCAATTTCATTGGCTCACTCGGATCGTGGCGTCGGCTGTGGTCCCGGATATAGCGAACCTCCGAAGAAAGCGCACTCTCTGACGACGCACTTTTGGCGCCATTTTATTGACTCGCTCGGATCGTGGCGTCGGCTGTGGTCCAGGTGATAGCGAACCTCTGAAGACAGCGCGCTCTCCGGCGACACACTTTTGGCATGTCGCACACTCGCTCTTCACCGCTGCCCGAGCGCGTGTCCTCCTCTCCCGCTGGGTTTGCGCCGCGCGCGTGCCTTCGCCGATTCTGGTACAATTAGCGCCATCTCGAGGTCCGCAGGCGAACCGTGGTTTTTGGTACCTTTCGTGTCGCCGACGTGTTTTCGCTCAAGGAGTGAACGATGAGACATTTCAGGCTTTCGACTAATATATAAATGAATTAGGTAATTAATGAGTTAATGTATATTCCTCGCTACTGAAAGCTTAATCTTGTCACTGCAGCCACTCATACGTTTTCACCATGCTAGGTTAGGATCGGAGTTGAAAAAGGACACCGCATAGTTTGTTATTATTTTTTTTTATTTCAGTAGATTGCGGGACCAAATGCCGTTATAGAGGCGAGTGGGCAACTAAACACAGTAAAAACACATATATAGCAGTTCAACACAGTTACGACGGACTTACGCAAAGATGTGTATGAAGAGCAGCTATAAGCAAATTTAATTATGTTAACGATATTATAGATGCAGGCAGATGGTTCCACTAAAACTATGTTTTATGTAGGAATCGTTATAAGCCGAGTTCTGATAATGAGAAATTCCAACTTTGACCTCAGGCTCGATGCATGCAAAAATGTAAGATGGGTTGAGGAGGAGTGTTTCTTTTAGAATAGGATTAGTATGATGTATTTTGTAGAAAAGACATAGAGGGGAGCATCTCCGGCACGATGAAAAAAGAAGTACAGAAAGATGGCTTTAATGAAGGAAAAACTGACTTTACGATTATAATTGGTAAGCATAAGACGAGAGCTACGATTTTGAAGTGACTTTAGGTTATCTGTAATGTGGACTCAAAAAAATCCCAGTTGCGACAGCATAGTGTAATTTCGAGCATAAAACATATTTTAACAATTGAAGCTTAATGGAGAAAGGGGCTAAAGGAAAGTTTAGCTTTAGGTAAACCGCACCGCGGCACGAGGGGAAGACAGCCATCCTGATGCCATCAATACTACGACCACAATTATCAAGGACCCAGAAGCACCACCACCATCCGAGTTCAACCTCCACGCGAGATGGACAATATCAGAGTTGACGGCTCTCGCCAGGGCAGAGCTGGCTTGCGGGAACGAGCCACACATGAACCTAACGCTCGCCAAGACCTTTACGACCCGCTCCTGGCAAGGTATTACAGGGCAACGGAACACCAAGAGGTATAAAGATATATTAGAGTCCCTCAGGGCAGCCACGCCCAGTCATCCGCAGGCACGAAACTCCATCACTATCCCACCCACATTAGAGTCGGCAAGATCTCAAAAAGACACTGGAGACATCAACCAGCGAGTCCAGCACGGACGCCTTCACGCACGTCACGAACCCCTCCAGCAACCTCTTTCCAGTCAGCCCCCCCCCCCCGTTGCTGGAGGCCCACGAGGTGCAGTCGTGCATCCAGAGGGTGGGGCTCACGAATGACGCACTGATTGGTGCCCTCTGCACTCGCCCGGCGGGTATGGCAGAAGTGAACCAAGTTTTCCAACACTTTGGGGTTGCAGCACGGCAGCCAAAGGAGCAGCACGGTAGGCGGCAAAACCAGCACCCGCCAAAAAACCGGTCCCAAAGGCGACGTCAACAGTACGCAGAACACCAGCGACTGTACAAACTGGGACCTAAAGTGCTGGTCGACGAACTACGGATGGGGGGAAGGGATCCTAGCGTCACTCTACAAGAACTGCATAGAGTTTATGACCCCCTAATGTCTAGTCCCTCACGGCCAGTTGACAGCATCATCATTCCTGAACCTGACCTAGACCGAATGGACATAGCGGCCTTTACCGAGTTGGAGGTACAAGCGGTACTTAAGAGTACAGACACCAGCACGGCCCCTGGGCCAGACGGGCTAACGCTGGCGGAATTACGGAAGATCCCGCCGGCGGTGTTGGCGATCCTGTTTACCAACTGGATGGTGTTCGCGTCCATTCCAGAGGAGCTTAAAACTGCTCGAACGGTGTTCCTGCCAAAGACGCGCAATGCCACAACGGGGGGGGGGGGGGGGGGGGACATCCGTCCCATTACTATATCTTCCCTCCTCCTCCGATTGTACACCCGGTCACTACTAAAACGCTTCACAGAGGACCATCAGTTCCACGACTTTCAGGGGGGCTTTGGGGATGACCGCAGTGCATCATCAAACATTATCATACTACAAGCACTCATGAAAAGAAGAAAGACCGACCGTCACAGCCTCTTCGCCTTGAGCCTCGATGTGAAAAAGGCGTTTGACAGCGTAAGCCACCACGCAATCATCGAGGTCCTCAAGGGGAGGGGACTCCCGCCAGCCTACATTGAAGTCATCAGGGATCTGTACGCCGGCTCATCCACCACCTTCTGGGCCGGCGGTACAACAGACAACATCAGGGTCCCTGTACGGCAGGGAATTAAGCAGGGAGATCCGCTTTCACCCTTCCTTTTTAACTGTGTGCTTGACCCCCTACTAATGGATCTTAACCGGGACCGGGCGGGCCTGGATGTCGGCAGCCAGACCATTGGAGCCCTCGCCTTCGCCGATGACCTCATCTTAACATCTTCCAGCTTCGAGGGGCTCCGAAGTTTGCTGGCGACGACGGAATCATACCTGGCGGAGGTGGGGCTGTCGCTTAACCCAGCAAAGACAGTCCTGTTTGGCTGGAAGGCAACTGCTGACCGACTTCAGTACGACCTACCTCCAATCAACGTCGCCGGCATACCCGTCCCATCAACCCCCATCAATACACCGATCCGATACCTCGGGATTGACTTTTTCATTAACAAACGCCCGGTGGTTCATTCCCAGCTCGCCGAGGATGACCTAACAATCATAGAGGCCGCCTCCCTGAAGCCTTTCCAGAAGCTGCGGTGCATCAACACCCTAATCACACCAAAGTACCTATATGCAGCATCATCCATTCTGGGATCGGCAGGGGAGTCGGCCGGCATCGACAAAAAACTCAGGGTGCGCATCAAGACAATACTCCATCTCCCACAATCATTCCCTAACACACACGTGTACCTCGCAGCGAGGGATGCAGGCCTCGGCACAATGAACATCGAGCTGGTCAGCACGGAGGTGCAACTGATGGCACTCGCCCGCCTGATCCGCCTCGGCAACGCGGCGGTGGACAGCCTGTTCAACACTACCATCGGCACCTTCCACTGTCGCCTGGCCTCCCAGCTTCACGTGCCCCCCGACTTGACCGAGGCAGACGAACTAACGACCGCACTACGACAATCCCGGACCAGTTGGTGGAATGAGCACCGGGCTCAGTACGCAAACAAAGATCTCTTTGCTCACCACGGTCAAGCCCTAGGAAACACATGGCTTCAGCCCGATTCTCACCACCTGAAGGACGGAGATCGCATTAAGGCACTACGGGTGCGTACTAACACCTATCCTACTAACGCCATGCTTCATCATAACAACGAGGCGGCAAGGCTCTGCAGAAGGTGCCACAAGTCCCTGGAAACACCCTACCACATCTTACAGGAGTGTTCATTCATTAAACTACCCAGGATGGAAAGACATAATTTCATATGCAAGCAGGTGTGCCGTCTGGTCGCCAAGTATCGACCAGCGGCCACCATCCAAACAGAACACGTCTACCAAAGCCCGACTGGCGACCGTCTCAAGCCAGACATCATTGTAGTCGAGGGCAACACCGTGACCATAGCGGACGTCGCGGTGTCTTGGGACGACCGACCCGCATCACTAACACGCATGTGTAACTTCAAGAGCGCCAAGTACGACTGCCTCAGACCAATGTTCCCTGATAAGGTCGTTACGGCAGTCGGCTTGGCGTTCGGGGCCAGAAGCATGCTCTGCAACGAGACTGTTCGGGGAGGAGGTCTACTCGGCCTTCCCAGGTGGGATATGGCGTGGCTATCCTCCCGAGCACTCGTTGGTTCACTCATCTGCCTCAACCGCTTCATGCGGAAATAGTTCCATCCTTCATCCTGACTGACGAGCAATGTAACTCGCCGGTCATTTTAATGTACAAATGTACGGTTTTACCTTCACCCAGGATGGCATGGAGGTTTTTTCCCCTGCCAATCCTTTTTAAAATTTTCCCTTTTCTCTGCATGCTTGGTGTAGTCGCCAGCATGCATTTGTTTTTTTTCCCCTTTTTTTTGGGTGTTTGATGTCTATTTTTTGTTTCGACGTTACTTTCATAGGTAGTTAGGGCCACATTCCAGGAGACCCCTCTGACATGCTGTTGTTGTTGTGTTTTTGATTCAATTTTTTTCTATCCAGGCGGGAATACGTTTAATTTTAACGGTTCTTGCCCGGAACAAAGGCAGGATTTGCTGGATTAGTTGCAGCTTGCTGCACTGCCTTTGTCAACTGGCAATCCGGTACGAGTTTATCTGCCTGTAAGACACACACAGGGGTCTCCAACTCACCGCCTTCGGCGGAAATTTATTGTAATAGCCTAGCATGGACTTAGACTTATCAAGAATGTGATTAATGTGAGTTCGCTAGGATACCATAGTGAGAAGTCTTATATCTATAAGAAGTTTCTTGGTAAAAACGCATATGATCACATAAGATAATATAAGAATCATACAATAATATATAAGAAGTCATAATAAACAGAAGAAGTATCTTATACATTTTTTTATATAATCTTATATTCATCTCATATGCTATCTTATTCATATTTGACCTTACATGATCTCATTTGATTATATGTATTTATTGGATCAAAACATTTCTTACGCATATAAGATTTTTTCACTAGGGTTAGTTGGAAAGAATGTGCTCAACGAGATATTTCTAGCAAGTCTCAGAAATCAGAGGAATGTTACTAAGGTAGTAAGTGGAAGGATACGTGTTACAATGTTACACCCATTGTTTTGCATTTAGTAGTGTTAAGGGAGATGTGCCACGGATCCTTAACATCTCTTGGCGGCGTTAAGTTTGTGAAACACACTATTTCCCCAGGGTGTATGCGAGCTTTCTTTTTTTTTTTCTAAAGAATCAACGACAGAAAGGGTTAATCGAGCCCAGCTTCTCATTAGGCTTAGCAAACGTGGCGAAGTGGCAGTTGCAAAAGGGCGAAATTACGCTCTAGGCCTCTCGGCGCATCAATAAAATCTTAGAATAGTGGATATACGGACTAGTTGGTTTTTGACAGACTTGGTAAAAGACAGCGGCGTACCAACTTGTTTTTGAGTGGGGGGACAAACCAGACCCCCCCCCCCCCCCCTCCAGGGCCGGGGGCGGTGCACTTGGTATCCAAGAGTCAAAGAAAGAATAAAATCACTTAGGGACAAGGACAGACAGCACGGTTCTTTCAACTAGCAACACACATTTAGTGATGTCTCCTTCGATACGTACTAACTCCCTCCTAACTTTTGAAACTAATTAGGAAGTTACGGAAAAAATTAATATATTTATATACGCCTGGAAACGGACAAAATCCCCAAATACACTACAAGACAAAGACAAAGAAAATAAGAGAAAAAAAGGAAACACCATTGACAAAATCAGATAGAGGGCCCTTTGACTAAATCAGCTCTGGCTTCAGGTTGTTCATCTCAACTCTGGACAACCCTAGAGAAGGAGCAGCGATGTTGTGTTCGTCCCCGGCTATCCTGTAGTGCTTCAATAATCTCTCGGCCGAGCTTTTTCTTGTGTCTTCCAATTATGCTGGTGTTCTGGAACCGGGCTTCACAGTTCTTGCAGAGGCGTTGTTGAACAACGATTGAATGAAAAGAGTCGCTTGAAGCATGGGAAACCTCGAGGACGTGCTCTCGTAGGCGGGTGTTCAGGCAACGCCCTCTCTGACCAATGTATCGGTCACCGCATTAACAAGGGATGGAGTATACCACCCCCCTTTCTACAGGGAACGGTCTGATTGGCATGTTTGATGGAACATCCTTTGGTGGTCTCGTTGTTGTTCACTCGTCTGCAAAGTTGTATTAGGCGCAACTTGCACGAGAAGACAATTGAAGTGTTGAAGCGCGCTGCAATACACTTCTGTCTGCGTGCAGACTGGTGCACATATGGTATGGTGATAACATGTGAAGCCTTACTACGTGGAGCACGGGGCCTTTGGGTGGCTAAAATTAACTGAACAAGAATAGGGCTCAGAAGACTTTGCGGATAACCAGCTTTGAGGAGACGTTCTTGTTGTTTTGCAATGCTTAAGCTTAAAAAGTGAGAACATGATTTGGCGCGAGAAGATGAAAGGAGAGACCGAATGATTTCATGTTTTACCGATTACAGACTCATGCAGATTTCAAGGAAGGAGGTGTCACAACAGTTACGTTTAATGGAGACGATCCACCCTCAACAGATGAACATCATCTTTGGTCCAGCTTATGGAACCCACCCATCTTTCCGGTTCCTCCAAAAAGCTGCGTCCAATCTTCTCTAATCTTATGGGAGAAAGTTGTCACCGGTGTGACCAGTTCTCACCATAACACCCTCCAAACGAAATTTGAGCCTCCGGTTGTTCTATGTGACCATCAACTCAGCCCTGGCACCTTGGATCTCCTTTCCAAGGGTCCTAAGTTTTCTCCGAACATTCATAATACAAGGGTCGACCAACTAACTTCAGTCCATTCTGTTGCGACTCACATTCCAGAACAAGACCGGCAAGCATTTCTTGATGCTGGAGTACGATCCGCCTGCGCCCATCCTCCTCCACCTACGGGAAAGTTCCAATCCGGTCTACAGTCGAAGAATTGCGAACATGTCACCTGAAACCACTGGAATCAAATAAAACCGGTGTTTTTGTCATCTTAGATGAAGGTTCCTATGAACAGAAGGTGAGCCAGGCATTAAAAAATAATTTTGATGCTCTTAAGACTAGGCCTTGAGGCTCTCTCCGCTCAAAGGCAAAGCAACTTTGTTGCTCCCTTAATCTCCCGGCTCTTAAAGCTGCCATTAGGGCTTCTTCCAAGCAATATCTATTTGTGTTTTTCACGGCAAAAACCCATAAAGAAGGAGTTCCCCTCAGAAGCATCATTTCAGAAAAGAAATGCTGGCAGAAGCCTCTTGCTCTTTTTCTGCAAAAGCATTTGTCATCGATCAGTCTCAATTAAGCTTTCCGAGTTGCCAACTCACAGAACTAGTATCTCGTCTTCACAACCTCCATTCTACTTCCGAGGCCTATACCATGTTTTCGTTAGACATTGAGGAGTTATATAACCGATTAGATCCCAGATTTCTAATGGATTCTGTATCAAGTAGCATCCACGAACATGGCCCATGCGACTTTCAAAACTCATCTGGGGTATCTGAACGGGGTTTCTTAGACCTTTTGGCCCTATATCTACAATAAACACTTGTTTGTTTGCGGATCACCTTCCCGAGTCTTCTGCCGAAAGCTGTCCTAGTGAGCTCGACGAGACTTTGTCGACACAGCGCTTTCAGGGTCTTGGAGAACGTCGGGAGAAGTACACAATTCGTCTTCAGCCGAACGCGGTACCGCGCTCGCTGCACGTACCGCGAAGGGTCCCCATCCCGCTACGCGATGTCGTGAAGTCTGAACTAGACAAGATGGAGGCCCAAGGCGTAATTCGAAGAGTAACCAAACCGACACCGTGGTGCGCAGGCATGGTAGTGGTGCCGAAAGCTTCGGGAAGCTACCGCATAGGCGTGGACCTGACTCGACTGAACCGGGCAGTGCTGCGTGAACGTCACATCCTGCCGACAGTGGATCAAGTGCTTAGACTTCTGAGCGAGGCGCGAGTCTTCTCCAAGCTCGACGCCACGTCGAGTTTTCACCAAGTGAAGCAGTCAAGTGAGTTCCAAGAACTCACAACGTTCATTACCCCGTTCGGTCGGTTCTGCTTTTGTCGGTTGCCTTTCGGGATTACCTCTGCGCCAGAATATTTTCAACGCCAGATGTCGTGCATATTGGAGGGCCAAGATGGAGTAGTCAATATGATTGATGACATTCTCGTTTTTGGCCGAGATCGTGTGGAACACGACAAGCGTCTCACAGAGGTTCTCGACCGCTTAAAGAAAGCAGGTCTGACTCTGAACCGGTTAAGTGCAAGTTTGGCGTCACCAGTGTAAAGTTCCTTGGCGTGGTCGTCAGCCAGAATGGTATTATGCCAGACCCCAAGAAGGTGGAGGCTGTACAGCACATGGAACCACCGGTCGACGTCGGAGGTGTCCGCAGACTGTTAGGCATTGTCAACCACGTAGGTAGGTTTTTGCCATATCTGTCGGACGTCACAGCACCTATTCGAGAACTGCTGAACAAGAAGAGTTCGTGATTCTTGGACCAAGCCACAGGCTGCCTTCCTGAAGTTGAAGACTATGCTATCTTCAGACATTTGCATGGCTTGCTACAATCCGGAGCACCCGACCATAGTGTCTGCTGACTCCAGCTCTTTCGGTCTCGGGGCAGTCCTGCTCCAGGACTAACCGTCAGGCGAGCGTCGGGCGGTGGCTTTTGCTTCACGGTCACTTACTGCGACCGAGCAGAGGTACAGCCAGACCGAAAAGGAGACTTTGGCAGTGACATGGGCCGTGTGTCGCCTCGATGACTACGTCCGGGGACTGCGGTTTACAGTGGAATCCGATCACCAGCCCTTGACTGCATTGCTTGGGGACATGGACGTAGACCTTCTTCCTCCACGAGTTCAGCGACTGAGGATCAAGTTGATGCGGTATCAGTACCCGATCTTATACGTTCCTGGGAGGCTCCTGGCAACGGCCGACACCCTGTCCCGAGCGCCGTTGAGCCAAGCAACTCTGTCAACCTGCGACAGCCTAGAGCTGTACGTACAGAGCGTGGTTCACGCAATCCAAGAAGGTGCACCCTTCAGCCTCGAGGTGGTCTGTCGACAACGGTCAACAGATGGCGAGTGCGCAGCACTGGCAAAGTTCTGCGACCAAGGTTGGCCTCAGAAGACCAAGGTTTCATGTTACGTAATGAAGTACTGGAACTACCGCGGAGAACTAACCGTTTGTGACGGTGTGCTTCTCAAAGAAGGACGTCTCGTTATTTCGGCATCGCAGCGACCTGAGGTCCTGCAGGCCGTTCACGAGGGACACCGAGGAGTGAACCAATGCAAGGCACGGGCTCGAGACTCGGTGTGGTGGCCCAGTATCGGCGATCAAATCAAAACCATGGTCGAAAAGTGCGAGCGCTGCGCATCTACGAGGGTACAGCGGGCTGAACCTCTCATGACGTCGCCTCCAACAGAGCTACCTTGGCAACAGGTAGGAGTCGATTTATTCCACTTGAACGGCCAAGATTTTCTACTGTTGGTGGACTATCACTCAAGTTATCCCGAAGTAATAACACTACAAAGCACGTCAAGTCAAGCCGTAATCTCTGCAGTAAAAAGTGTCATGGCGCGTTTTGGGATCCCGGAAATACTTCGAAGTGACAAAGGACCACAGTTTGCCTCTCATGACTTCGCCAGATTCGCGGAAGACTTTGGATTTAAGCACGTCACTAGCAGTCCTGGATTTTCGCAGTCAAACGGAAAAGTGGAGCGTACAGTCCGGACAGTGAAGGACCTCTTGGTTAAAGGCGACGATCCGTTCTTGTCACTTCTCATCTATAGAGATACTCTAGGCATCTTGGGTTTTAGCCCTGCTCAGCTGCTAATGGGTCGACAGCTCCGGACTCAAGTACCCAAGGCTGCCAAGAAACTCCAGCCAGCATGGCGGAAGTCACAGGTCTTTCTGGAGCGGGACAGCGCGGCGAAGTGACGCCAAGCTTCCAACTTCAACAGTCGTAACGGAGTGCGCGAGCTCAGGGGACTTTCACCTGGCGAAGATGTGTGGGTGACCGACGCACAGTGCCCAGCTCAAGTGCTTAGCCGAGCGCAACGCCCACGCGCTTACGTCGTCGAAACTCCGCGGGGTGAGTTGCAGAGAAATCGGCGACACCTAGTTCCTTTCGAGAGCCAACCTACGGAGCCAGTTCCCGTCCTGCCAGCTCCGGTTCTGCCCGTTCCTTCCGCCGATGGAGCCAATGACCTGCAGCCCCAAGATTATGAGCAAAGACTGGTTACAGCTCCCTCTCCGCAGCCTTCTGCCGAGGAAGCTCCCGCAGAGCCAAGGGCAAGTCCGAGAGCTGATGCAAGTCAGGCACCAGCGAATGTGTGGATCCACACTCCTCGACGCACGAGATCTGGCCGTCGAGGAGTGGCTCCAAACAGACTGAACTTGTAGTGAGGTCGTGTGTCCTGATTTGTTCATCCACGAGTGATGTCTCTGAGAAAGCGGGATGTTGTGGTAGGTGTCGCTAGCATTAGGTTGTATATATATGAAAGAGTAAAGAAGTAGACGAAGTTACACTTTTCGTTCCACCCGGACCAGGCGCGTGTGTGTGTTCGTTCCTCTCTGGCCTCGACGGTCGCCGGTCTCTACAGAACATGGGAAGGAAATTCTCAGGCAAAAGAAAGGTGTTTGCCTAGGCTCCTGCCTCGCCCCGCTCCTGGGCGAAGTCTTTCTTCTGTATGTGGACCGGGAGATCAAAGGTCGCCTTGAAGAGTTGACTCTCGTCTTCCATGTTTTTCGTTACGTGGATGATTATTTAGTCATTCACCAGATCTCAGTTTCTTCTGAATCTGTAGTTCAAGCCTCTACTTCTTCATCTTCAGGCCTGAATTTCACAAGAGAAGACAGCTCAGGCAATGGTCTCCAGTATCTCGATCTTCGTCTTCATCTTCTTCCGACCGGCATTTGTTGGGCCTTCCAACAACGATCTCGGAAACCTATTCTTCCATTTTGCAGTTCCCATCCTAAACTGGTAAAACATGGAATTATTCGGTCTCTCCTTTCATCGTCTCGCACCAAATCATGTTCTCACGTTTTAGGCTTAAGCATTGCAAAACAACAAGAACGTTTCCTCAAAGCTGGTTATCCGCAAGGTCTTCTGAGCACTATTCTTGATCAGATAATTTTAGCCACCCAAAGGCCCCGTGCTCCACATAGTAAGGCTTCACATATTATCTCCATGCCATATGTGCACAACTCTGCATACAGACTGAAGGGACTTGCAGCGCGTTTCAACACTTCAATTGTCTTCTCGTGCAACTTGCGCATAAAACAACTTTGCAGACGAGTGAACAACAACAAAGCCCCCAAAGGATGTTCCATCAAACATGCCAATCAGACCATTCCCTGTGAAGAGGGAGTGGTATACTCCGTCTCTTTTTCACGCGGTGACGGATACATTGGTCAGACAGGGCGTTGCCTGAACACCCGCCTACGAGAGCACGTCCTCGAGGTTTCCCGTGCTTCAAGTGACTCTTTTCATCGAATAGTTGTTAATCAACGCCTTTGCAACAACTGTGAAGCCCGGTTTCAGGACACCAGCAAAGTTGGAAGACGCAAGAACAAGCTCGGCTGAGAGATTATTGAAGTATAGAGGATAGCCGGGGAGGAACACAACATCGCAGCTCTTTCTATTGGGTTGTCCGGAGTTGAGATGAAGTACCAAGCCAGAGCTGAATTTGTCAAAGGACCCTCTATCTGATTTTGTCAATGGTGTTTCCTTTTTTTCTTTCTTATTTCCTTTGTCTTTATCTTGTAGTGTATTTGGGGATTTTGTAATTTTTCCAGGCGTATATAATATTAATTTTTTCCGTAACTTCCTCACTAGTTTCAAAAGTTAGGAGGAAGACAGTACGTATTGAAGGAGACATAAGTAAATGTGTGTTGCTAGTTGAAAGAACTGTGCTGTCTGTCCTTGTCCCTAAGTGTTTTTATTCTTTCTTTGACTGTTGTACTTTCACCAACCCGCTCTTTGTTCTTTGACTTGGTATCCCTTGGGCGACGCCGGCTTGTGTTTGCCCTGCCCAGTGGCGGCTTTTTCTGGGGAAGGGGGGCAAAACACGTGTCTTGCCCCCCCCCCCCCCTCTGAGAACTAGGGGGGGGGGGGCAAGCGCCCCCCTTGCCCCCCCCGGTTGGTACGCCCATGGTAAAAGACTAGCGGATACATGTGCCACAGTATCCCGAATAAGACTTTGAGTTGGTAATATTTATGAAGTGTTAATTTTCCTTACTGAATTTAGAATTTGTATTGTTACCAGCGATTTTTTTATGTTTTAAAGTCAAAGTTATCGACGTGTTTCAATAACTTTGCATCTAACCAGCATATAATATATATTATATAATTATTTGTTAACTTGAAGTCAATCAACACTGTGAGTAAGTGCAAACAAGTAATTTGCTGTTTAAACCTCTTCTTTGGCATTCAAAGGCTTTCACACTAAGATAAGACTATAACGACATTGTTCTCTTCGTTTATGTAATACATTTGAATGGAACAAAAGTTAATGGGCAAACCAGGTAAGCTATCGTCAAAAGGACCATGCTCTGGATTTTTTCAGATAAATCAATAAAATCCACAACAATGGTTTACGAACATTTCTGCATTTAATGTATTTTACAAACATTTCTGCATTTAACTCAGTTAAACAGGTATAAACCATTCAATGGTTGTGCGGAAGGTATATGAATCAAGCGAAGCTCCGGAATACGGGACCTGTAACGATCGCCCAATTCCCAAAATATGCTTTTGGTCCTTAGGAAGTTCAAAACTAGAAAACGAAAAATATAATGCAAAAACAGTTTTCAGCTTCCTCATTGTTAAGTAGTATTTCCCAGGTTACATATCTTGTTCAAGATTTATCGAGATATGACCACATTTTCCTGCACGTTTTGAAATGAAATCACCCTTCTAGAATTGACTTTCTAGAGAATCGTCGAGGAAGCGCGTTGTGGCAATTCACTTATAATACCAAAGTGTCAACAACAACAAAAAAAGAAAAAAACATGGGCAACATAAGGCTTTTAATTTTTTTTTATTAAAAACGAAGGGGTTGATAAAGTTAAATTTGAAAATTATTTTAGCGCCTCTTGCTATTTTCAGGTTTTCATTTCGGCGCACTAGCCATTTGAGATAGATATACTAATGATTCACCTTAAAATTAAGCTGATGTATTTTATAAAATACTGAGTTACGTGCGGCATATCGTTATTTATCTATCGTAGAAAGCATATTACACTGAAATCGACCTTTCGTTAAAACAATATAAGTATAATTTGAAATGAAAAATGAACAAAAATCAGATGAGGCCTATTTTTTTTATTTTGTAACTAAATTAATTATTCATTTCTACAGCACAAAGGTAATTAATTACTATTAGAAATTGCTTAACAAACGCCTTGACAATACTTTAAAATTACTCTTTATCTCCTTACATCAAATAGCAAAAAATACATGTGTGCTCTAAGGAATTTTATTTACGTAATGGAGTTAAACCGTACAAGGGCCAAGTTAGGACTTTGGATTGCCAAGTTTGCGCTAAACTATGTATTTGTCTGGCTTACTATCTGAGGAGTACTCATTTCACAAAGCAAACACCCAACATGTATACTATCCTTTCCACAATGATTTATAATGTAAGTTCAGAAGAAGAAATTGATATTCTAGCTATATGTGAAAAAAAAAAAAATCATAAAAATAGAAATGGCTAACCCATGCATAGCACTAGATATATTACATAGCCAGCAAAAACTAAAGCGAAAACAAAAACGGAAAGACTAGAACGGTCCAGAGATTGCCTATCTGAGCCGCGAAGTTCGATCCAAGGTTAAGGCTGAAAGAACTAAGTTATTTTCCGTGAAATTAAGCAGTTATGACTGGCCAGCACATTTTGGCAGTATTTATAGCGTAACCCATAGTTAATATTTCATTTAGGAGGAGAGTATTTGTAGCCATCTAACAATTGTGGCGACCGAATTCGATATGTTTTTTAGCTGCACTCTAAAAAAAGCCCGTGCGTCTACTTTCCCGCACAACACGCGGAGAACCAATCACCGCAATTTACGGAGGCACCTCATCGAATGACGATACCGAAACATATGGTTGGACCAAAATACACAGTCTGAGTTGTGACATTAGGCAATGCAAAACGTCATGCTACCATTGCTTAATGTAACAACTCAGAATGCGTTTTTTGGTACAAACATATGTTTCGGCATCGTCCTTCGCTCAGCTGCCTCCGGAAGTTGCAGTGATCGGCTCTCCGAGTGTTGTGGGGAAAGTAAAGGCACGGGCTTTTTTTAGAGTGTGGCTCTTCAACCACAGCTAATGAACCTGAAGGTTCCATGACTGATATTGGTGCTTATTCCCCGACAGTCATATTTTAGCCCCGTTGGATGGAATGCTTTTTATGTTGCTGAATATATATATATATATATATATATATATATATATATATATATATATATATGGGTGGTTTCATCTCAAATCGTGCAGGCAAAAAGGGTCGAATTTTTAATTTCGCTGAAAAACATATATGTTATGGCGTCGTCTCTAAAAACACAGTAGCCACAAACCGCAAGTTCGTCGGATATTTGGTTCTCGACTTACGAATTTTAAAAGAGGCCGCGGCGGAAAGCAGTGTTTTTCACATACGTCGTGGGTCGGATGTTTCGCTCGATCTCCCGTCGTGGATTTTCAGTCCACATTATATTTACTTTTTTCAAGCACTCTGTAGACACCGATAAAACGCTCTAATACCATGAAATAATTTTAGACGTTTTGCTTTTTTTCTGTAAAAATGTCAAAAACGCCCCCTCGGTCAATTGTTGACGAAATTTGACATTTAAATACTTGCAATCTACTTGAGTTACATCAATATTTTTTATGTCCATGGAGAGTCCAAAACACGCTCTTTATAGATATTATAAAATCATTTAGCTGTATTAAATATCCTTTGCGGGACGTTTACGTTAATGTTATGCGAAAACCAAATAGTACCAATTTTAAGATCGATTTTCTCAAAAAACCCATTTTTTATTTTTTTTTTATTTTTTGTTAAAATGTAGATATGATAGTTGTCTACTCGAAAAGCAAGTCGAGAAAGTGTATATTTTGTTTGTATGTTCTATATTTAAGCCTCAATATCGGAAAAAGACGTCTTCGTTTTGCAAGACCTAAGTCAGACAAAAAAAGACGTGCGCTTCTATGAATTGTAAAAAGGTTTTCTTGAATTTTCGTCTGCGTTTTGTAATCACTTATAAACGCATTTTGTGGTATTGAATAGTTATTTATGTTTTGAAAAGAGCGGGAAACCACGAGAAACATATCTAATCAAATCAGCAGGCCTAGTAGACCTTCAATATCGAAGAGGCACAGACGTTGTATTTTTTCGATTTATAAAACTTTCACTGTAAACTACCATGACTAGCTATTTGCTGTCATATTACTAAGACATAAAAAATCACCACATCATTGATCTATTATATGCCATTCTTTCCGAAACCAAACGCTAGGGTTTGTTCACCGCACATCGCAGAGATCACCAGGGAATGGCCTTTCACTTCCGTAATACACAAAAGTGATGACACGAAAACGATCCGAAACACACGGAGAGATTGTCACAGAGAAGGGTAGGGAATAAAAATAAATAAATAAGAATAAAATTACCCAACTCTGATCTTAACGAAAATTGCGGTAAAAAAATAAAAGATTTAGGTTCGAGCGGTGGCAAGGCGATAGGTCCACGCCTGGTGGAGAGTCAGACAAAGAAGTCAACGACACGTAAAGGAAAAAAAAATTAATGAAGACCGAAAAACTCAGCCGCACGCGGCAAGAATAAAAACCAACTCCTCCGGGCATTCCCTAAACGGGACACAACCAAATGCGTGCGAACACGCTCTCTACAGCACCGTCAGGCCGCTATGCCATGAAGAAATAAACCAAACAAGTAAACAATGCTAACAAACAGTTAGTAACGAAACATAAAAAAAAAGTTCAGCAGAACCGCACCCGAGAAACAAAGTTCAGCGGAGTGAAGAAACACTCACGAAATAAAATAAAAAAAGTCTTAACTGACCGACGCCGAGTCCAGTCCCACGACACTGAAGCCTGGCAGGATGATGGCGTCCAGATGATGCTCGAATCTATTCTTCATTCTGTTCCGCACATCCGTCGGGGCTGTGCGGAACAAAATCAAGAATAGTTTCAAGCAGCTGTGCGCCAGAAGGTAACCGAGACGTAACATGCCTCGAGCTTCATATCGTGAGAGGAGCTTTCGAGGTAGTTACTGCATGCAGTTACTCAAACTTTCTCTTTCCCCTTCCCTTTTTCAAAAGAACACGTCAGCCGGCGCTAACTTTTCATCTCGGGAGAAGACCACTCTTCACAAACGGTTATAGTTGACAAGGAGGCTGACTTCGACCCAACTAGTCTCCGGGCAGAATAGACACAAGTATATTTACCAACACGCTCGTTTTTGATGCTAGTCTCCGGGCTTTGCTGTTTACAAAAGAGATAACCCTTCGGTGCTATCGGATCTCCGCGGAGGGAGATAGAGTACATAAAATTGAAAGAATAAAACACGGAGGACAAGCACAGGACAACCACTTTGCAGAGCATGGCCATTTCTAGGATAGGGCGTTCGAAGCTTGGGCAAATACACGGTATCGTTTCACGCGTGCACGGATGGCTGGTTTCAAAATTTTCCCACATCCCTAACGAAACCGGCCCATCTTCGTGTGCGTGCCCGCGCCGCCGGTTTTAGCTCGCACGCGGCGTTGTTTTGGCAGGCAGAATTGTTGTTGATTGTCGATTTTGTAAGGCCGTGGTGTTCTCATCCTCCCAGGAAACAGTTCCTTTGCTTTCCCTTCTGCAATACTCTGACTGACTGACTCCTCCTGGGTGGCCGTCACTGTTCGCCGCGTCAACGACACATTCGTACCTTTTCACTCCTCGTGACACAGAGTGCGCTGCTCGCTTTACTGTCACGGGCCGTCCTATCTAACACAACGAGCGCGAAAGGTCGTGGTCATCTGCTGGTTCCGAAAGGGCGGGACGTTAATATAGGCCAATGAAGGCCCCGAATCAATATGACGTCTGCCGATTTCTGTATACATTAAAAATTTACGACGCCTGCTGGTCTGTTAAGAAGTGTCGCTTTCTCTTTTGAACTGCTCCAATGTAGCTTGCCGCCTATAATAAAATTTAAATGATCAATAAATATAACAGGGTGGAACTACTGTATTTCATTTTTACGTGGGAGCTTTAAAAAAAATGCAAAAATATTTCAAAGTTTGTGAAGACGCTCAATTCGCAAGTCCCTTTCAAGCCGTAAAAACACGTTTTTGTACGATATTGATGCTTAAATATAGAACATACGAACAAAATATACACTTTCTCGACTTGCTTTTCGAGTAGACAATTATCATATCTACATTTCAACAAAAAATAAAAAAAAATAAAAAATGGATTTTTTGAGAAAATTTATCTTAAAATTGGTACTTTTTGGTTTTCGCATAACATTAACGTAAACGTCCCGCTAAGGATATTTAATACAGCTAAATCATTTTATAATATCTATAAAGAGCGTGTCTGGGGCTCTTCATAGACATAAAAAGTATTGATGTAACTCAAGTAGATCGCCAGTATTTAATTGTCAAAGTTCGTCAACAATTGACCGAGGGGGCGTTTTTGACATTTTTTCAGAAAAAAAGCAAAACGCCTAAAATTATTTCATGGTATTATAGCGTTTTACCTGTGCCCACGGAGTGTTTGAAAAATGTTAATATAATGTGGACTGAAAATCCACGACGGGAGATCGAGCGAAACATCCGACCCAGGACGGATGTGAAAAACACTGCTTTCCGCCGCGGCCCCTTTTAAAATTCATAAGTCTAGAACAAAAAATCCGACGGACTTGCGGTTTGTGGCTGCTGCGTTTTTAGAGACGACGCCATAACATATATTTTTTTCAGCGAAATTAAAAATTCGACCCTTTTTGCCTGCACGATTTGAGATGAAACCACCCATATATATATACCCAGGTAGCACGCCAGAGGAATGTCCAACTTGGGCAAAGGTCTGGCAAACATATGGGCCCAACTTTGGCGCAGTTAGGTTTTTGCACCATGGCACTCATAAGTGCCAAAGTGCGGTGCCTAACTATAGCCTTAGTTGGACGATCCTAGGGCATCCCAAAGTTTGGCTCTTCTCTGGTACGCCAGAGGAGTGCCAAAGTTGGTGCCATACTTGAGCCATAACTGCCATAGTAAATCCTAATCTGGGAATTCGGGGCATGCCAAGGTTTGGCGTTTCTCTGGTCCGCCAGAGGAGCGCCAAAGTTGGTTCCATACTTGAGCCATAACCGCCATTGTAAATCCTAATCTGGAATTTCGGGGCATGCCAAGGTTTGGCGTTTCTCTGGTCCGCCAGAGGAGCGTCAAAGTTGGTGCCATATTTCAGCCATAACTGCCACAGCAACGCCCAATTTCGGTATTGGGGACGTGCCAAAGTTTGGCTTTTCTCTGGTTCTGGCCTAAAGATACCAGATGAGAGCCGAACTATCAGAAAGTGAAGCCTAACTTTGGCAATTGTTTGGCGATTTTGCCCCCAAAATGCCAGATCTCAGCCGAACTATAAGGAAGTAAGCCTAACTCTGGCACATCTGTGGCAATTTTGGCCCAAAGGTGCCAGATGACTGCCGAACTATAGAAAATTGAAGCCTAACTTTGGCACTTGTTTTGTGATTTTTGCACTAAGATGCCAGATGTCAGCCGAACTACAAGCCACAAAGCGTAACTCTGGCACATCTGTGGCAATTTTGGCCCAAAGGTGCCAGATGACAGCCGAACTATCAAAAAGTGAAGCTTAACTTTGGCATTTGTTTGGCAATTTTGGCCCAGAAATGCCAAATATCAGCCGAACTACCGGGCAGTAAGCCTAACTCTGGCATTTGTTAGGCGATTTAGGCCCAAATATGCCAGATGACAGCCGAACTACCAGGCAGTGAAGCCTAAATTTGGCACTTGTTTGGCGGATTAGGGCCAAAATACCCAGACTCTTGCCAAGGAAGATCAGGATTTGCTCTACTTTGGCTTTTTCGGGCTTTTTAATGCCCTAAACTCCCAGACCAAAGCCAAATTTGGCCCAGAACTCGGTGCTACCTGGGTATATATATATGGGTGGTTTCATATCAAATCATGCAACCAAAAAGGGTCAAATTTTTTATTTCGCTGAAAAAAATATATGTTATGGCGTCGTCTCTAAAAACGCAGTCGCCAAAAACCGCAAGTTCGTCGGATTTTTTGTTCTCGACTTACGAATTTTAAAAGAGGCCGCGGCAGAAAGCAGTGTTTTTCGCATCCGTCGTGGGTCGGGTGTTTCGCTCGATCTCCCGCCGTGGATTTCCAGTCCACAATATATAAGCTTTTTTCAAGCACTCTGTGAGCACAGGTAAAAGGCTCTAATACCATGAAATAATTTGAGGCGTTTTGCTTTTTTTCTGTAAAAATGTCAAATACGCCACCTCGGTTAATTGTTGACGGACTTTGACAATTAAATACTGGCGATCTACTTGGGTTACATCAATATTTTTTATGTCTATGGAGAACCCAAAACACGCTCTTTATATATATTATAAAGTGACTCAGCTGTATAAAATATCCTTTGCGGTAAGTTTACGTTAATATTTTGCCACAACCAAAAAGTACCAGTTTTGAAATCGATTTTCTCAAAAAACCCATTTTTATTTTTTTTTATTTTTTTGCTATAATGTAGATATTATAGTTGTCAACGCGAAACGTGAGTCGAAAAAGTGTGTATTTTGTTTGTATTTTCTATATTTAAGCATCAATATCGTAGAAGAACGTGTTTTTACGGCTCGAAACGGACTTGCGAATTGCGCATCTTCACAAACTTGGAAATATTTTTGCCTTTTTTTAACGTTCCCACATAAAAATGAAATACAGTAGTTCCACCTTGTTATATTTATTGATTATTTAAATTTTATTCTCGGCGGCAAAATACATTGGAGGAGTTCAAAAGAAAAAGCAACACTTCTTAACAGACGAGCAGGCGTCGTTAATTTTTAAGTGTAGAAATTGGCAGACGTCGTATTGATTCGGGGCCCTCATTGACCTATATGAACGTCCCGCCCTTTCGGAACCAGCAGATGACCACGACCTTTCGCGCTCGTTGTGTTAGATAGGACGGCCCGTGACAGTAAAGCGAGCACCGCACCCTGTGTCACGAGGAGCGAATTGTGTCGTTGACGCGGCAAACAGTAACGGCCACGCAGGAGGAGTCACTCAGTAAGAGTATCGGAGAAGGGAAATCAAAGGAACTGTTGCCTGGAAGGATGAGGACACCACGGCATTACAATATCGACGGACAACAACAGTTCTGCGGCCAAAACAACGACGCGTGCGCGCTAAAACCGGTGGCGCGGGACAACAATCCCACAGACGCACAAACAAAGATGGGCCGGATTCGTCAGTATATTCCTAACGAGCGTGTTTGTAAGATGTACTAGAAAACAGAAAGTATAAAACATAGAGAGGTCGAAACACAGACGGGTACAAGAATGTTCCCGTCTGTGTTTCGTCCTCTCTATGTTTTATACTTTCTGTTTTCTAGTACGGTTTCGTTAGGGATGTGAAGAAATTTTGAAAACAGCCATCCGTGCACGCGTAAAACGATACCGCGTTTTTGCCCAAGCTTCGAGCGCCCTATCCTTGAAATGGCCGTGCTCTTCTCTCTCCGCGGGGTTCCGATAGTACCGAAGGGTTTTCTCTATTGGAAACAGCAAAGCTCGGAGACTAGTTGGGTCGAAGTCCACCTCCTTGCCAACTATTACCGTTTGTGAAGGGTGGCCTTCTCCGGAGATGAAAGGTTAGCGCCGGCTGAGGTGTTCTTTTGAAAAAGGAAAGGGGAAAGAGAAAGTTTGAGTAACTACAGTAACTACCTCGAAAGCTCCTCTCCCGATATGAAGCTCGAGGCATGTTACCTCTTGGTTACCTTCTCGCGAATCTCTGCTCGAATCTATTCTTCACTCTGTTCCGCACAGCTACTGTCCCGCACAGCCGTCGTGGCTGTGCGGAATAGAGTGAAGAACAGATTCGAGCATCATCTCGACGTCGTCATCCTGCAAGGCTTCAGTGTCGTGGGACTGGATTCAGCGTCGATCAGTTAAAATTTTTTTTTTAATTTCATGTGCGTTTCTTCTTACCGCTGTACTTTGTTTCTTGAGTGCGGTTCTGCTGAACTTTTTTTATAATTTTCTTTTTTGTTAGCATTGTTTACTTGTTGGGTTTATTTCGTCATGGCGTAGCGGCCTGGCGGTGCTGTAGCGAGCGTGTTCCCACGCATTTGGTTGTGTCCCGTTTAGGGAATGCCCGGAGGAGTTGGTTTTTGTTCTTGCCGTGTGTGACTGAATTTTTCCATCTTGATTATTTTTTTTGTTATATCTTTACGTGATGTCGACTTCTTTGTCTGACTCTCCACCAGGCGTGGACCTATCGCCTTGCCACCGCTCGAACCTACATCTTTTATATTTTTAACGCAATTTTCGTTAAGATCGGAGTTGGGTTGTTTTATTCTTATTTATTTATTTTTATTCCCTGCCCCTCCGCGACAATCTCTCCGTGTGTTTCGGATCGTTTCTGTGTCTTCATTTTTGTGTATGTATTACGGAAGTGAAAGGCCGTTCCCTGGTGATCTGTGCGATGTGCGGTGAACATACCCTAGCACTTGGTTTCGGACAGAATTTTATATAATATATCAGTGATGAGGTGACTTTCTATGTCTTAGTAATATGACAGCTAATAGCTAGTCATGCTAGTTTATAGTGAAAGTTTTATAAATCGAAACAATACAACGTCTGTTCCTCTTCGATATTGAAGGTCTACTAGGCCTGCTGATTTGATTAGACATGTTGCTCGTGGTCTACACTCTTATCAAAATATAAATAACTCTTCGATACCACAAATTCCGTTTATAATTGATTACAAAACTCAGACAAAAATTCATGAAAACTTTTTCACAATTCATAGAAACGCACGGGTCACTATGTCTGACTTAGGTCTTGCAGAACGAAGACCTTTTTTTCCTATATTGAGGCTTAAATATAGAACATACAAACAAAATACACACTTTATCGACTTGCTTTTCGAGTAGACAACTATTATATCTACATTTTAGCAAAAAATAAAAAAAATAAAAAATGTTTTATTTTTAGAAAATTGATTTCAACATTGGTACTTTTTGGTTTTAGCATAACATTAACGTAAATGTACCGCAAAGGATATTTTTTACTGCTGAGTCATTTTACAATATATATATAAAGAACGCGTGTTTTGGGCTCTGCATACACTTAAAAAATATTGATGTGACCCAAGCAGATCACCAGTTTTTAATTGTCAAATTTCATGAACAATTAACCAAGGGGGCGTTTTTGACATTTTTACAGAAAAAAAAGCAAAACGCCTAAAATTATTTCATTACATTAGAGCCTTTTACCTGTGCTCACAAAGTGTTTGAAAAAAGGTAGTATAACGTGGACTGAAAATTCACGGTGGGAGATCGAGCAAAACATCCGACCCACGACGGATGTGAAAAACACTGCTTTCCGCCGCGGCCTCTTAAAATTCGAAAGTCGGGAACGAAAAATCCGACGAACTTGCGGTTTGTGGCTACTGCGTTTTGAGAGACGACGCCATAAGATATATTTCTTTCAGCGAAATTGAAAATTCGATCCTTCTTGCCTGCACGATTAGAGATGAAATCACCCATATATATATATATATATATATATATATATATATATATATATAATATAAGTATATTATTGTTGTTGATGTTGTGTGATTTCAAACAAGATCAACCAAAGGGTGGCTGGTCGACATTTTTAAATCAACTGATGTTTTTATATGCCATTGTCTAGTGTCTGGTATAAACGAATCCACACTCAGGTTTGACCAGAAAAAACAATACTGAACAGGAAAAATCGTAAGGCATGAAGAGGTGGACAGTTGCATTAACGCGCACTGATGGAGTGGTCACGTTTAAAAGTGAATAACTAAAAGGATAATGTTAGGATAATTCTAAGACTTTTTAGAAACAAACTTTGGGTACAGCTTACATGTAATATATAGGAATATGTATTTAAATTATATTTCTTTTTCTAAAAATTGCCAAACATGCCTGCTCGAAGGACAAATGGCAAACTTTGGAGGCCTGTATCTCTTGAAATAATTTAATCACCATCATATACTTTTCAGATATTTTTCTACTTATATATGGCTACCATTTCAAAAATATATTAGGTATTTGAGTGGTACAATAGCCGTGATATATTTAGGCAAACATGGGAAAAAAAAATTCGGATGCGAATTACAAAAAAAAACAAAAAACACCTTCGATTTTTTTTAAATTTGGGCACCCTGCAATATTCTATTTTGGCATTCATTTATATTAAAAACATGCTGGATTATTTGATTGAAAAGAAGACTTAACTCCCCAAAGTAAGGTCCTTTTTCAAAGCCTACACTTAGCTGTGCCCAATGCGAGAAGTGACTCTGATTTCCAGCCTCAGGACACTAACATACATCTTTCATATATTTTTATTCAGATGAGGTCAGTGACAACTAGAGCAATCGGTCACACAGTAAAAAGTGAGGAGAAACTATATACAGCATTTTAGATACAGCTTACCGCATCATATCAGAGACTAGTGATTCGAGAAAAGCTGATACAGTGTGAAGTTTTACTTTCCGGTATTATTATATTTAGAATAAAAGAAATAACTTTACTTCCACACACAAAGATAAAGATAGAATAATAAAATTGTTTCGGTTAGCTATGATATTCTGGAGACAAACCACTTTAGGTGAGTGATGCCACCGCGCCGCACTATAAGAGCTTCGATACTCTCGGTGCACGAATGAATCGTGGCAAGCCGAGATATTTCATCCTGGGCGAGAAAAACGTTTCGTGATTCTTATATTGTGATCAGGTTAAGATTATAAGCTATCACCAAGTAAAACGGTAGGTTAAATACCCCGCGAAGAAAATTATGATAAATAAGATGTGCCCACATTCAAAAAGAGCAGTCCTTGGGAAATCAAATTCGGCACTTTAAGCTAAGGCTTTCCTCGATGCACCCATTTAATAAAGTTTCTTTTAACCAGATCCGACTGCCCGTGCTACATATATGTTACAGTTTTCTTCTGTTGATGCCTTGCACAGCCTCCACGCGTGCCAAGACTAAATGTCAGGAAAAGTGCGCACCGTCAGCCACTCTTCTTTTCTTTTTTTGACGATACCGAACAACATCTTTTTTGTCCAGATACACAAGATGCACCCAGTTTCTCGGATAGAACTCTCACCAATGCCCTGGCATTTGAATTGTGTTTATTGAACGTTCTCTCAGGTTGTTCAGCGCGGCCTGGTGCTTCACGAGTCCGCCAACTCCGTCGCATGTATTTTCCCATGTCCAGATGCAGAAAATAACCAGTTGGCTTGTGGGCAATCATTCTGTGCAAACTGGTGAAGCTGGTAGCGATTCTTAAAATGCTGGCGGCAACGTCACTTACGTACGTCACGTGCTAGTATACCGTAACAGCTTTGTCTTCAACCCACTCATTCACTTTTTCTAGAGCCAAGCACGTTGAGCGGCGGCGTCACACAGGTCCTCACTGATGATAGCAAAGCTGCTTGTAGATTTTCTTGTCGCACTATACATGTAAATATCATAACTTTGTTTCCCCCAGTGGTATGCTTGAACTTCGTCAGGAAGCACGATGGTCCAGTTTTCAGCAAAGTCAAAATGAAAGGCAATGCTCCCGCGTTGCATGCACTGCTTTTCATCGTAGATCGCTTTATCTTGCGTTTGTCGGATATGATTGTGAAATATCAAACTTCCAACCGTCACTTGAACGACATTCAAAAAAGTTTCAAAATTCAATGTTTTTATTTTTTTTTTCACAAGGTCGCCGGATTCCCATGTTGTAAGCACAATCTCTTCATCCTCTGGGATATGAAGTTCCTCGAGTGTAAAAGACGGGCCTTTTAGGCAGTGATCACAGTCTCATTTAAGACAAAGACTTGTTAGTGGGTCGCACCGAAATGTTGAGTTCATTTTACCAGTGTTGAATGTCGAGCCAGTAAAGCTCTCTATGGCGGCAATACAAAGGTAATAATTGGTGCAGCACACACAAATACACACTTCCTGGTGAGGAATACATTTGACCCATCTAGGGCGCAAAAAATAACATTTCATTAGAACAACGCCGGAATCAGGATGCTTTTCTTTGTATAGACGAAAGGCCTCTCGGATTGAGCGTTTTAGGAAGCGCTTTGGCACGAACGTTTTCTCCCCGTCGAGCATGACAGAGATCACGTCCTTGTGGTTGGAAGCTTGGCGCGAACATTGTAGCTCGTCTTTCGTGAAGTACTCAAGGGCAGCAGACACGTACTCAGGGCTCAACTTGCACCTCGTGCAAGGATCCGGCTCATACCTCAGGCCTTGCTTTTCCTTATCTAGCGCGTAAACACTGTCGCCATGTTAACCTTTCCTAGGTTAAAATGGCGACAGTGTTTACGCTATATTGTATTTAGGCGGGGTTCGAGTATCTGGGGGTTCTGCTGTCTGTCGGTGTGCCTCTTTGTGCCTGATATTATCGCCCGTGACGCCAGCGATTGGGTGGCGACAGGCACGACTGCTCAGTAAACAGGTATCGGCGGCCATATTTTGCTTGTTGAAGCGAACTCCCTCATCCTTGACAGCGAGCGGGGAAATGCGAAATAAGATTGTATCGGCCGTCTTCCCAGAACTAGCGACGGGTATCGTCAGCTACTTCCGTCAACCATTGCGCCATAATCGTGATCTTCGCGAGGAAATAATTGTTGCTAGCCACAGAACACTATCATGCAGAAAGGGAATGATTGAATATGTTTTTCTTCTAGATATAAGTCAGGGATATATATAGAAGAGAGAGAGAGAGATGAAGATAAAGGGGAAGAGAGAGGAGCATATACTTTCGTAGGAAAATAAAGTAAACAAAGTTCCCAGTGGCCGATGGCTGCAAGATCTTTTCTTGGATAACAAGTTCGTAATATGATAGCTCTTTGTACACAGTAGTTTCTGTTCACGTTTACCGTGTGAACGATTGCTATAGTTATCAATGGCCTAATCTGAATAAAAATATATAAAAAAGTGTGTTAGTTTCATGAAATTGAAACTCAGAGTCACCTCTCGTATAGGGCACGGCTAAGTGTAGGCTTTGAAAAAGGACCCTACTTTGGGGAGTTGTGTCATCTTTCTCAATCAAATAATGGAACATGTTTTTAATGAAAATGAATGCCGAGATAGAGTATGACAGGGTAGTACGGTACCCAAATTTAAAAATAATCGAAGGTGGAGTTTTTTTTTTTTTTTTTACTCGCATCGGAATTTTTCGTTAGATTTTTTCGCCGTGTTTGCCTAAATATATCCCGATTATCATATCACTCAGATACCTTATATATTTTTTTTCAATAATAGCCATATATAAGTAGAAGACTACCTGAGAAGTATATAATAATGACTAAATTATTTCGTGAGATACAGACCTCCAAATGAGTCTATTTGTCGTTCGAGCAGGCATGTTTCGCAATGTTTAGAGAACGAAATATTATAGAAATAAATATAATTACTATATATTACAAGAAACCTGTACCTATAGTTTTATTTTATGAAAAGTATTAGATTTTTCTAATTTTATTGTTTTAATTATTCACTTTCAAGCCTGCCACCTCCATCAGTGCGCGTAAATGCAACTGTCCACCTCTCCATGCCTTACGATTTTTCCTGTCCCCATTTTTTTTTTCTGGACAAAACTAAGTTCGAATTTGTTTATAACGGACACTAGACAATAGAACATAAAACATCAGTTGATTTAAAAATGCCGACCAGTCACACTTTGGTCGATCTTATCTGAAATCACCCTGTTCCACTTTTTGGGGACAAGAATGGCGCGATGGCTTGGAAAGTAAAGGATGAGGAAGGATCTGATTAAACAAATAAAACAAATCATAATCTTCAGTCGATACCAGTAGTTCACGCACAGTTCTAAAGGGATAGTAGCGTCTGTTTTGCTCGGGCACCAAACTTCGGGTTGATGGAGTTCTCGTAAGCATGTATATTGGGGTCCAGAAAACGAATCCGTTCATCGTGGAGCGTCGCAAACTCCACAGTAGAGGTCGAACTGTGGGGGGAACGCAAGCAGAGCATGTGGAACAGGTATTCGCAGGGTCGGAATTTCGAGCTGACTGCATTGGTTCACCGTTGGAACTGGTGTGTGCAGAGGGCGTACTGCCTGGGTCATCTGTGCCAGGTGAGCTCCCTGTCTTTTGGTTGTTGACTCTTCATATGGCCAGGACGTTCTCAGTGAGGGGGGAAGTTACCTATGGACAGGTCACTCGCGCAAGTTGCTCTAATTCATAAATACGAAAGTTGTCTTAAGGTGAATAACTATAGGCCCATTTCGCTAAAGTCTACGGTCAATGATTAAGCTGCACGAATTGTGCAAAATATGGAATGTGGAGAAACAATTTAAGAAGCCAACCTTTGTAACGGTCACAAAAACAAGGTTGAATCTTAGGAGATTTGTTTTTCTCAGAAGTGTAATTTTGATACAATCCGAATCTTTAAAATACTTATGTGGAACGATTTACAAAGCGTTGAACTGCAAGGCACGTGGAGATAATGTATGTACCATTGCGTTTGAAAAACTTTCTCCATTTTGTTGGAAGGGCACTGAAGAATACAACACCAATATTGTTAAACGATGTGCTTACAAGACACTAATTCGTTCGTCTCTGGAGTACGCTCTCGTAATCTCTGATCTTTATTTGCGGTACCAAACATATAAACTCGAGCGTATTCCACAACTTAGTCAGATTGATTGATTCTGAATATCTTCGCATGAAATGTTTGAATAGGTTATATAAAAGCGCCGCTACCAGCTTTGGCTCTATATTGGAATGCTGAATTTTTCCACCAGTTAAATAACGGATAATATACTAGTTTAAAAAACTATGTAGATAAACCAGGAAGGTCTCCAGAAATTAAGAATCTATTTGGAGTCAAGACGTACTGTCAATACCCTGTTGATTTTAAGTCCTCCTTTCTGGTAAAAACAACTGAGGAGAAGAATAGTTCGGACGGCGACCTTTTTGTGGGTTTCTTAATTTAGAGAAAACTAAAAAGTGTTACTTGATTTGTATTAAAAAAAAAAACGTCCTAGTTATCTTGAACAGAAGTTGGTGGGATGAGTTTGTGTACGCGAACATGTTTAACCGGAAGATCGACCGCGTGATGATTGCTTCTGCGGTTTTTTGGTAACTGTAATGTTCTTGTTGTTTGTCGTTATTGTAGTTTGTAAAGAAAAAAACACTCGCAACACAGCCAGAAAGAGCTAACTGTAATATAAATGAAAATAACTATTTGGTTTTTAACCTGTAACGTGTTCTTCAACTCATATGTCGAGCGGTCTCACAGTATCAGGAAAAAAATCTTTCAAAGGCACCCAAAACTTTACGTTTAAGGAAGATCGTTTATTAATCGACTAAGCAGAAGAGTGTAGTACCGATTTCGTCATGCCATGTACAATGCAAAAATTACATATGCCCATTCAATCTAATATTGGGATTTCCCATCAGCCGTAGAACCCTCGACCTCCTCCGTAGCCTCCTCCGAAGCCACGTCCTCCACCGAAGCCGCGTCCTCCTCCGTAGCCTCCACCGAAGCCACGACCGCCTCCGTAGCCCCCGCCGAATCCACGGCCTCCTCCGAACCCTCGGCCATACTGAGCAACCGCCAGGCTACATAGTGCTGCGAGGACGACTAAGGCCACGAGGATGGTCTTGCTGGACATCATGATGATTGTTGTTTCTGCAGAGAAACACGAGGAAGGTTAACCATGAGCCTTTCACAAGGATGCAGGCAGTAATTTACCTCCTGACAGTTTCTACTGTGGTCTGACAAGGCGAATGATGAGAGCAATGAGCAAAGGAACTAGAAATAAATTTACGGAGACACATAAAATGCAAGACGGTTGATAGCAATAGCTGATAATAGCGTGAAAATGGTTTGCCTCTCATTTTAGGTTACTCCGTCATGCAGAAAAACAGATATGCCCCAATCACAACAATGGGCGACCACCGAATTGCCAGAAAAATTTGTATCTGTTCATTGTTCATCTCTATAACTTAAGTTCGTACTTAATTAGAAACTTCACAGAAATAAAAATAAATCCCGATATATATTTTTTCGTGACTTGACGGCCATGAAATATGAGCCGAAAAATATCCAGGCCGTTCAATCACTAAGTTGAAAAAAAAAATAACTTGAAACTACGTGACATATTCTTAAACAAAATGAGTAAATTTATTTTTACTGCACTCCAAAAATGGTAAGTCAATATATTAAAATAAAAGCAAAACTGCTGCGCTTGAGGTCACATAGATACCTAAGTTTTCACAATTTTATAACTCAAACTGGCTTTTTGGTATGAAAATGTTTGGTGTTATTTATTCAAGAAAATTGTTTGAGTTGTAATAATCCTGATTCTGAGTGAAACACACCTTTACCGTTTATCGGACTAATACATATGTATTATAAAATAAAGCTTTCGGATCGTAAAAAAAATGAATACTTTTAATTGGTAGTTTCTAAAAGTTGCGAGCTTGGCAGCATTGTGCTCGCACCTTACAATAAAAGCACACTAGATTTTTTTATATAGATTTCATTCCAACCTATATGCTTGCATTTGTCTTGTGCACTTTCATGTTTAATGAATTCAAGCAAATAGAGCTTGCTAATAGAGCTGCAAATAGTGCTCGCGGCATAAGCGCTGAGAATAAGCGGGCGATTGGGGTCCACTGAATCGATTTGCACTGAGTAGTGAAAACGAAAAAATTAAGTGCGGAGCACCAGTATTGATTGAATGTTTATGCCAAACACCTATGTCTCGGTTATCCTTCGAACGGCCTATTAACGCGTGGGTTTTGGCTTTAAAATTGATTGAGCAAGCTTTAATGTCTACAGCAGATGTTAAAAAAAAAGTTTAAGTGCTTAGCCTAAACGCTCTATTGACTCACTGACGCGGAGTCTATTAAACCCTTCGTTCGAACGAAGGGCCGAAGCAAAACTTATCCTCACGTCTATTAGTTTCTCGCTTACCGTATGTGTTGCTTGCTTCGCTGCTTTGGAAATGATAATGAGGTAATGTCGAGTACCGCGCTTTTTATACGGGGCTCATCAATGAGCGTGGCAACGACCGGCTACCCCCAAGGTCACCGGGAAGTCCCCACGAGCAGGCTTCCAAGAGCCGACATGCAATCGTTGT
This sequence comes from Ixodes persulcatus, assembly GCA_013358835.2. Taxonomy (NCBI): domain Eukaryota; kingdom Metazoa; phylum Arthropoda; class Arachnida; order Ixodida; family Ixodidae; genus Ixodes; species Ixodes persulcatus. Next base: position 1,403,885 of record JABSTQ010010202.1, read on the forward strand.
ATTGACTGGCGACAGTTGCTGTTCCACACTCGCCCTATGACTCATGGGGCAAGTGATATGAGCTGGTGGTGAGGCGTTACATCGAATTCCCAAGAGACTGACGACGATTCCCCCGTACGAGTTCTAATATCGTTTGCTTTTACAAGAAATCTCAGGGGTTGCATACTGGTGAGGCGAAAATGTTGTTACATATTTCGCTTGTACGGGCGAGAAAGCAATGTTACAAATATTTAACGTCTGGAATGTTGGTGAGAGAAACGGACTGAATATCTAAGCGCGAAACAAAATTATTACTCGCCATAACCACTGAAAGTTTCCATGATTTTCTTTTCTTCGAAATTGGCCACTTTAATTCACTCTTTAATGCATTTGTCAGACTTGAGTTTCTCAATGACACACGCAAGAAGTTAATATATATTATGTAATAATATTTATGCCATGCCTATGCCATAATTCATGCATAATCTCTGGACTAGAAAAACATTATGAAATCAGAAAGGCTAGTTAGTCAAGGGAGTTTCGTCGTGGCATTTTAACCGTTGTGTGTTGGGTCATTCTGTATTTTTTTGCTTCTGTCCTAAACCACAATTATTGTCCAGTTATTTTTAGATTTTAAAATCAAGGAACATACAAATGTGCCCTACTGTTTTATCAAAAGTATACATTTAGATTGTTTTTCTTTCTTGCATACGCACGTCATGAAGAGAAAGAAAAAACTCAATACCAGAGCTAGAAAAGTAATTTCAACACAGTTTGATCGGCCGAGGATCGTGTCGGCCGTTTATTATTTCTATACATCTCCACCTATGACGTCCTTCACAGCCTAGGGTATAACTAAATGATAAAACACAATGTTTTTTGTTTTTTTTATTTTGTGCTTGATTTAATAATATTATTCTCAGTTGGTAACAGAACCCTTTCGAAATACTGCCCTCCGTAGGAGGCTGTGGACTCCCTGCACAATGGCGTACTAAAACCTGAACGTCACGGCACACAGGAAAAACGCATCCCCTGAAAAAGGTGATGAGCGCAGTGACGTTGCACCTTCAACGCTGTTTGATTGGCTCGTCGGTTCGAAGTGTTGGCCGAGCGCCAACTTTCGCTATTATATGAAATGACTTGCACGTTCCTCGATGCACTTGTTCTGCCATTGTGCAATGGTTCAGACCTTCTAATATTCGGCAGGGGACTTTTAGATATACAGTTTCTTTTTTACATTCATTGGAACAATTGTTTTAAAAAGTACGTGAAAGTTTAAAGAGCGCTGTTTTCACCATATATTTATCAGACTCTGCGGACATTAGTTGAGGGGATAATCGACACATTAAATTGACTAATTAACTAAAATGTGTGTATTAACTTCTTTAAATTATTTGTTTTGGGGGGTCACGCTGGAATTGCAGTATGATGCCATTTACTATTAGGAACCAGAACAAATGAATGAACTTGTGAAATGGTAATAACTTTTAAAAATTAATTATTCAATTTTTAATACTTTTCACCAAAACGAAAAGTTCCACGCAAAAGGAGCGCATCAAGCCCTGTCCTCAATGACGTTTGGAAGAGTGACGTAGTCGTTTAATTCACCTCGTCACTTATGCCGTGTGCGCACCCACGAATGGCACGCTGCCAGATAGTGAGAAGATACTTGAAACTACGACGTCACTCTTTGGAGCGTTGAGGGCAAAGCCCTTCGATGCTGAAAGTAGCGCCAAGCCCTGTTTTCCTTGAAAATCGCTTACTCTTTGCTTCTCACCGCAAGTCTGTCTCTCACTCCTTTCGAAACTAGCGGATATTAGGGTGCCCTTCAGCCGATTGCAGCGACAGGTGACTGCTGGAAACCCCTTGATGGATTCGTGTTTTCTGCACGATTTCGACTAACAGCTTTCGTGTTTTCGCTAGGATATAAGTTGCCGGTGTCCTCGAAGTGTCTTTGCTAGTGGGCATGTCTATTCTTTGCTTCACCTATAGAAAAGGCACGCGAGTTTGTTTGAGGCTTCGGCTGTGTTTCTGCTCGAATCATTTCGCTCGAGATTAGATGCAATCTTCCGCCTTATAAACATTCATACAACAAAAATTGAACCATGAGAAAGATCGTCCTAATCTTATTTCCTATTAAGCAGACAGGGGAACCAAGGCCTATAAGCGCGCACAAGTCTCTGTTATGGAATGCAAAGCCGTGATATTACGCCGCAAACGGAGCAATGGACGCCGCAGTTTCCGTGTCGCCAAATCGCTCGTTTTCAAAACAGGCGACAGCAAATATTATCCCTTCTTGCGCCTTTTTGTTTCTTCCTTTTCACGCCCAAAAAACAACGTGATGAAAACAAAAAACAACATGAATAAGCGTTTTATAAACACGCGCCAGTTCAATGACGCTTCTAAAACAAAAACACACGAAATCCGCTTTACCGATAAAAAAAAAAAAAAAGGTTCGCAACGTAGTTTGTAAAACGTATGCACGCCGCCGGAGAATACGACGCCGCGACACGGAAGGACACAGATGGCGGACGGAATTGGCGAAACGAAGCCGGATGGACGCTTGGCCAATCAGAGGCAGTGGCAAGGGGAACTTTGAAGAGGAGGAGAAGGATTTCTTTTTTCGAAGATGAGAGTGTGTTGAAGGATCAATCAATGCTGCTACTTTCGGTCAGAGGGGCTTTAGTTTAGAAATAAGTATGGCTAGTCGGGCTACTTGGATGCTGATCATGGCGTATTACGCTATACAACACGGATTAAAACGAAGGGAAAAGTGGACAGGACGCGGCGTAACTTTCATCTGAATGGTTTATTTGGATCATATACATTTAAAGGTATGAGAACCGGCACACTTGGCAGAACAGAAACGTATGTTCTAAAATACACACCCTTAGATTATAGCGTCATTGGTTCTTCAAGGAGTAGAATTTTTGATCGAACAATGACGAAGAGGGTTCACTTACACGATAGTTGTCATGGTAGGACTTTAGCAGAAAGGCCTCTCGAATTCGTCTGGCCGTTTTTGTTTTGTAATGGCCCATAACGCAGTTCTTACCAAAGGTAGGGCTGCACTTCTCAGAGTTTGCACCGCATTCGCAACGGTCATAGTGGACTGCTAGGTGGCCAGATGGGGATTGCCTGATCGCAACGCTTGCTTTCTGACCCTATCATTAATGCACCTTCCGGTCTGGCCAGCCTACACCTTACCACATGAGAGGGGAATTTCGTACGTGACGCTAGTTCCGCTCTCGCGGAACTTAATGACATGTTGTTTTATGCAGGTCTCTTGCGGTACAGGCGATTCCTCTGCCGATCTGCTTATCTTTCTACACAACAAAAAAAGCTTGTTTGGTGCTTAAGAGATGTTAAGGAATGTTTATACCCCCTCCTTACGTTGACCAGCACACGCGCTTGATCGCCTTAGCCGACGCTGGCTGCGAACGGGGGTCTGTAATCCGTCGTCATGCGCAACGCGACGTAGTGCTGTGTAGCCCAGCACACGTCTGTATAGTTTACGGTGGAATAGATCATACTCTATTCTTGTCATCAACGAGCGCAGACCGACAACGATAGCTATACCAGATACCAGAAGCCCATGCGCGAGCGCCCAGTTCTGGAATCCGGATGTCGAGACCAGTCGGAGTAGGTGAGACGGTTAGACGCTCATTTCTGCGATCTGAAACTACCGTTCTTGCCGTCTGTCGTGTGTTGTTCTTACATTTTCGTGTTGTGCATATTTAACATTCGTGCGTTCGACCTGGCGAGTGTGTGCGTGGACGTGGACTGCTCTGAGGATCCGCTACCCCGAGAAGATTCTTAGGCCTAACGAGTCGGATGCACATGCATGGGGTACCTGCACGATCTGGAAGCTCGATGACGCACAAAAAGTAGACATAATTAGAATTAAGGATGACCTAAAGCGTGTGTTATATATGGTCATGTGCTAGTCATGCGGACTGGTAGCCGTTCACGATTGAAACAACAAGCGCCGTCGAATATACGGGAACGGCGTACAATGTGAAACAACTGAACAATTGAGCAAGCCAGATGTTGTCAACTGGGGTATGAATTCAAAGTCATTTTTCATGTAGGGCACCACGTAGAAACGCATTCTAAATCTATTTGTAAGTGGGTGGCATCATATTTGTTGCTAATTTTCCTGTCCACCACGCAATCATCGGCAAACAACCGAACACAAGATCAAATACACAAGGAAATATCATTGATATATATTAAGAACAAAAGCAGTCCTAGAAAGGGCCCTGTGGGACTCCTGATGTAACACTAACGTACGTATGCGAAACTTCTACCATTCACAAATACACACTGACAACTCTCTATCAAATAATTTTCGATCCATCTTAGTGCCGTAAACTCTATATTTGACATCTTAAATTTACTGAGCAGAAGTGAATGCAAAATTATATCAAAGGCCTTGTGAAAATCTAGGAATACACAACCTGCTTGGCCTCCCTCATCAACATCAGATGACAAGTCACGATAAAATTAGACAAGTTACGTGGTGAAAGATAAGCCCTAACGGAAACCGTGCTGTTATTTATATAATAGGTATTTTTTGTCATACGATTTATTATTTCAGTATATAAAAATGTTCTATGATCTTGCATTGAGATGGAGATTAATGAAATTGGCCTGTAGTTTTTGACATCTTTCCTGGAACCACCTTTGTGAGTAAGAACTATGTAAGTTGTTTTCCTGTCGTTTGGCTAGAGACCACCAGATATTGACTTCGCATAAATTAAATACAGATAGAGCGAAATCGGATGAGCTCAGCGCGGAAGCACACGAGGAGATATGCCATCTGGGCCATTTGCCTTATTTTCGTTGATACTCTTTAGTAGCACTTCGATACCACTCACGCTTAGTTTGACTGGCGGCATTAATGGGACATTACTCGCGGGTGATAAAAGTTTACAGTTGTATTTTGGTAAGAAAACAGATTGAAGGTAATTATTTAAACACGATGCTTTTTTGTATCATCTGCAATCACCTGCCGGTTATAAGTAATTTTGTTTATTCCTGCAAAATTGCTGCCGCATCCCTTTAAGTATTGTGAAAACATTTTGGAATTTGTTTTCATCCTGTCATTTAGTCTACAAGAATAATTTTCCTTAGCACATTTTTTATTCAGCTTGTATTCCCGAGTAACCTCAGGAAGCTTTTGTAAGTGATAGTAACCTTTTTTTTATCTAAGAAATGCTCACCTTTTTTTTTAAGTTATTCCAAGGACACGTGAAATCACCTATGTTTGTCTTTTTTCGGTTTTTAAGCATTCTCGAATCTATGCTTGGGTTGTGCTTATCTGTAAGTTCAAGAACTTCTTAAAAATCGACCATAATGCGTGGATGTTATAATCCTCGGACAGATATTCAAAAAGAGCCAAGTGGTCAAGAAGTTCACTGGAAATAACACTGTAATCAGCCTTTCTGAAAGAAAAAGACTCTTCTTGATGCACACGACTTCTACCGATTAGTTTTAATTTTGATGTCTGCAACGACCGCGGGTGACCACTAATAACCGGAATGATGTCTACGGAACTAACGAGGTTTGGTGAGCAACAAAAAAATAGGTCTAGAATACTTTTATTCCGAGTTGGCTCATTTACGTACAGTAATACCCTAGTTACACGAGCATTTTCAACTGCCATTGAGTCAACGACAGTTGACTCAATCGCGATCGGCCGGAGTTACACGGCGGAGCCAACTGTCACCGAGCCGCTAATGACAGTTGAGTTCAACTAAGCTCCCTTATCTCAGTTCAATTGAACGGACTTCCCCAACGGATGTAAAATGGCGCCTGTCCGCGGGACCGCTGCCGCCGACCATCGTTTGCGAGGCACTTACTGTTTCGAAATGCAGGGGGAGGCGTCTAAAAAGAATCGTAGCAGCACAATATCCGGGAAGGAATAGGTTTAGGCGTCCGAGCTGCCGCTAAAACGATCCGGCAGCCGGCAAGCAACCAAACGAGTGAAGAGGGTGGCGGGACCAGCTATATAAATGGACAAATAGTAATGGGCTGCGCCTATTGTAGGGGGCGGTAGCTTGCACAACCTAGCCCTGAATCTGCTTTGGTACTCGTGTAAACGCCGCTAAAAAGCAGCAAGGTATTAAACATATTGTACGATGCACTTACAATAAATAAAAGGTCCGTCTCCGAGTAAATCACTTTAACAATTAGACTGATCACGTGGCACAGGAACTAGTTTTGTTTTAGCTTCAACTGGGTTCTAGAGAGCCGTGTAGCACCATCTCAGTTCAGTTCAGTCAAATCACAGTTGGCACCGATAACTATGATTGAACTCAACGACAGTTCAAAGCGCCCGTGTAACTGGGGTATTACAATCCGGAAGCGTCTGCTGTGCTTTTCATTTCACGGTTGACGCGGCTATTAATTTTGCTTACACAAGTGCCGCCTTGCCAGTCTAGGTCTGGAAAGCTAAAATCTCCAGCTAGCAAAATAGTTTGGCCAGAGGCCTCCGAGACAATATCGCACAGTAGCTGCAATGTGCCGAAATCCGAGTTTGTTGGTCGGTAGCAGTCAACGCTACCGGTTTCAAAAACAGAACGTTATGAGGTTACGTGATGTAAGGGAGATTTAAGTTTTATTTTTCAGTATTGTTATCATGCTTAAATAGAGGGTCAGAGCTAGACGGGGTCTGTTTTAACTATGTGCTTTTCAGGCTTGGAGGGCATTAGATGATTGGATAGTCGTAGCGGATTCTTAACTAAATAATTCAAATTCATGAATTAATCTTTTAGATATCTGTTTGTGAAGCAATGTTGAATTTGCAGTATTGTCTCCAATTATAACTTGTGGCCTTTCCAATTCAAAGGATTTGCGAAAATATAATGTTTTTTTAAAGATATTAGTCGATCACTTTCTACGTTTTCACGACCGATTTTTTTTAAAAGAAGGTGCTTAAGCAAAGATCTTTGCACGTCCTGCCCTCAATCAAAGTGTTGTTTGTACCCTAACGTGGACAAACGCAGCGTGCGCTGGCACAGAACGACGTTTGTCGGCCACAACGACACGTCCCACCACGCCGAGAAGCTCCCGAACGACCCCGTTTATAGTTCAACGTAGACCAGCGCGGTCCAGCGCCAACCCGCTTAACTGCCCCACTTCGCGCATTCGCAACGACCCCGTAGCAGCCGCATGGTCTTTACACTGTATTTCCGCTTCCTGTTGGTACCAATCATGCAATCGGACGGTGTAATTCGTCCATGCCGTGTAATCATGGCTTCGAAATATCTATTCGGGGCAGTGGTTATCACTTCGAAAACAATCAAATAATGGGAATAATGAGGGCACACCGGAATTTATTTTGTCAGAAAGGCCAAACTCATGTCAATGGAAAAACAAACGAAAAATCACAATATCGCGCCCGTCGAATCTAGCTGCTTGGCCACCGGTTCGCTGTGAACTTTTCGAATTTTAGTGGTTCACGTGAATTTTCCTTTTATTATGGACGTATTATACACATAAACGGCACCGACTCTACGCGGATGTGCATCATAATAAATAAAATATAGATTTAGTTAAATACTTTTAAAAACCTTAAACGCCTTTACATCATTAATGTTTTTTAGTTGTATAGATTACAAAAGAAGAAAATATAAACTTATTTTGAGGCATCGCATTTCTGTACATCCTCTCTTGTTTGTGTGCAGCCTCTATCCCGCTGTTCATCTGCGCCGTGTCACCAAGGCTGTCAGCCAGAATGAAACAAAATTTAGGAAACTATTGCTGCCAGAGAATGCCCTTGTAGCTCTTCTTCATTATCGACTAATTCGTTATGCACAAGCCTGAAAATTACAAAGCTTCCTTTCCCATCGTGTCATTGAGAAACGGACCTCGGTGCTGTTTCACGGTGCTACACCAAGAAGATGGTCCTGAGAATTTCGTGTTCTTTACATAGAACTAGAGGTTCACTTGTTTCCTAGTTCAATGAGAAGTAGGAGGAACCGGAGTCCTCGAGTAGTGGCGTCGTTGTGTTTTTCCCGCGGTGGTAGTGGGACCACCAAGTCAATGTCTCGAAACTGGCTGCAGACTACAAAGCTATCCTAAAGCGATATGACAGCTGCAACTACTAATTTGAGCTTTAAGACAAGCTGAAGCATCACAGACAACACAACCTTTACGAAATAAACACAGGACAGGAGAATCTATTCTGAAACATGGGCGTCCCGAACGATGATGTGCGGCGATGTACGCGCACCGCTGCCCTAAACAGCCGGAGGTATTCTCTTCCAGAACAAATGTTTAATGTATTCCAAACAGTTGAAGCGTGGCTCCTCAATACTGAATTTTATGCGCAATATTAATTTAAAGATGCAAGTCGCTGCCACGTTTTGGTTTCATTTCTGTACATGTTTGGACTACCAATGAGTATGCAGTGTTTATAATCGCTCGCGCTACATGTTGTGATGCCTGTCGTTTTATAAGGGTATAGGTGGAAATAAATGGCGCTTGGCCCTTTCGCTTGTCATTGGCTTCATTTTAGGTGTTTGTTTTGAATGTTCAATACCTTCAGGAAGAGTACGTGAAGCGCATGCACTGAAAGCGAAGCATTGTCCTTGTTCTTCCAACAGTAAAACGAAATGACTATTCATTGGCCAACAAAAGTGATTCCTGCAATCTATAATTCAAGAAATTAAAATACGTAGCTGAAAATTAGGTTTTTGAAGGAGGTCGGAAATTTTAGTGATATTATCAATAACAATACTCACATTCCCGTGGGCAAAAAAGCAGTGTTCTTAGCGTTTTAATTTACTATAAACGTCTTTATCTGTATTTCCTTTAGTATGTCCCGACTGGCTTTAAGCGGCGGTGTGATTTTTTATTGTACAGCCATTAGTCGGTCAGAGTCACTTCAGTAGAGCTGCCCAAAGTAAAACTCAGAGCAACGAACGACAGCAGACATATTTCATAGAAATCATGTGGACATTTCCTGACTGTAACCCGGAGGGAGCGTAAGAATCTCAGGTCTCTTCGGAACGCATGCATGAACGCGAACGAGTTTGCATAAACGCGGAAGTTTTCAATACTAACATGCATTTCTAAGAAAGCAAGAAAGCATTGATATAAATAAACATTTCCAAACGTGTTTCAGTGCTTTTTAATTGAAATAATTAGATACATTATTGATGAAAATATTGAGCTGGAGCTCTTTAAAGATTTTTATTATTAAGTGATTCTCTAGCTCAATCGTCTAATGTATGGCTCTACAGCTGTCGACTTAACTTCCAACAGGAAGCCTAAAGACTGCTTGTCAGATAGTACACCTATCTTATGGTTCTTTGCTTTAGTTATAGAGTAGGAATGTAAAGCAAACTACGTCCGTATTTGTGATGCAACGCCAAATAGGAAGTAAAAAAAAACACTCCAAAGCAAGTAAGTTTTTAGGACAAACCCACTATATTTAATAATGTTCCCACAATTAGTTATGGAATAAGTGCAGGAGTTATTCATAATTACCCAGCAAAGGTTTTCAAATTTGTATGTCTAGCGGTGGCACTATAGCTACAAAACGAACCCTTTGAATGTACACAACACTATGAATATTTTTGGAATACATTTTATTGCTCGACTAGAAAGAAGAGCTTTGTCGCGGTGCCGTCAGGTCATGTACAATGCAGATTGTAAATAATCACATTCCATATAACATTGGGAGTTCACATCAGCCGTAGAAGCCACGGCCTCCTCCGTAGCCACCTCCGAATCCACGTCCACCACCGTAGCCTCCTCCGAAGCCACGGTTGCCTCCGTAGCCTCCACCGAAGCCACGTCCGCCTCCGTAGCCACGGCCCCCTCCGAATCCTCGGCCATACTGAGCAACCACCAGGCTGCACAGAGCTGCGAGGACGGACTAAGGCCACGAGGATGGTCTTGCTGGACATCATGTTGATGGTAGTTTCTGCATAGGAACACGAGGAGGAGTGAGCATACGCATGAGGACACTGTAATATTATTCATGACTGCTTTGACTGACAACCAAATTGATGCCTCAGAGCCCCCAAAAGGAACAAACACTGAGCGCAATTAACAAATCCACTCCAAATATAAGGAGTACCGGATATCCCATAGAAGACCGTCATGGTTATGGTGCATCAGCGCACTCAATTTGACAAAGGTAGCATTGAGGATTACTGTTCGATACGATGGAAGCCTTGCAAGCCGCCAGAGTTGCCCCGCCCAATTTCAAGCTGTCATTGGTTTCTACCTAAAAGTTTAGCTGGCCAACTAATTAGAACAGTGCCGAAATTAAAGACAAAACTGTTTTACCTTTCTAGGGAGGTTAGCGTTCATACATAGTTGACAAGAAAAGTTGTCGGGGTGCTTACCATACTAAGTTGTAATAAAGCAAGAAACTGAGTAGTGGTTAAGATTTGAGCATGTTGATATATTCTTGTAAAAAGTCCTATGCATCAAGTTATATAGTTCAAACTGCTCTTTTTACATGCACCACAATAAGAATATTGATTAAATAATCTCGCACTCAATCAAGTTAAAATAACCAATATTCCTTCTGCCAAAAATGTCAGTCAGAATCTAGAAAGAAAAAAAAAAAATAGCTCAGTATAAGATATTCTAAAAACTTCGGCTTTAACCTCTTCAGGGTCGGCTATTGATTGGTATTGTAAAGTTATTTTGCATTATGGACTCGAACGAGTCCATACAGCAGCGATACTTCTGCATTAAAGTAAGGCAATTCTGTTCAGCTGGTAACCCATATATAATATAGAAACAGACTTTCAAATGATTCGGAAAAAAGACGGCGGAGTCCCAATAAAGCGACAAACAGAAACAACTGACACCGACAAACCTCAACCACGTACACCCTGCACGCCAAGTAATCCTTCGCAGGCTTGCGAGCACCCATGCTTACTTCACGAGCACCGAGACACTGCAAGACTCGCAAAGGTATGTTCGCGTGCGTGCCGCCCTTGTTTGAGGCTTTTTTCTCGTTTGCTGCTGCTCTTTGTCGCTCTAGTGGGACTCGGACATTGCGCCCCAGTTGCACTAGAGTGACAAACATAAACAGCCGAGACCGAGAATCCTGAGACATGTGCGTACTTCACGACACTTCTCGAGCATCGAGAGACAAGACTGCTAGAGGTACCATCGCGCAGAAGCTGCACGTGTTCGGGGCTTGTCGGTGTCGGATGTTCTGTTTCCGCCAATTTGGGCGTTTTTAATATTATCAAGTTTGTCAGAACTGCTCTAAAGATTAAGCGTGAGCGTACACAAAACTCTCTGCTTTTTAAATTGATTACATTCCAAATTTGTTTCTTGTTTACTGGAAAAAATACAAATAAAAACCGAGAAACCTTCTGGTCGAAAATTAAGTTAGGCACAGAGCAATGAGAAGGTGAAATATTACATGCATCACACCAGGGGCCCTAATTTGGACACTTCGCGAAAATATCGGCGAGAAGTCCAAGCGGCTCTGATTGGCCGGTGCCAAGGTCAAGTGCGGAGTTGGCCAATCACGGCCGCCAGATTTCTCTCCGACTTTTTCGCCAAGTGTCCAAATTAGGGCCCCAGCGCATGTCAAAACACTGCTTTAAACAATCTGGGCTTCGCCTATCATTCTTCATTTCTCATAGATTGGAATTTTGGGCTTTAAGATTGATTAAAAACTCTACTGTTTTCGAGCAGACGCATTTTGTACTATTTCTGCTGATATAAGAAATTATGAGCCTAAGCGCAATCTTGACCTCCTGATGCCGAGTCCTTTTTTCTAGCTTTCCGTTGGAACGAAGGACGGACACAAGAGGTGTAATCACTTACATGAGTTTGTCACTTACCGTCTGTGCTGGCTTCTTTGCTGCTTCGGTGATGATAATTAGGGCACCCTCGAGTCTCGCGCTTTTTATACGGGTGATCGTTAAGGTGCGTTGCAGCGGCCGACTACCCCCAAGGTCGCCGGAAAGACCCCGGGAGCAGGCTCCGCATAGGCGGCACGCCATCGTAGTCCCGATGGACGTCATTCATATTTCTGCACTCTCCCTCAGGACGCGTGGCGCAAGGGTTCTGAGCTTCTGGTGAGGCATTTATTGAATCCCCGAAAGACTTGCGGAGATTTCGCTGTTCAGTTATGGAAACATATTTCTTTTTACAAGAAATAAAAAAAAAGAGCTAAAAATGGTGCGTGAAAATGTTCTGAGGTCTTTGGCCTTGAATGAGCAACAAAGCAATCAATGTTGCGTTTCTTTCATGTTTGGGAGTCTGGTGAAAAAATTAGAATTTGAATATGTGCGCCGTACATTTTAATCATCCTAGCCGCGTACGAGGAGGTATAAATATGGAAGCCGATCAAATGTGTTTTTTTTTTCTTCAATATGTGCCACTTCAATAGGCTCTACAGTTTCACTATTAATTAAATATTCTCATTAGTTTTGGGGGTAATTTTTTAATTGAACGTTTTGGCGGCAATAGCTGTTAGAGAGCAGGTCAATCAAAACAATTCTGAAAAATGTAGTTGTTTTAATATTCATTAATGAATATTTGTTTCTTTCAAAATCTAAAAATAGAGTTTAACAAAGATTTGCAAGCCTTGCCAGAATGAAGCTTGGAAGAGTGGCGTTCTCGTTTCATTCCTGTCGTTAATAACTGAGAGCTGTTGTGTGAGCCACTGATGGAAGTGAAAACGTGACTCAAATGATTACGTCACTCTTCTTGGCGCCATTGTAAGCAAGGCTTTCGGCGCTCGTTTCGCGTGCAATTTTTAAATCGAGATACAAAATATAGATATTTATCAACTAATATCGATAAAACAATTATATTTTCACGAATTTTTTCAGCTGAATGTTATCGACGGACATGTTGGGGAATCGTAGTAGACCGTTTCCCCAGCCCGCTAAGCACCAGGATAGCGCTCCGTAATCCGCCACAAGACCTTGAACTATGCAGACAAGGCTAGCGGCGCGCATGCGCAGCTGCGGCGTTTTCTTCACGCATACCGTAGCGGAGGAGAAAAACGGTCTACTACAATTCTCTATTCTCATTTACTACTAAAATTTAATATGACCTCTAAGCATTTAATAATTCTTTTAACACATTTTAAATAATTATTCAACCCAGTGATTATGGAGATATTTTTTTAATAAAATGTATGCCGAGTCTGAAGACGGCAGTCATTCAACTCGAAACCACTTTTTGTAAAAAAAGTACAGTTTCTAAAACAGAGTGTGACTTTTACTTGCGAGACAGACGCAGATACACCCTGCAGCAATTTCAGACCTCGAAGGCAAGTTAGTGACTCGCTAAGTGCATCATCAAATACCGCAATTACGAATCCTCCTCCTCCTGTGCTAGGCTACCCTAAAATAATGACCTTTATTGGTTAAATGTTAACTCCGCTCCGAAAGTCGGCCTAAAGTAAAACAACTTATATCGTTGCAGGAGGTCAAAATAGGGCCATGTAAAAAACTTTTCAAAGTGAGAACGCAGTCATGACTAAAACGAATATTAAAAATGCTATACGAGCCTGCTAGCGGGCAAACGGTGGATTCGCTATGATTGAACCAACACTGGTCAGTGACGCAGCCTTCGCCTCGCGGAAATGTGGCTTGCAGATTGCCAATGCTGCCGTGGAACCGCGATGACAGCACAAAAGTAACGGTCAACAGTAGCTTACCCACATTTGCCCATTAGGCAGCAGGAATAGCATTCTTAATATCCGTCTTAGTCAGGACTGCGGCGTCGCCGACATAAAGTTTTGAATATGACCGCATTTTGGCCTTTCAAAGCGATATCCATGCGTTACTTTGAGCAGATTCTTAGGGTGGAGTTAACCCTTAAAGATTAAAGCAAGTTACACTAGAAATTTTATATTTTGATTGTGGAAGTAATCGTGCTCTACCTTTTCCGCTTTGTTTTCTAAGGAACTGCCCTTTTCAACGTATTGTCGATATAAATTTTCAACTTTCTACTCATTTTCTCGAAGACGCCTCATAAACTGGGGCTTGGAAATGAGAAAACCCAGCGTTTATCACTAGACCGCAGGTTTGTAGCCACGACTTTTTTTCAGGGGGGGGGGGGGGGGGGGGGTGAGCGCTTTTGTAAAGCTGGCCTGGGTGAGGGGGGGGGGGGGACGAAGAAGAGGTGCTCGCGAAACTTGAAATTTCGGCGGGAAAGGGGGGGGGGGGGGAGGCGCGCTCCTAGGACAACCCCCGTGGCTACGGCGCTGCTAGACCAGAAGTGGTTTGGGCTATTTTCATGAAAAAAGACAAATAGGTGCTGCTGATTCCACAATCTACAATCTGGGGACGACGACCATGCAGTGGTAGTTCTCGGTCCTTCGGTGCACTCTGGAGGAAAATTGGGTCACAAAATACAAAACTTTGCTGTAATAGAACGTCTAAGAACAATGATTGACTACAGTCGGAGGACGACGACAATCCCGTGGTAGCTTTCAGCACGTTGGTGCAGTCTGGAGGCAAGTTGGGTCACCAGATAAAACTATCTGTTACAATACCACCGTTTAAGGCCAATGACTGAATACGATCTGAAGACAATGACGAAACCTTCCAGAACGTGGCTAAAGAAAACGGTCCAGGTCCATGCAAATGCAGCCTCTACTGGCACTTAACAAGCTTAGACTGAGTTTTTCTCTCACTTGAGCGGTTGCAACTATATGTAGGTGGGTGCGAATTCCCCCAAAATAGGTGGTCTACAACAAGAACTTGGCTGAAAGAAAAAAGCACACTTCAGAAATATCAAAGCTCAACCTTGCATCCTTGATCTCTGGTGGGAGTAAGAAATGCGTCAACTATAAACTGAAGAGAAAAATAACGTAAAAACCTAAATACGAGGGTGATTAAAATGATTCACACTGGCTCTAGAATTAATTTTGATACAAACTTCTCTAAACTCATGCTTGTCATGGATTACCATATAGGCAAAGCCTTGACTAATTTCCAAATATTTGTCACATCATCCGCTTTCAATCGTGTATTTTATAAAATAAATTCACAAGCACGCTCTATGTCGTCATCAGTCGTCGACACGGAAGGGATTTGCCTTATTTATGGCTAACACTTATACAACCTTCATAGAATTTCTGTATCCATTTAAAGACACTTTGCAACAAAACATTTCCAGGAAGCAGTGCACAAAGTTCTTGATAGATATCGGACCCAGACGCCCCTCGAGACCACAAAAACATTGACTCCTCCGCTTGTACAAAATACACTTCGGGCAGCCATTTTGTCTTACGCCTGTCAGAACTGACCTGATTTGAAACATTCAAGCCTGCACAACAGTGACAGGAGAGACAACAACCTTGTACGAAAAGCGCCGATAAGACAGTGCGGCCCAGAAAAACCGTAAGATAACCGAAATGTAAATAAGTTTTAATCACTCTCGTATGTCATGAATTCTTTTTAGCGTCTGTATTCTGGTTCAGACCATACTTATTCCTTGTTTTATTTACGTTATGAGCCAATTTTAGTAACAGGATGCATATACCATTTACACCAAGACACCCTCAGTGTGGACACGCTTCCAATGTTTGTGTGATGTATATATTTGCATAGTAAGCATAAATAAAATTATCTTTGACATTATTATGATCATAAATGTCAAATTTAAATGGGCTGTTTAATCGTCAGTGAGTGTTGAGTTAGTCAGGTATGAAATTTGCCGGTTTGTGTATTCGCTGTAAAGTGAAAACTTTCCATGTCCAGCGCGACTGCTAACTTGAGGTCTATACATGCAACCTTCTAACCTAATCTTCAGATCCTCTCTCTACTAGATCAGTTATTATTATTCTGTTACATAATAAAATGCAGGATCGTTAATTTTAGATTAGTGAGATTAAAAATACGTCTATTTTGGGCTCTGGGTTTCTTACTTGGTTTATATAGTCACCGAAGGAAATGAAATGAAACGAAATCGCTATGTAAAGTGGTTGCATATTTGTAAAGTTCCACCTTTTTCTTACAGTCTTGTTTTTCATTCCTTTGGTTCTATTGTGTTATTTTAATTGGTTGCCTGGGTCTTAAATTTTTCTAAGCATCTTTTAGGACTGTGTTTTAGCGAAGAAATACAAGCTGTGGCTCAAACCAAGACATTGTACATATTTTCTTCTCTGATATTATATCTATTCTGTCTCAGATCTTAATGATGAAGATCAATACTGGGAAAAAAAACATCAAAGCTAGGTTATTTATCACCTACATTATTTTAAAATAATGTATTCAGTTGCACCAAATCAGCTTTCATAAACCTTGCATGTTTTTGTCAGTACCTGAATGATTCCCTTAACGTATTCGATGAACAAATTTTAGAATAAGCAATGCATCACTATAGGGCTGGTACCCAGCTGTTTGCCAGAAATAATTTAACTCTACCTATCTTTATTATAATATGAAGTGCAGCAAAAAACCTAAAATACGACTTGTTTTTGTGATGCCGACTTCACGATACAACATTTGAGCATTGCAAGAAACCACAAAGAAAAGTAAATATTCTATTTATTCTTGATAATTATATGGAATATATCGAAGTACAGATTTGATTACTTAACGATCATTAGTTTCTAGAATGCTGCACAACAAGTGGTAACATGTGTACCTAGAGGGGCATGGCATTTATGCTGTGGCACAGTACACTAGCTGCTTGTCTGCCTTGTTGAACAAATAGACGACGGCGGTCTTCGAAGTATTAAAACTCACACTAGTTCATAGCATCGTGTCGACGATGACGGTCGTTTCTTCGCACCACCCGCCGTAGCCTGCCCCAATAATTTGCTGAACGAATCTCGCATTATAGTCATGATTTGTCGTCGCCACGAAGAAAAGGTATGCATAGCTAGCAAGTATCGCAATTGCTGGGTACTGACGGTTATTTCTACCGAACTACAGCTTCTGCGGTGTGAAAATAGCACGACGAACCGAACGATCGCGGCACAATAAATGCTGGCATGACTGCGAATGACGTCACATGCAATATATGTATACAGCAAAATATCCCTAGAAAGCGGAGTCATCAGGAAAGTTCTGATTGTAAAACAGCACAGTTTGTGAAGCTAAGACTCTACCTGCGAGACAAGGAAACGTCACCGAAGATTGTCCCAAATCTCTCTAAATAAAAAGAAGTGCATATTTGTTGTTTTCTTTAAGAGGGTCGTTCGCCACACCCTGACGCGAACGGCAGACGAGTCGACAATCAGCTGATTACCGATATCAAGCACTGCCACTATTCAACGCGCGGATCAAAATAAAACACACGCGTCTAAATAAAATAAACAAGGTTATTGCATTAGGTTACACACATGCGCAAATGAGTAGATATGAATAAGCACGTTGAGAGAAAAGCCAACATGTACACTGACGTGAGCACCACAGCTGCGTGTTAGCCCTGTTACAGTTAACATGCGCTCTGAGTGGGAAGCCATCTTGAAAACAAGGGTCTATAAACACTTCACGCTACAATGTGTTGCATCCTTGTTACCATCGAAGGTCATAATGTCGAGACTCTCACGCTGGTGTAGCCTAAAACACTTTTTGCAACCACTTTTGTACACCACCATGACCGCCACAAACCAGTTACCAAGTTTTAAACCCGGGATTAAGAAAAAAACAAAAGCAAACTTTCCACTGTTGAGTGCTCACGTTAGGCGTAGTTTTGTGCTCAGTCTAGCGATAAGTAATTTTGGTGCAACAGAACAAAACCCAAACTCAGCTTAGGTTCCTCGGCTGAGCTTCGATTTCCTCTAAGCGACATTTGTGCAACCGGCCCTAAGTGATTCAGTTGTGTTCAATAGGTTACACAGATAGGTCATAAAATATTGTCCGATTACAAAGTGTTAAAAATTTCTTCTTCAGTTTTGGAGCGACATATTTTACGTTTCACAATAGTGATAGAACTTTCCAGTGCATTGATCAAACAAGCTTGCCTGCTTCTAACTTGGCTATCTCAAACCCTTCTTTCTCGAGACTTAGAGCACGTGTTTATATTTTTATTTATTCTAACAAGAACCTGCACGATTCCTGCACATAACACAAGTTCGCGCAATATGCTTCCGTCATGTGGAGGCAGCTCATCCAAGTGTATGAGTACCGTCTGCTAAAATATGACGGTCTAGGACAGGGGTTTCCAAACTGTTTTGGCTAAGTTGCCGGATTGAGGACCTGTGACAGTCGTGAGGGAAGAAACATTTATTAAGACGATCTAACTGAGAAAATACTAAATATCTAAGTCTAAATGAGCATTTAAAGACAGAAACTTGAAGCAGAGAAGACATGCGAAAAGGAATATAACTTTCAAGGATACAAATACTTTAGTTTCAATGGAAAAGTATAATGTCAATCATGACATTTCAAAATAATTGCAATCCAGAGAACTCGGCAGACGTAAATAAAAGCACAAAGGAACTTTAGAATTTTCACAAGGGGCAGAAGGCTCATGTCAATATTAGATCTGCTTATGGCAATATGCAAGAGTTAGGACACAGGATACTAAGCCCGACATTTATGAGAGGGCTAAGAAAATCTATTATAGTTACACATATATAAAGCAGAGAACTACAATTTGTAATGCTGCGTAGGACAACACACAATATTACGGCGAGAGATCCCGCGTTTTTGTCGTAGTTCTTTCTCTTTCTAATATCTTCCTTTGCGTCTTAAGTACGCGTTGCGGTCCCCCCGCTTTTACTCGTGCTAATTTTTGTGCTTGTACCAACGGGCCCCGGGCCGCGGGCCGGACGTTAATGGAAACACCGCGTCCATCCAGGGGCCGGCCGGAACGCTTCTGCGGGCTGCATCTGGCCTGCGGACAGGGGCTTGTAGACCCCTGGTCTATATTCAGTTTCACCTTTAAGTAAATAAGCAGCGGACCCTGCGAGCTGATTGTCCCGATCAGACAGCGTGAAAAGCGCACCACCATGATGTCTTACATGTTTCTGTACGTGTTCAGTCATTGCTGAACTAATCATAAACAAAAAATGTTAAGTGACTGGCACTTTTGACGCTGCCTGATTGGTACCATTAGCTCATCGAAGTGAACACGAAGAGTGGGACCGCTCTCGGGCCTCTGGGAGATGCAGATCATGGACAAACCTGCCCCTTCTAGCAGAGCACAGCTAAATGCCGACGTAGATTACACAAAATATGCTCTTCATTTCATTTTTCAGTGCAATAATTTAACCGCAAAATCTTAAAAGAAAGGCGCCCAATAACCATGCATTTGTACTAAATTTAGTCACAATTTCTGGCCAAAGGAAACATTGCGGTCCACTGCAACTTAGTTAGCTTCCTTAATCATACACTGCATCGAATGTTTTTTTTTTAAACAAAAACAGCTTATACTAAAAAAGATACAGTAAATAAATAAATCATTCCTGTATAAGACGTAATTGACCGCAGCTCACATTAAGATACGAGAGCGAAATGAAAGGGACCAAATTATTTGCATACAATCTAAAAAACATTATTCATAAAATATATTTTTGTTTGCACGTTGCATTTAAAGGTGTGTTGCCTGTTTTCAAAATATGCCTTCATAACCTTTGATGCTGCTCCGCGCTATTTTTGGTGACATTAGACGGCCAAGTTATGCTCACGCCATAACGAAACAAAATAAAAAAAACATGCCAAAACTGCACGAACGTAAAGTCAGCAGAGTAGGTCGCGCCTTCTTTCAGACACCTGACCCCTATCGGCTCGCGGCGGCTCGCAACCATCGCCCGCATAGGAGGCTTGCGTCGTGTTCCTGGTGCGGCCTCTGTCGGTTTTCGCGTCTAGTTTTTGTATCTTATCTGTTCATTGCTTAAGTTTACCAGAAAATGGTGCTGAGCAGAATTTAGTTCCATTAATTTTGAAAACATATATAGAATATTTTGACGACGGGCAACCAATCTAATGAAACTGTGATAACTAAAATTAAACATTCACACATTAATTAATATATTTCCTGTAAATTTTGGCTAACAGTAGTTTCACCGTTTGGCATTCGTTATAAATAAATCTCCAACAAAAGAGCTCCTTGTGGACAGTTACCGCATGAGGAAGCTGAATCACCGGCGGTTCAACAGGAAACAGTGGTTGGCTTAGGGGCAGAACTAAAACGGACGATCTATCTTGGCCTTTTGTGGTCATCGATTGCCCTACGCTATTACCAATCATGCTTCAAGACGATTTGCTCGCCGAGCCCCTAAAGACTGTCAAGCTGTTGTCGTTGAGGCGTCGGTGGTTCAGTGGTAGAATACTCGCCTGCCACGCGGGTGGCCCGGGTTCGATTCCCGGCCGACGCATGTACTTTTTTTTTTTTTTTTTAGTTTCATCTTATAGTTGATTAACAAGAAGCTGTTTTCGGAGGCCCTACGCCTTAAAAAGGAAAAACAATGGTTGTACTTGTGGACCGACCAATGCGTGATCAGGGCCAGGAAAACCAGTGGGAGCACTGTATATAAGATTGTTTCTCAGGATGACCTGAGCGTTTTCGTACAACTTCAAAGTGTTTAGTGCTACTTTCTGTTTTTCCTGTTTCTGCCATGAATGCATCCTTGATTGAACCAAGCCTTTTTTATACACAGACATCTGCATCATCTGAGTTTTCGGTCATTCATCTGAACATCAGAAGCTTACGCAGTCATTTTGACTACTTGCTGTGCTTATTATCAACACTCAAACATGATTTTCATTTCATTGCACTCTCTGAGACTTGGCTTAGCAATAATACGAGTAATAACTTTAATATACCCGGCTATAATGCACTATACAGTCATCGTCATACGCAAAGTGCAACATTCTCGTCTTCATTGCACGGCGGAGTTGCACTTTACATTAAAAACACACTTCCATTCAAGCTACGAGATGATATTAAGATTACAACTAGTCTATGTGAATCATTATTTATCGAAATTCTACCAGACCCTACATCGACTAGCCTAATTCCTCAGAAAAGAAAGAACACAATTATTGGTGTCATCTACCGTTCACCGAATAACGAATTCGAAGTTTTTTTATTCACCTTGAACAACACTTTTAATAACATTTCAACCACGAGTTCCGACGTTCTTATCATGGGTGACATAAACATCGACACTTCAGCTGATACATCGCTAACTTACAGATACCTAGATTCACTTGCCGGTCTTGGAATGGAACAATGTTTGACAGCAACTACCCGATTTGGTGACACAAGACACAGCATTTTAGACCACATAATCACTTCTTATCATTCACCTGATTTCACAATTGGCACCATCGCTTCTGACATAACAGATCACACACCCATTTTCGCTGTTTCCAAGGCACATAATAAATCTAAACAATTAACAGAAACAATTCAGTTTTACGATTACCCGTTAATACTAAATATACTAGAGACGAAGACAAGGGAGACAGTCTACCAAGAACCTACAGCTAACATAAAGCTAGACAATTTTTTAACAACCTTCAAAGCTTCCATCCAGCAAGGTATCAAAACTAAAATTCTATCTCGCCGATCCGTCAATAAAAATCCGTGGCTAACAAGTGGGCTACAACGGTCCATCAATCATAAAAATAACATGTTCAGAAAACTAAAACACAATCCCTTTAACCAAAGCCTCCAAAATAAGTACAAGTTGTATAATGTTATTTAAACAAAAAAAAAACAATTAACACAGCTAAACAACAGTACTTCTATAACAAGCTCGCCAAGACTTCTAATAATCCTAGAGAGTCCTGGAAAATAATTAACTCTGCACTGAATAACAAAGCTGCTGAACCGACCGTGTCAGCCTTAAGCACTAATCAAGGCATAATTACAAACAAACAGGAAATTGCTAATTCATTAAATGACTACTTCACAACGATCGACACAAATATACAGTACCTTCCATTCCCTAATTCAGCCAATGACGCTCCAAGCATAGTTCGAAATGATAAAACTTTCTTTCTTCATCCAGTTGACCCAAACGAAGTTTGTGAAATCATTAATACACTAAAAAATACATCGTCATCGGGATATGATGGAATAAACACTATAATGTTAAAACATTGCAGCCCCATCATTGCGTACCCTTTGAGCGACATCATAAACACAATTTTTACGACTAACACTTACCCTGATGCACTCAAAATTGCTAAAGTTATCCCCATATTTAAAAAGGGGGACAGGCTAAAACCGGAGAACTCCCGACCAATTGCGATTCTTCCTGTTCTTACTAAAGTAATCGAAAAACTACTACTAAAACGACTGAACAAGTTCTTTTCTGAAAACAATTTAATAACTCCCTCACAATATGGATATATCAAAGGAAGATCTACTGAACTTGCTTTACTTAATATGGTTGAAAGGACAAAGCAAAATATAGAAATGAAATTATTAACTATGGGCATTTTTGTTGACTTATCAAAAGCTTTTGATTAGCTTAATCATAACCTTTTAATACAGAAACTAAGTGCATACGGAGTTCGCGGTGGGCCCCTCAATCTAATCAAAAGTTACCTTGCTAAAAGGAATCAATTTGTCAACTTATCAGACACAGTGTCAACCACAAAATCTATTTCCATTGGGGTTCCTCAAGGCTCAATTCTAGGTCCCTTTCTTTTTGTTGTATTTATAAATGATTTGGCAGGTTATTTGAAACAAGAT
This sequence comes from Ixodes persulcatus, assembly GCA_013358835.2. NCBI lineage: Eukaryota > Metazoa > Arthropoda > Arachnida > Ixodida > Ixodidae > Ixodes > Ixodes persulcatus. The sequence goes on from JABSTQ010010202.1 coordinate 1,426,478, forward strand.
TGCGTTCTTTACGCCGATGACACTAATATTTTCTTATCTAACTCTAGCGTCACAGAACTTTATGAAGAAGCTAACACTACTTTAGAAAAGCTAGAAAATTGGCTTACTTATAACAAGTTAGTACCGAATGTAACAAAAACACATTATATTATATTTTGTGCAAAAAATAAGCAAATACTAGACACTCCCTTATTAAGATTTGCAAATATTAATTTAACACGAGTGTATGAAACCAAGTTTTAGGACTAACCCTAGACTACCAATTAACATGGCATCAACACGTAAAAAATACTACTAACGCGATATATAGAAATATCCCCATTTTATATAAATTACGTCATATATTTCCCATAAAAACCCTGCTAGTAATTTATCATTCCTTCATTCATAGTCATATATTGTACGGATTATCTGTTTATGGACTGACATACAAAAACACTAAAACCGTTAGAAACAGCTCAAAATACAGCCCTGCGAGCAATCCTTTTTACTAACAGACGCGAAAACACTAACTTTGCATACCCTTTACTAAATATTTTACCAGTTCATCAGTGCATCGAATATCGGATAGCCTTGTTAACATTTAATTTTCTAAACAACCACACAACCTGTTCATCGATCAAATTGACTCATCAAGACGCCGCGTGTCCTTTCAGCTCTCATTTTCAAACGTCACTGACGGTACCACCCATAAGAACTAACTATGGCGCATTCACATTCACTTACATTGCAACCAAAATATGGAACTCGCTCCCACAAATACAAACAGCAATGTCATCTTTTCATATGTTCAAAAAATCATTGCGTATACATATACAATCTACACGATTCATAACATGATTTCACTGTTTCTTATGACTGTGCATCACATTGTTATCTTATTTTCCTTTTCATACTTTTTGTTTCGATTTATGATCAGATTTGTATCATATCTCATTGTTACTGTATAGCAAATCTCTTTTATCTATTCAGTTCGTTCATGTTTGTTTACCGAGAGTTTTCTTTTCGCTTTGTATAACGTTGTTCTATTTTATACTCACAATGTTGTTATTTCGTTCATAAAGTGCCAACATAGGTCGCTTACACATTGTTTATTACCATGGGGTCCCTTCAACAGTTTTCTTTGAAAACTTTGGGACCCCTGCCTGTATAACATCCTTTGTATTAACAATTGTTCTATAAATAAAATGCATTTTTGACTTGACTTGACTTGACTTTAGACCACGCTGAGGGAAAAATTCTTTCTGCAAAATTTATTTGATTTTAGTGTTTTCGAACATTCAAAAAACGCTCCGCACGCCATCAATGTCTAAAGTGTGGTGATTTAGTAAAATAATTTGTAGTTGGGTTGGTTATTCTTATAGTCGTATTTGCGATGATGCCCATTAAGTTTTCTTTTAAAACCGTATATCTAGATATAGTAATAAGAAGCTAACAAAAAGTAAAAAAATAATTAAAAACATAACTCTATATAGCGTTATTATTTTTTTAATTATCAACTCTTTGGCACTAACCAAATATCACACATTTTTCGGTTTTGTGCAGCTTTTTTTGCAGAAGCGATTTGGCCTGCATTTCGAGAAACTCACTCTATGAAGGCGCTGCAGCGCATCAGGTACTTGCCGAAAACTGTTCCCTTGCGTTAATTTTATTTTACAAATTTATACTGGTCCATGAAATTTTTAACTGACCACCGGTATTCGCTTCCCATTCATCCACGCATCGACAGAAGGATACGGGACACCGGGTGTGTCCCGGTGTCCCATATCCCGTAACTCACCCGAACATTCCGTCTGTAGTTATCTTACATTCAATGTACACTTGACAATAATCTTAAGGACTACAAAATGCACAATGTAAACAATAAATGCTATCATATCTAGGTGGCGTACGGGGACGCAACAGATGTAGTCTCAAACAAAAATCTCAGGACCTTTTGAAAATTACGCATTGTTAGTGGGAGGTACACAACCCCATTGTTTTCAGACGACGTGAAAATGTTGTGTTCTTTCATATTTACAAAAGTTAATATTTTTTGAAACCTACAGGCTGAAGGAAAAACACTAGGTTCTGGGTGTAATGTTCTGAAAAAGATATGCTCGACAAATATATAAACTTGAATTCTCCATCTTATATATATGTATATCCAAACACTGACAGAGGCGACCGAACAAGTTCCGACACAAGAGGGCTAGGGCGTTAAGACGGTTTTCATGGTCGTTCCTATACATGGTTTCAGCTTAGATCCGAGCGTGGCCGTTGTTGTGAGCTGAAGGTCCAATCAAACAGCGCAAAAAGCGCAACGTCATGGCGTTCTTTGCTCTTGATAGGACGAGCCGGTGGAGGAGCACGCACAGAAAGACGGCAAACACCGCTGGTCCTATCAACTGCGGAGAGCACGCCATGACAGTGCGACTTTTTCGCCATTAGATTGGACCTTCGGCTCATAACATAGGCCACGCTCGGAACGAAAGTGAAACAAAGTATAGAGATTACTGGAGGTTCCTGGGGACGGCGAGCCGATGGATTCGGAACTAACTGATCCCGGAGCAGCTAGCGACGATTACCTCAGTTGGGGTTCCCAGACCCTGATAGGTTGCGCCGCCTCCGAATAGTTTAATGTTCCGCCCTGCCAGAGGTCAACCTAAATGCAAGACATGCAACTAGGAATAGTAATCATCACCGCTGCCATTGAAATCGATATAGTTATTCAGCACAAAGTATTGGGTGTAATTTTTCGAGTCGCATGACGCGGCACTCTCACATTCAGTCGATAACTGAGGAGATGTATTCTCCATTTGGTGCTTTTTTTCTATTTCGCTATATTGTTCCTACCAGCATTGAGCATCATATTTACCGTTCCTGTTTCGATGGCATCTTAACTACTGCACTTTACTGTTGAGTACATCTACAAAATTATGAACATGTTCTTCCATCGAGAAAAAACTATTCGTTGCTTTATAACGTGCAGTTTGTGCACCTCACAATTGAACTAATTCTGTAAAAAGAATAATTTGAATTGAGCGTCTTTCGGATTTTTGTGTTTCATATCAATTATATCTTTGATAACATAAGTACCGTCTATACTTAAGAACTCTTTCATGTCTAACGCTAAGAAATAATGCGTTTCATACCAACAGATCCGAAAAATGGATCATATCTTGTCACCGAACAAATTATTTTAAACTGTCAGAAATATAAAATTTATAATCCCCTGGTAGCTTGCCAAGAAAACACCAAAATTGGCAGAAGCCTGGCGGTTCTATTGACTAAGTTTGGGACGAATACGGTTTAGCTGCAAGACATAAGTTGATGCCGGAGGATAATCATTTGACTTTTCATGGCATTTTTAGGCTCGCCAAATAACTGCGAAAGTAGCAGACTTGTGCCAAAGATACCACAGATGAGCCGAACAACTAAAATTAAATATCTTAGCACTTGCTTGGCGATCTGGCCCCAACGACGCCAGATCACAAAGAAAAAAGAAAAATTACCATCGGTGAATTCTAATTTTGTCATTGGATTGGAAAATTATGGCAATGATTCGCAGACTCTGGCCGAAGTAGGTAGTTTGCCTCTTCCTTGACGTTTTCTGCCTTTTTAAGGCCCTGCATATCGAAACAAAAAGGTTCCTAAAGAACTGTGCTACCTAGAGCATTCCAAAGCAAGAGAAGTCAGCTTGACCATGACCAAAATCGCGGTTGCCCGTATGAAACGACAAAAACAATCGCTGATCTTTTAACGTTTGTGTCCTCTTATACCTGCAGCCTCGGTTTTTTTTTTGTCGTGTTCAATGCATACCAGCTCGTTAGCGCACTTACATTCAGTAGGTGAGCTTTACGGTGATTATCTTCCAATATATTGTGCAGACAGAAAGAATGGTTTATAAGCCAATAAATTGACATGGACATTTGTAGTGCATGTGTGAATTTAAAGGTTCTGTTTTAAAATTTAGCACTCTTTTGAGATTTTTGCATCTTTTATGACAATCAATGAAGTTTGTGTACAGTGGAGTATCCTTCTGACTATGATAGAAGCATTCTTGCTAATCTAACTATCAAATGTATTAAATCGGTTTTAGCGCAGTCAACCGAGTGATGTTTAGTGTCTCTTATGTTTTTTTTTCTTTTTGTTTGTCGTCGTCGACAAACTCTAATATATCCCTAGCCTCGTTAGCTATATTCAATGTTTCTTTTTTTTACCAGGGGTGCTACATAAAAATACGTGCTGTAAAAAATCAACTCCAAACTTTTGAACTCTTAAATTCGTTGTGAGTCGTTGCGCTCACCCGTTTGAAAGTGAATTTAAAGGAACACACGTAGTCTCACAATTAGTGAGAATATTCCTGCAGCGATTTCCCTTGGCTGTAAGTACTTGGTAGGGTCTTAAGAGGTTTAACTAAATGCTATTTTTAAATATATAAAACTATAACAACTATTTCAATCATTAGAACTAATTCTGTGAATGATCTTGGTTTACACGCTTCGGAACGACAAAATCTGAGTTATAACTTGAACAGCATTTTGGACAATACAGTGGCGTGTTAGTCCCTCCATTTCAATTTTTGGCCGCAATATTAGCTCTTAAATCAATCTTTATACGGAAGAAGTGTATCATATATTTCCAAAGATCAATCTTAATTTATTCAACCTCAAACGTTTTTTATGGTGATAGATTATTTAAAATACCAACAATCATAATCAATTTAACTTGTCTATCGTAAGGTTCGTTGGTTCCCTGGCCACACAACAAAAAGTGGGGCTGAAGAATTCGAATTTATGTATCGACCAAAATCGAGGATATATATTAACTGAACAATATAAAAACACAATTTTCATTATTTTCTTGATATCAGTTTTAAAACTCTTAATGTAATTTTTGTTCATAGGCTCTATTTATATTTTCTGCCGGTTCTAAATTTTCTGTTTACGCGGTTTTACAAAGGGAACAATATGCGATCTCTCAAACGATTAGGAAATCTTTTGAGCGTATGGCCTCTTGTCGATATGGTCGTTTATGCATACGGGGAAATCAATTTGTATAGAGATATTTTATATACGGGAAGAAACGAGTGTGGATACATGTCTTGTTTTCCCGTATCACATAAATTAATATGAACCGTAATTAAGATGTCTAGAGGTTTTTTTTAATGGTATTGTACAACTCTAAATAGTTGCAGATTTCCGGGTTCAAGAAACAACATGATTTCAAAACGTTTTTATGAAATTAAGATACATGCGAGTGCTCTTTATCAATCAATCATAATATCATGATTAGTTTTAATGATTACCTGTGTGACAATAACAGGAAACCATGAATGAGAGATAATATATTAGGGCTTCATATCGCGAAGCAACCGATGTTCTGTGTTGACTTTGGGGAGAATCGTCGAGCAAGCGTATTGTGGGAATTGACTTATAGTACCGAAATGTCAGAAGTAAAAAAAAAACATTCGCAAAATAAGGATTAATGGTTGTTTTTTTCGTTAAAAACAAAGTGGTTGATAATTTTAAATTTGAAAACTAAATTAAGCGTTTCTTGCTATTTTGCAGGTTTACATTTCGGCGCACTGGCCAATTAAGATACGAGATACTAGTGATTCACCTTAAAATTACGCTGATGTATTTTTTATAAAATAATGAGTTCCGTGCGGCATTTAGTAATTTATCTATCGTGGACATGCATATTCCTCTATAATTGACCTTCCGTTTAAAAAACGTAATATTAATTTGAAAAGGAAAATGAACAGCAATCGAATAAACCCTATTTAATATAATTTTGTAATTAAATGACATTATATATAACTAAAACAAAAAGGTAATTAATTATAATTAAAGAATTACTTGACAAACGCCTTGAGAATATTTTAAAATTACTCTTTATCTCCCTACATGAAATAGCAATGAATACTTGCTTGTCCTAAATAATTTTAGTGACGCAATCGACTAAAACCGTATTAGGGATAAGTTAGGCCTTTGGATTGCCAAGCTTGTGCAAAGTTAGGGGTTTGTCTGGTGTACTATCTGAGGACGCCACATTTGACAAAGCAAACACCCAACGTGAGTATTATCCTTCCCGCAATGCTCTATGCAGTAACTCAAGAAGAAGAAATTTATTTTCTAGCGATATGTTTAAAAAAAAAAACAATAACATTATATATGTCTAACCCATGAATAACAAAGGAATATTACACAGCAAGCGCAAACTAAAGCGAAAAAGAAAACTAAAAGACTAGAACGGCCCAAAGATCGTTAATCTGAGCCCTTGAAGTACGATCCAAGGTTAAGACTGCCAGAGCTGAGTTATTTTCCGCGAATTTAAGCAACTACCTAAATTACTCGCCCCGCACATTTCGGCAGTATTTACAGCGTAAGTAGGCCCACGTTAATAAGTCATTAAGGAAGGAAGTATTTGTAGCCATTCTCCGATGTGGCGACCAAATTGAATATATTTTAAACTGGTTCTTCATCGCCAGGTAGTGAACCTGATTATTCACCGGCAGTGAGATTTTAACCCCGTTGGGGGAATGCTTGTTATGTTGCTGAATATATATATATACATATATATATAATATTGTTGTTGATGTGTACCTTTGGGGGGAAAGGATGGCTCGATGGCATGGACGGGAAAGGATGAGGAACAATGTAATAAAACAAATAAAAGCAATCACATATTCTTTGGTCGATACCAGCAGTGCACACAAAGTTCTAAAGGAATAGTAACGTCTGTTTTTCTCGGGCACCACACTCCTGGTTGATCCAGTCCTCGTATGCATGTATATTGGTGTCTCGGAAACGACTCCGCTCGTCGTGGAGCCCCGCACACTCCACAGTAGAGGCCGAACTGTGGGGGGACCGCAACCAGAGCATGTGGAGCAGGTAATCGCTGGGTTGGAAGTTTGAGCTGACTGCATTGCTTTGCAGTTGGAACTGGTGTGTGGAGAGGGCGTACTGCCTGGGTCATGTGTGCCAGGTGAGCGCCCTCTCTTTTTGGTGTAAACTCTCCATGGCACCAGGACGTTCTCAATGAGGACGCAAATTACCTATGGACAGGTTACTCGCACACGTTGCTCCAATTCATAAATACGGAAGTTGTCTCGAGGTGAATACCCATAAGTTCATATTCCTGACGTCTATGGACAATGAATAAGCTGCACGAATGGTGCAAAAAATTGGGATGTGGAGAAGCAATTTAAGAAGTCAACCTTTGTAATGGTCAAAAAAACAAGGTTGAATCTTAGATTTTTTTTTGATTTTCTCAGAAGTGTATGTTTGATAGAATCCGAAGCTTTAAAATACTAAGGTGGAATGATTTACAAAGCGTTGAATTGAAACACACGTGTAGATAATGTATGTACCACCGCGATTTGAAAACTTCTGTGCATTTGTTCAGAAGTGCACTGAATAATACCACCCCTATATTTAAACGATGTGCTTACAGTGCACTAATAGGTTCGTCTCTGGAGTACGCTCTTGTAAACTTGGATCTTTATTTGCAGCACCAAATAGATCGACACTCAGAGTGATTTATTCTGAATATCTTATCGCGGAATGTGTAAATGGGTTAATAAAAAAAAACGGTACCAGCTTTGGCTCTATGAAACAAATATTGGAATGCTGAAGGTTTTTCACCAGTTGATAATGGGTATTACATTGTTTTGAAAAACTATATAGATAATACACAAATGTCTTCAAAAAGTAAAACTCAATTTGGGGTCAAGACGTGTCGTCAAAACTTTGTGATCTTAAGTCCCCCTCTCCGATAAAAACAATTGAGTAGAGCAATAGTTTGATCGCCGAACTTTTTGTGGGTTTCTTAATTTAGAAAAGAATAAAAGGTGTTACTTGATTCATATTAAAAAACGCCTTAGTTATATTGAACAGGTGTTAGCGGGATGCGTTTGTGAACGCGAACCTCTTTAGCCGGAGATCGACCGCGTGGTGATTGCATTGGCGGTTTTTGGTTACTGTAAGGTTTTTAGTTGTTTTCCGTTCTTGTTTGTGAAAAAAAAAAAAAAACACGCACAACACATTCAGAAAGAGATTACTGGAATATAAATTAAAAGAAAAATATTTATTTGGTTTCTAAACTATAACATGTTCTTCATGTCGTACGTCGAGCGCTCTCACAGTATCAGTAAAACGAATCTTCCAATGGTACACAACATTTTCCGTTTTAGGAAGATAGTTTATTAATCGACAAAGCAGAAGAGTGTAGTACCGATTTTGTTATGTTATGTACAATGCAAAAATTACATATTTCCATTTAATCTAATATTGGAATTTCACATCAGCCGTAGAACCCTCGACCTCCTCCGTAGCCTCCTCCGAAGCCACGGCCTCCACCGAAGCCGCGTCCTCCTCCGTAGCCTCCACCGAAGCCACGACCGCCAACGTAGCTTCCGCCGAATCCACGGCCTCCTCCAAACCCTCGGCCATACTGAGCAACCGCCAGGCTACATAGTGCTGCGAGGATGACTAAGGCCACTAGGATGGTCTTGCTGGACATCATGATGATTGTTGTTTCTGCAGAAACACGAGGAAGGTTGACCAAACGGATTTCTCAAGAATGCAGACAGTAATTTAACACTTGACAGATTTTACTGTGCTCTGACAAGGCAGTTCATCAGCGAAATGAACAAAGCAACTAAAATAAATTTACCGATAGACATAAAATGCAAGGCAGTTGATAGCAATAGCTGATAATAGCGTGAAATGGTCGCCTTACATTTTAGGCTACTCCGTCCTGCGCAAAAACAGATATGCCCCAATCACAAGAATAGGTGACCGCCAAAATGCCAGATAAATTCACATCTGTTCATAGTTTATTGCTATCACTTTAGTTAATAATTTATTAGGAACTGCGCAGGAATAAATACTAATCCCGATATATCTTTGTTGGTGTGTTGACATCCATGAAATATAAGCAGAAACACATCCAGTTCGTTCAATCACTAAGGGGGAAACAAACTTGATACTACGTGACATTTTCTTGGACAAAATGAGCATATTATTTTACTTCACTCCAAAACGGTTACTGAACATCTTAAAATAGAAGTAAAACTGCTGCTCCTGAGGTCACATGGATACCTAAGTTTTCACAATTTTACAACTCAAACTGGCTTTTTGGTATGAAAATGTTTGGTGTTATTTACTCAAGAAAATGGTTTGAGTTGTGATAATCCTGATTCTTAGTGAGACACTTCATTACACTTGATCGGACTAATACATGTGTACTATAAAACAAAGCTTTCGGATCGTAAAAAAAAAAAAGTGAAATACCTTTTATTGATAGGTTCTTAACGTTGCGAGTTTGAAAGCATTGGGCTAGCACCTGACAATAAAAGCACGTAACATTAGTTTATATCGATTTTATTTTAAACTATATGTTTGCGTCTGTCTTGCGTACTTTCATGTTTTAATGCACTCAAGCAAATATAGCTTGCTAACTGAGCTGCGAATAGAGCTCGCGGCGTAAGCGCAGAGAATAAGCGGGAGATTGCGGTCCATTTAATTGATTTTGCACTAGATGGTGAGAACGAAAACACATAAGTGCAGAGCACCAGCATTGATTCAATGTTTATGTAAGACAACTATGTCTCGATTATTTTCCGAACGGCCTATTAACACGCAGGTTTGTGCTTGAAAATTGGTTGAGCAAGCTTTTTTTTTTCTATAGCAGATGTTTAAAAAAGTATGTCAAATGGTTAGCCCGATCGCTCTACTGACTCAGTGACGCGAAGTCTCTTAAACTTTTCGTTCGAACGAAGGGCGGAAGCAAACTCCATGCTTAGAGTTGTTAGTTTCTCGCTCACCGACAGTATTGCTTGCTTCGCTGCTTTCGGAATGATAATGGGGCAGGGCCGAGTACAATGCTTTTTATAAGGGGCTCGTCAATGAGCGTTGCCGCGACCGGCTACCCCCAAGGTCACCGGAAAGTCCCCACGAACAGGCTTCCAAGAGCCAACATGCAATCGTTGTATTGACTGGCGACAGTTGCGGTTCTACACTCGCCCTCAGGACGCATGGGGAAGTGATATGAGCTGGCGGTGAGGCGTTACATTAAATTCCCAAGAAACCGACGACGAGTTCCTCGTACGAATTATCATATCGTTTGCTTTTCCAGGAAATCTAAGGGGTTTCATACTTGTACGGATGAGAAAACAATGTTGTAAACATTTAATGTTTGAGATGTCGGGTAAAGAAACGGACTGAATATCTAAGCACGAAAAACAAATATTACTCCCCATAACCATTGAAAGGTTCCGGTATTTTCTTTTCTTCGAAATTTGTCACTTTAATACTCTCTTAAATGCATTTGCTAGACTTGAGTTACTCCCTGACATATGCAAGAAAATTGAAATATATTATGTAATATTATTTATGCTAAGCATTTGTCATGATTCTTAATGTATTATCTCTGGAATGAGAAACACATTATGAAATTATGAAGACTAGTAAAGGAAGTTTCATTGAGGCATTTAACCATTTTGTTTTGGGTCAGTTTGTACTGCTTTGCTTCTGTCCTAATGTCAATTATTTTTGATAATATTACACAGCGCACAAAACGTCGGTGGAAGAGAAAACGGACAGTAGAATGAAAGATCGCTGACTCCCAAATGATTTATTTAGACAGAAAAGAAATGGAGGAAAAAGAAGCCGCGAAAATTGAACCCCACGTGAAGACAAGGTATAAGAAAAAAGAAGAAAAAGGAAAGGAAGAAAATATGTACAGACTAGATCGATAGACTTAAGAAAAGAAAGGGGAAAAAATAAAAAGAAAAAGAAAACGGTACTTTCACCCTTGGCCGGCCAAAGTTACTGCGCATAGGCGTTGGCCAAAAAAGACACCTCCTTAGCACTCAGCGACGGGGACGGCTGGCTGACGCATTGCTGTCCTATTTTTGGAATTTGAAAAGCTTCGTAGATTTCTCGAGTAGTCCGGTCTTGAAATCTCACAAGAATAGTTGTTTCACCAAAATTATTTTCCCGTTATTTTTAGATTTTAAAATTAAAGATTATCTATATTTGCCCCACCCTTTTATCAAAAGTGTATTTAGATTGCTTTTTTTTTCTTCTTGCGCTCGCACGTCATGAAGAGAAAGAAAACTCAACACCAGAGCCACAAGAGTAATTTCGACGCAGTTTGACCTGCCGAGGATGGTGTCGGCCCGTCATTATTCCTTTACATTTGCACCATGAAACCCGTCACAGCCTATAACTAAGTGTTAAAACAAACTGTTCTTTTTTCATTTTTTGTACTAATTTTTAATAATCATACTCTCAGTTGTTGGTAACAGAACCCTTTCGACATACTGCCCTACGTAGGAGGCTGTGGACTTCCTGCACAATGGCGTACTAAAACCTGAACGTCACGGCACACTGGAAAAACGCATCCCCCAAAAAAGGTGATGAGCGCAGTGACTTTGCACATTTGACGCTGTTTGATTGGCTCGTCGGTTCGAAGTGTTGTCCGAGCTCCAACTTTCGGTATCTTATGAAATGACTTTTACGTTCGTCGATGCAGTTGTTCTGCTATTGTGCATTGGTTCCGACCTTGTAATATTCGGCACGTGACTTTTAGATATACAGGTTTTTTCATTCATTGGAACAATTTTTTTAAGTATGTGAATGTTCAAAGAGTGCTGTTTTCACCATATATTTGTAAGACTCGGCGGAAATTAGGTAAGGGGATAATCGACATACGAAATTGACAAATTAACTAAAATGTGTTTATTAACTTCTTCAAATTATCGTTTTCCGGGGTTCGCGTTGGAATTGCAGTATAATGCCATTTAGTATTAGAGGTCAGGACAATTCAAAGTATATGCGAAATGGTAATGGGTCTTGAAATATTAAGTATTCAAGTTTCAATATTTTTCGCCCAAATGGAAAGTTGCATTCAAATTCACCTCGCCACTTATGCCGTCTGCGCACCCACAAATGGCACGCTGCCAGATTGTGACAAGATAATTGAAAGTACTACCTCACTCTTCGGGGCGTTAAGGGCAAAGCCCCTGTATACTAAAAGTAGCGCCAAGCCCTCTTTTCCTAAAGAATCTTTCACTCTTTGCTTCTCTCCGCAAGTCTGTCCGTCTCTCCTTTCATAACAAGCGCATCCTATAGGCTGCCCTTCCGCCGACAGCAGCGACAGGTGACTGCTGAAAAACCCTTGATAGATTCGTGTTTTCTGCGCGATTTCGACCAACAGCTTTCGTGTTTTTGCTAGGATATAAGTTGCCGGTGTCCTCGAAGTCTTTGCTACTGGGCATGTCTATTCTTTGCTTCACGTCTAGAAAAGGCACGCGAGTTTTGTCGAGGCTTCGGCTCTCTGTCCGCTCGAATCATTCTGTTCGAGATATGATGCAGTCTTCTGCCTTGTAACCATTCATACAACCAAAATTGAACAGTGAGACAGATCATCCCATTCTTTTTTCCAATTAAGCAAACAGGGGAGCCAAGGCCATAAGCGTGCACACGTTTCTGTCATGAAATGCGAAGCCGTGATCTTACGCGGCAGTGGGAGCAAAGCGCGCCACAGTTTCTGTGTCACCAAATCGCTCGTTTCCAAAACAGTCGACAGCAAATATCATAACTTCTTGCACCTTTCTGTTTCTGCGTTTATAAACCAAAATAAGGACAAGATAAGAAAAAAACATGAATGAGCGTTTTGTACTCAAGCGCCAGTGATTTAGAAACGCCACGTCTTAGCGACAGTTCGATGAGATTTCCAAGAACCAAAAGACGCGACATGAAAACCGATAAAAAGAGCTTGGCAACGTAGTGTGTTATATACCAATGCACGCCGCCGTATAATGTCAGGCCGCGACACGGAAGGGCACAAATGGCGGACTGAAGTGGAGAACCGAAGCCGGTATTACTCTGGGCCAAACACTAGTAGTCGCAAAGACCATTATATTTTCGCAAATTCGTTGAACAGACCCTTTCCGAAATTCAGTGCCATCTGGTGGCTGAAATGGTGGTTTAACGTTTGCCGTACTAATGGCGGCAGTGAACCTGTAGCCTGTAGTATTTTACGGGGCGCCGTCGCTTTCGCAGGTCACCGGCCAACGAGAATGTGCTCTTCACTCTACAGCTCTATCTCGATCACCTTTTTCAATGTCGATGGCCACAAAGATGCAACCAACCAAAACGAAGCATGAACCCAGATAGACGCCTAGATAAAGTGGTATACATCAAGGGGCTTTGAAGTAGATTCTTTGCTCCTAACATATTGACTGGGCCCGAGTTATAGAAATGTACGTGTACGCAGCTCTTGCACTCAATTCCTGCTTCGCATCCTTCTAACGTCTCGAATGTATAGGCCTCGAATCCTCAGCTTAGGAGTGTCTTCAACATCTTGCTACATCAATAAACAGAAGGCCGCCATTAGTACGGCACATATGCCATTATTCAGATGATGATGATAGTGATCAAAGTTGCCAGACTGATTTTCGGAAAGGGTGTATTCGCCAGGCTACTAATAGTAATTCAAGGCAATACTGCAAATCCATCATAACCTCAAAAACCGATATCTAAAAGGTTAATTCAAGAATTTGGCTCTTTAGTTAGTTAAGTTACCGTGACGACTATCCAACCATCTAGTGCCCACCGAGCCTGAAAACTACACGGTGAAGGCAGTCCCCGCCTAACTATGACACCCTATATATATATATAAGTAGAAGCCACCGAGGGTCAAACAAACTTGGAAGGTTTAATTCAACATGTATAGTTATACAGTAACCGCTGCGGTTACTGTATAACTTATACATATTGAATTAAACCTTCCAAGTTTGTTTGACCCTCGGTGGCTTCTACTTATATATATATATATATATATATAGATATAGATATATATACATATACACGACGCTGCACGCGTTGAACCCGTGCAGCGTCGGTGTTTACGTGGTAGAATTCTCGCCTGCCACGCGGGTGGCCAGAATTTGATTCCCGGCCGACGTAATTTTTTTTTTTTTTAATTTTCTTAAATGGGAATATTGCTGAGTGCGAAGTCTCGTCGAGTCTGTGGACTGTTTACAAATCTAGGCCTTATATTAGATTCCAGTGTTTTGTTTTATTCATTGTTTTAACCCTCTTTATGTGTGCCCTCATTTGAGTAATACTCCTTACGGATTCTCAAGAAATATAGATGGTAACAATGATGATGATGATGATTGGTCATAGTCAATAATGAAGCTATCATACACCAGGATTAGTGTTCTGTTGACGTTTTTGTGATTTGTATTTAAGTAAATCTTGGTACTCTTGGAATTGTATTCTGATATAATTAAGATATGCTGCAGCAAATTACAATTACCGCTAAGTGTACATGATTTAATTAACACTCGAGCAATATTTATGGCTGCACGTAGCGTTTTTTTAGATAGGTTTTACACGGTAGATTGTGGAATTTTGTTTCTTATGACATTGTTTAAAGATTTCTTATACATCTTTGAAATCTTTCGAACGTACTTCCCTTAAATTACTACCTGAATGAAACATGCATTAGAAAGTAGAATTACAGTGGTCAGGAAGTCAGTTGGCTTACTCGTTTTCTTCATCACAATTAATAAGTAGCGCATTAGTCCTATCATGTTAAGGTTTATTCAGGTTGGCAAATTCAAATACGAAGTTACTGGCCAGCCTTAGCCAAGGACGCTTGTCATAAGTAAGACCCGGAAGTACTTTCCCACAGTTCAAACATCTACAAATAAACATAACAAAACACATGGAATATCTTACAACCACTAATGTAATTATGTGCACAATATTAAGCGTTACAAAGCAATGTACAGGACACAAAGGCTCTGGAATTCTGACAATATATAACGAAACATAGAGTGCAATATAGTGGTAATATTTAGAAATCATTCTAGTATGATAACATCTTACAAAGTATTATTGATTTATTCAACAAATTACCCAATGAGAGATTGGTTTTTGCTCTACTAATTGGAAATCATAACTCTATTTAAGGTACACGTAAAAGTTTATTAAAGCGAATTCACATGCCTTGACGGAAGGAAAAATAAAGAAAACGCCCTTTCTTTGTCTCTATTATGAAGACTTTGCAATAACGGCAAAACAAATATTAACTTCGCTAAGTTTGGTATGGTTTCAATGCAAATTTGATTATAATAGACTAATACAAAAAATTAGTCCTGCTTTGTTTAGATAAAAATTAAGCCAAATAAACATTACAATTAAAATTATTCGCGAAAACAAACAATCTCAAGAAATTAGTGATTACTGCGATTGCAGCAACAATACTTGACTTTTTACCGAAACATGGTATATCAGAGAAATGTTCGAAAATGGTTCTTACAAGTGAAGTATATGTCAAAACTACTCATTTTATAATATTTTCTTAACGTGGAGCAGAAAATGTTTCGATTGACCTGCAGTGTACTCCGCTTATAAATCTGTGATATACGCAAAAACGTACACGAAAAATCTAATTGATAAAATCTAATTGGTATGTACCTCCAGCGAAAGGTACTCCAGGTATAGTGAATTCCGCTTAGAGTGGTACGTTAATTTTTAAAACGCTGTCGAAAACGTAAATTGAATATCTATAATTCCCATCACATAGAACAATATAAAAGACACGCATGAAGGAGGCTTTAACCATTAAATAGTTTTGTTGTTGGACTTTACAATTTTTAGTGGTTCACGTGAATTTACCATAAATTATAGACGTACTATACATATAAATGGCATCGACACTAGGCTGATGTGCATTATTCTAAATAAAGTATAATTTTTCATTAAATGCATATAAAAACCTTAAACGTAATAACATCATTCTTTTTCTGTTTAGTTGTATAGATTACAAAAGAAGCAATTCTAGTCTTATTTTTTATTTGCCATTTGACAAGCAATTATATAATATCAGGGTCAATATTCCAACTGAGCTTTGCGTTCTTTGTTGAGCTAAAAGACAATACTATACCACCGGGTTCATTTATGGTTATTATGAAATTTGACTGACATAAGCCAAATATAGTTTTAAAAAGTGAAAGTATACTGTTTAAATTTATGCTGGGCATCCAACAAACGCGCAGAAAACAGTTCCACAGAGCGTAGGGATGCACGAGTAATATAGAATATTTGTGTGAAGTGCCAAACAGATCAACAGGAGCGTAATGAGCAATGTGCGCAAAGATCAATTTATTATTAGTATTGTCAAGCGGAATATCTAAAGGTGTTGTTAAAGAACTTGGAGGACACTCAAGCTTCGCCATTAAGAGTTGAACGCGATAGCATTATCGGGGCCCGTTCGTACCGCCTGCTCATTCGATTTTCATGCTATTCCTGCAAGTGAGAAGGAAGTTCGGTGCACACAGGGGCCTAGTAAGTGGCATGTTTGGCTTACTAGGCCCCTGTGCCCTCGCGCCTAAAGTTCTTCAAAGTTTTCTTCAATGCCAATAAATTTCTTTATAATGTGAAATAATTTGAGACCTGCGGCGACATTTATTTCACATGACATGTCATGTTTTTAATCAATTTCCCTCCACACGTCATGTCACGTTTGACGCGAGCGTGGTTGGTTGTTTGAAATTCCCGCACGAGGTCATGTGGTTGTTACGTCATGACTCTATTCACCAATCAGGATTTTCGCGTCCGCCATTTTCTCGTCACGCAACCGACAACAGGTTCTCTGCTTCTCGAGCTGCTTACTGCTCTCGCGTTTAAAAGCCGAGAAACTAGCCTTCGCTTTGCAAAAAGCAAATGGAATGCTGAAGTTTCTTCTAGCAGTTGTGAATACGGGGTATTAGTTTGAAAGACTAGATATACCATTCAGAAAGTTTCAAAGAATTAAAATAAGTATCGAGTCAAGCCGTACTGCAAAAACCTTTTTTTTTTAATAAGTCATCTTTCTCTAAAACAATTGCGAAGTAAAATTGTGTGGACGGCGATCTTTTTTAGGTTTTTGGTTAATTATAGAGGTTTGAAAAGTGTTACTCAACTTGTATTCAAAGATGTCCTAGTTTTCTTGAAGAGGTATTGGTGGAATGTTTTTGTATATGCTCTTGTTCTACAGGGAGATCAACCGGGTGATATTTGTATTTGTGACTCTTGGTTCGTGTACGGTTCTTGTTATTTTTCTGTCTTGAATTTTGCTATAAAAACATAATCCTGAGAAAACCAGAAGGAGCTAAAGATATTACAAATAAGCAAATGTACACATTTGGCAATTGTTAACCTAAAACGTGTCCTTAAATTCTTGTGTCGATCAGTTCACAGCGTCAGCGAAGCAAATTTTCCAAAGGCACAGAACACAGTACGCTTTATGAAGATCGTTTATTACTTGACTGTGCAGAAGAGTGTAGTGGCGCTTTCGTGATATCATGTACAATGATTAATTTGTATAATCGCAGATGCCGGGACCTTATCCGTAGCCGCCGTCCGAAGAAACGTCCCTTTTCCTGAGTCTCCAGCGAAGCCACGTCCACCTCCGAAGCCTTCGACGAATCCACGGGCTTCTCCGAATCTTGGGCCATATTGAGCAGCCGCCAAGGCTAAACAGTGCTACGAGAACGACTAAGATCACGAGGATAATATTGCTGGACATCATGCTGATTGTGGTACCTGCACAGGAAAGGACAAAGATTGACCAATCGCCTTTCACGAAGATTACTTTCATACATGACGGTGTTGTCTGTTGTCTGGCATGGCAAACGAGAAGTGCAATGAACGAAGCAACAAAAAATAAATGAACAGATAGACGTCAAATGCAAGACAGTTGATAAGAATGGCCGACAATCACGTTAAGAAAATCAGCCTTTTATTTTAGATTACTCCGTGATGCGACAAAAGCAAAAAGGTTCCAATCACAAGACTGGGTGGCCACATAATTGCCAAAACAATTCGTATCTGTTCATGGTTCATTTCAATCATTTTACTTGATAGTTCAGTAGACACTGCATAGAAATAATTATTAACCCCAGTATATATTAATTGGTATGTTTACGTTCACAGAATATGCGCAGAAAAATATCGACGCCGTTCAAGCACTAAGTTGAAAATCAAACAAAATTCATACTACACAATATTTTCTTAGACAAATTAGGCAAATTTTTTACCATTTCATTCCAAAAATGTTAGTCAACATTTTGTAATAAAAGTAAAATGACTGTTCCTCAGGTCACCCAAAAACTTTAGCTTTTTCAATTTTATATTTGAAAATGGCTTTTTGATATGAAGTTGCTTGAAGATATAGGTTCACTTGTAATAACCCTGACTCTAAGGGTAGCAATCCCTTTCACATGGTAGGACTAATAAATATGAATATTAAAGCTTTCGTATCGTGAAAAGTACATAAAACTACTTCTTATTTATATTGTTTGTGTTTTTTTGTTTTAGAATTGCGAGTTTGACAGAACTGTGTTCACACCTGATAATAAAAGCGTGCTAAACCTTTTTGATATCGGTTTCATTACCACCTATAATTTTTTTCTCTTTCACTCCTGAACTTTTATATTATAATGCGTTCAAACGTGTGTGAGACGAGGGTCGAAGACGGCGGGGCGGAGAGCACGTGACAGGCTGTCGGCCAAAGAGTCACGAGCTGGCGCGAGAGAGAGCGTGCTGCACGAGGCTGGGGCCGGGCAGGAACGACGGAGCCGGTCTGGCTGGTCTGGCCCATGGCGATCCCCGGAGCAGTGCACGAGCGAGGTTCTGACCAGGACCACCGGGAACGGCGAGCCCTGGCCATACGGGCCGCGGCCGTGACGATCCCGTAGTGGTTCCGCAGCGAGACTCGGGCTGTGATAGCCCGGAACAGCTAGTTATACGCAGCGCTGACGTGGGAAGGACGATGCACAGGTCTGGACACGGACTCCGACTGCGAGCTGTGAACGACAGGCGACTACCAGGGTCGGCGGGCCCGGGTTGCCGGCTCTTGAAGACGGACGACCGGGAGGTACAGTAAACCTATTCGCTGTCTTCTCAGTGTGTAGGGTCACTCCCTGGGAGACGAGCGAAGCGCATATATACCAATCTGGCGGCCATTATTAATAAAGAAAAAACCCCACATGAACTAAAACCACAAACTAATGCGTGCACATTTATTTTCCAAGAAAGCTCTTGGCGCAAGCACAGAAAACAAATAACGGGACACACTGCGGTCCATTTAAGCGATTTGCACTTGATAGTGAGAATGGCGAATCTTAAGTGCAGAGCACCAGCACTGATTGCAATTATACGTCAAACAAATATTTTTCGCCTATCTTTCGGACAACGTCGTAATACAGAGGCTTTGGCTCTGAATTGATTGAGCAAGCTTTTTTTTCTTTATTGCAGGTGTTAAAAAATAATTAAATGGTGAGCCCTGTGCGCGCCCCTGAATCGCTGACGCGGAGACTCAAACACTTCGTTCGAAAGAACTCTGTGTTCCCCATGTTGACCATGATGAGTTTCTCGCTTACTCTTTGTGTTGGCTGTTTCGCTACCTTTTGAAAGATAGCGAAGCAGTGCCGAGTGCCATGCTATTTATAAAAAGGCTCGTCAATGAGTGTTGCGGCGTCCGGCTACACCCAAGGTCACCAGAAAGTCCCCGCGAGCCGACTTCCCAGAGGCAACATGCAATCGTGTTATTGAATGGCGTCAGGTGCGTTTTTACACTCACCATCAGGACGCGTGGGGTAAGTGATCTGAACTGGTGTTGAGGCGTTACATTAAATTCCCAAAAAGCGGACGACGATTCTCCCGAAAATTCCTAGTATTATTTCCTTTTTCACGACCTCTCAGGAATTTCATACTGGTGTGGTGAAAATATTGTTACATTTTTAGCATTGCACGGGCGTGAAAACAATGTTGCAGACATTTAGTGTTTGGGACTTTTGATAGGAGATACAGAGTGATTATCTTAAATAAAAAAGTATACCTAGCCTTAGACACTGGAAAGTCAATTGTGTTTTTTATTCCACTTCAGTGCGATCTTGAATTAATTGGTTAGACTTCAGTTACTTCCTGTCATGCAAGGGGGTTATCGGTATTACGCAATATTATTCACACTATGATTATTCCATGCTTGTTAAATGCATGGTATATGAGATCAGAAGCAGTTTATTAGACCAATAACGGCAGGCACGGTTATTTACTTATGCTAATTTAACCCATCTGTTGTGCGGTTATTGTCTCTTGCTTTTTTTTTCTGTCATAATCGTCAATTATTGTCCGGTTATCTTTCGAATTATAAATCAAAGAATATGTAAATCTACCCGACGGTTGTATGAACATTATAATTAGATTGATGTTTCCTTGTTGCATACAGACTTGAAACTTAATAAAGAGCACTGAAGTAATTTGCACCATATTTTAACTGCCAGGGATGGTGTCCGGCAGGTCATTGTTCCTTTACATTTGAACCATGAGGTCTGCCGCGGTTTAAAACAAAATAATAAGAAAATATATTATTATTTTAGATTAAGTGATTTTTTAAAGGCTACTACTCTCTCTTGTTGGTAACGCACCATTTTTATAATGGAAATAATTTTGTTTATATAATAATTAGCAATTATTTTTTTTAAGGTTGAGAGTCTGATGGGTGCCTTCCTCCATGTATTTATCAGGTTCGGTAGACATTGGATGAGCGGATCGTCGTCATTATAAATTAACTAATAAATGAATATATATTAATTGCGTTGTTATTTTTGGCTTTGGGGGTGATTACTATTAGAGGCCAGGTGAAATTAAAACAAATTGCGAAATAGTAATGGTTTTTTAGATATTGATCGATGAATTTTCGAGTTCTTGATGCTTGGAAGAGTGACGCTTGGAGGGACGACGTCTAGAAGAGTGACGTAATCGTTTTCGTCATGTCATCAGTTGTGTTGTCGGCACACCCACCAAGGACACGCCGCCGAGGTAGCGATGACCTGATTGAAACGACGAATTCACTCTGCTTCGCGTTAGTTTGGCATCGCTTGCTTACGTTCTCTGTTCGCACAATTTTTAAATCTGGCAAAACAAAGCGAAAATGGGTTCATGAATATATAAAAACAACATTATATTTTCGAAAATTCGTTAAATTGGTAAGGTCACTAAACGTAATTGACGTCAATACTGTAACTCCAATATGGCCTCGAAACAATCTCCAAAAGATTAATTAACATATTTGACTAATTTTGTTAAATTACCGTGACGACTATACCCCCATCTCATGTCCGCCGAGCCTGATAAATTTATAATAAACAGAGTCCCCTTTGGAACTATGACCCCCATTACAGAATGTGTAGAATGTGTTTGAATGTGAATCAAACACCCTCTATGTCACTAAAAATGATGAAAGATGCAGATCGTCTAAAAATATAATCAAGTATCACATATTATATATCGTAAGTGTTTATGTAGGGTTTTCCAACGTCAGTCTCAAAATAGTTTATGCTAACATATCGATCGTCCAAAGGCTCTAACAGTTTTTCTTCACTAAGTCACGAATAACAGGTGACATGGTTGTGAATACCTGGAGATGCTGAACTTTAAATTCAGCGACCCTTTATAAAGAAGTGCCATCGCGGGCATGAATGTAAGTATTCAAGCAGTAATGAACCCTTCCTAGAGACAGACATAGTGCTACATTCGTTGGCTCCTTTTATACAGACTCTATACTCGGGAAAATATGTGACCACAACACTTTTTGGGTTCGTAGATCTTATGGCAGTGTTCCTGCTTGGCACGAAAATATAAAAGAAATAGTTAAAAGGCAGGGATGACACCTATGCGCATCCATATGCTAAATTTTATATCTGCGGTGGCGATACCTGCGCACGCGATAGTACATAACGCCGCAAGATATATGATCTTTATTTAATGTACAGCAGATAAATGTGAAGTTGTTTATTATAATTTCAGAATTTTAATTCAAATATGCATGTAAGGCCCCGTGTTCGTCTTGAAACGAAATGGAGAGAAGGCCTCTTTGCTGAATCGAGGTTCATTCAAGAGCAAAATCAACGTGAATCCCATCTTCACGAAGGTTTGCCTAGTAGTTTTGTTTTTATATTGCGTGACTTCATCAGAATTTCGTATATCCGTGGAAGTAAATCCGCGTGGGTGGCAGGCGAGTATTGAACCACTGAACGCCAATGATTCGGCAATCGCCGTTGATTCAGGCACAATCATGCAGGTTGACGGTGTTCGATATTATCAGTTGACATAGGCTGAAGGCATGTATAGCACAAGGTAGTGTGCATCAAGGCTACACCAGTGTAGAATGTGTGGCAAAATTCAATTTACCAATTTGTTTCATACATTGTTTCTATTTTACCACAATATTTTGTTTATATTAGCCAAGCAGATATCATTTCTTAGAAACAGACTTTTCTGGTGACAGCAGACGGCTTAAAAAATTCGCATATAGATTTTTGGAACAAGGAATGGGTTTGTTCGAGAGAGGGATAAGCATGGAACGTTGGGAAAATTTTAGAATTTTGTCTTTTTCAGGTCGCTTGAAATTTGCCATTAAACTATTTCCACCTGGAGTACACATTCACATGTCCCGCCTGCTCCTCTGCATTTTACAATTCGGATGATCATCTTACAGGCGTGTGGTCGCGTACCACTACTTCGTGATTCACGTTAAAGACCCCAGGCTTGCAGTTGCACTGCACTGGTTAAATGTATCATCTACAGCAGAGACGCCAGATACCCATTGGCGCGGACTAACTTCATGATGCTCTCTAAACACACCAAGCAACACACTCCCTGTTTTCCCGTCTGCACTGGCACAGGCAGTCAAAACTCAGAAAGAGATTTCTTGAGGCTTACTTATTTGCGCTGATAAAGCTTGTGAGCGCTCTTCTGGTAGGTAGACCAATACGCGAAATACTCAGCGGAAAGAAACTGAAAACCAATCGTATAGTGCGGAGATCACACTCCGCCTGAGAGTGCACGTTGATGTTGGTCGTGACGAGAGTTATCACGAAAAATGACACAACACAATCTTAGACGAAATCTGTCACGTTTATCGCTGATGCTAGCGCCGATAACCAAAGCAAATAATTTACAAAAGCTTCACTCCCACGCAACACACAAAACACAAAACGAGCAGCAGCGCAGGCAGCAATTTTTGGAAATTCAATTTGTTAAATGTTGTTCCCATGTGAAGGACGGAGTAAGTGTGCGGAGCCCTTTCAAAATTTTTGCACCGTATTTCCTTAGAATACTATTAAGCGTTTCAAAAGAATTACGAGATGCTATTTGTATAACTTTTAAAGTGCGTTTAAAATGTTCTTCAACTATTCATGGAAATTACGGTCTAACGACACTTATAGTGCACTCAACGACACTTGCAAGATGTTACTAGAAAGAGACTTGAGGTGCTCTTCAAAAATACTTATGCTTCGTTAGTCTATTCAAAGTATGATAATGATGTATTACTTCAATAACACACTAAAACGAATAATGTAAGAATAAATTTATTGGTATATTTTTAAATGGCTTTTCGTGACCTCTTTGAAAATTAGGATTCAAAAATTCAAAAAGGTATTCTCGGAATATATTGGTTTTCACTAAGGGTATCCAGTGTGTCCTATTGGACATAACATACACTTGCGTTACATCGAAACATCCCGCTCGGAATCGGACTCGAAATCATTGTCTACTAAAGGAAATCAGTGTCCCCGAACTCGCGCGTATCTGTTTTTTTCTGTCGGCAGTTGCGCCAGCCAGACAATTTAATTAGCAGACGAACATTGTAGTTAGCAAAATTAAGTCCTTAGATATTTATTCTTTAGTCAGGCGCGTTATTGTTTTCGAATTTTATGTTACATAACACACTTCATGCCACCTTTGTGCAAAACCCTAATCGATCAATTAAGATACATACTTATGCGGTTACTTCAAAATACCAACGATATATTTTTGACTGCCGCGGAAGGTTGGACTTCACATCAGAGGCTAGGGTCGTCATGATAGTATGGTTGACTACTGACCGCGCGTAGGCACATCATACCAAGGAATAGCCAGAGTACATGCTGCTAAGGGCCCGTTCATGCCCCATTTGCTCCTTGTTTTTTAAGAAAGGTAGCTGTTTTTCTTTAATGTAAACTTACACCAATGTGCCCAGTTTACGATCATGACGTTCGGCAACTTCGGCCAGTGCGTGCAGAACTATCCTGCGTCGGTGGGATCACGCTACAATCATAAGGTCTGAATGTAAAGAACAATAATGTAACTTCCCAAGGGATTCTGCTTAGATCGAAGACTTTTGCAGTGAATGGCTATAATAATAATATTAATAATATTAATAAGCATTTATTTTTATTTTTTACTGCAAAATGAAATAAGTGGAAAAGAGGGCAAAACGTTGCTACTGCAGCTTGACGAGGCCCTAGTTCCCATACACAACTTGGCGTAAAAACAGCGTAAAATAAAAAAAAAAATAGAGTAGACGCCAAAAATCAAATATACAGCAGTACACCCCTCCAATCATTATACTTGTTTATGTAGAATGTTAACTAAAAGACATATGCCACACAGAAACAATTGTACAACGCATGCGTGTCATTACACGGTATTATAAAGACAATGAGAGTGTCTAGTACGTTCGCTAACATTCGATTTGACTTTCCAAATATACACACATTATTTGCTTCAAGTTCATTCAGTAAAGATGGCAACACGTATTTTAATAATGTAAAACATAATTAGTATGGGGTGTTGAAACATTCCACGTCTCGCAATGCGGGTAGCGTATTTATGATCTAACTTAGTTAAACATGACAGTGCAGAAATGAAATTAAGTATTGTTGTGTTTTAACGCTACATTATAAGTCACCAACTTAGTCTTTTTAGAATTCATTTTTAGTCCATTTACTTTGGTTCATAAAGTCAATCTTCGAAAGAACTCCTATTGCTTACCTTTCTATGACATCTGCTGAGCCGCCTTTAAAAAAATATTGTATCATCGGCATAAGGACACAAGGTTTTCGAGTGGTACGCAATTTTCAATTTCATTTATGAATATAATAAAGAAAAGAGGTCTGAGCAGACTACCCTGAGGTACCCCCGTTCGAATTTTTTATTCGTTAAAATATAGTTAATATTATCAACGAACTGCCTAAGGTACTGTAGGTATGAATTAAATAGGCCTAGAGCAGTTTCACGAATACCGTATTGTTCTAGCTTTATGAACAAAAGTATGGCAAAAATATGATTATGGCTATCATCCCGGCAACGTAAGCTTTATACGCAGCTTAAGGCGTATAAATAGGTAGTACCTCACGGTTATTTTACTAACGCTCCACGCGTGATTTGTACTTCTTCCGAGAAGTGGAGTTCTTATTTCGCAAACCAAGGGTATATAACAAAATATCCACCGTGTCACGTCCATTGGTGACTGTAGGGTTGTTCAATTAACGGCATGGCGAAGAAAGAGCTTCCATCTCAGGATCGGGCAAAGCGCGGAACGTAAAAACACATCAGTAAAGTGCTGTAAATCACAGCTAGCAAAATGTGTCCCTGAACTCAGTAATATGAGGGTGAATCATCGTTTCCAGCCTTTTTGAGCCTTGTCTGACGCTTGCGCCTTCTTTTGTATTGAGAGATGTGCAATGGACCCCCATAAAACGACCGCCGGGATATGTAAGAAAACGCCGACTTATATGTTCCTCCAGCAATTTTCATAGGCCAACGCGGCGCAGTTTGCAATATGGCTCTCACTTCAAACGCCGTCGAATGAACACACCAGCATGGTAGATTTTGGTATTAGGCTTCGTAATTAATCGACGTAGTTGAACCAATATATAGTTGGGTGCTGCCACTTCCTATACTGGCAGTGCTATATACGCTGCATTTGCTCATGGACTAAGCTCACAAAGGAAGATCGTGCAATGTCAAGCAGGAAATGCGTTTCCGCCGCACTCGGTGCTCTCTTCCGTGTTCGCTGGGTACAGGTAGCTGCCGCCACTACTCGGCGGCAGAGAAGTCACATTTTGCATGCCACAACTAACAATGTCCGCAAGCTTATCTGAACTTTTAATGGGGGACTCACCTATTCTTTTGAATATCGCATTGAGCTGGCTGAGCTAACGGAATGTTTGAAACATTTGAACGATTGCAGGAGTGAAGTTTGTGTCGACATACTCTTTACAATACCACCAAGTTTACCCTAATATTGACCACTGAATAGCTACTTATGTGCATCGTTACGAATAAATCTGGTGTCCATGTTCACTGAAAGAAAAAAAAAACATTTGTTAAAATTAAGTTATATTTGAAAATTTCTAGCGGGTACATTCATTCAAGAGTCTAATGCGGATATTTCCATGATTTCCTTTGTTGTTTAAAGTACATTCTGGTAAACCTCCGGAAGCAGTAATAAAACTGACGCCGAAGGTTTTAACTGCTATCAGCTGTTTAACGAGGTTTATTTTAAACGGATATTGCAAACTTTTTGTTCTCATTTTGAAACACACTTTTGGACTTTCACTTGCTTCACAAGATTCTCGATTGTTTTGGAAGAAATCAGTAATTGTTATTTCAAAAAAAAAAAAAAAAACAACGAAAAATAGTAAGGAAAGCAGATGGCGGAACGCGAGACACCAGAGAATCCTCCACCTCCACCAATCACCTCCATACATGAAATGGACACGAAATACTATAAATGCCTCTTTTGTTAGTACTTTTAAATTAAATTAAAAAGAGACAAACACTCTCACTTTCAAAACGTATATCAGAGACACGCGCCTTGCTGACTAAAAAATAATCAAAACATTTCGAATACCTCCTGCGAGGGTTGAAACCATAATTAGCACTCCCCGCGGAAGCTGAAACTGAGCGCTGGCGCGCCTCAGAGCCGGACATCAGAAAGTTCGGTCATTGGGAGCAGCCGGAAGGAGCTGGGACGGATCGGTGCAAGTGGCGCCACCGCCATCGCCGCATATTCTCCGTGTTATCCTGCGAACTAAAATGAAACCGAGATGACCTTGAGAAAACGCGTCCTGCGGCGCAAGTATTTTACTTTTCGGAATGAGGCTGAAAGTACATAAATATATAATTTAGGAGATTGGTGTAGATAGGGAGCTTTAAAGGGGCCCTGCAATCATATTTAAGCGTCTACCTTTTTTACGGTTTCCACGTCCCTTGAAGTTCGGGCAAGCCAGCGGGCACGGAGAGAGTAACTAGATATCAGTGCGTCATATTTTAACCGGACGACGCGGAAACCTCCTCCACCGACGAGGGCGACCCGCAGTACCGAAAGCGCGCAAAATGTGACGTCTTTGGTCCTGGGCTTACTACTGGTCAGAGCCTCTAAAAGCTTCTTTTTAGTCGAACTACAAAATATAAGTTGCGCGAACCATTTCAATTATTTATAAAAGTAGTTTTTGTTCAGTATTTTAGATCAGAAAAGAAACGAATGCAGTTTATAAAGTACGGGAACGAGAAATGACCCGTCGACATACCCGCCACCGAGCGGTGGAAAAGGCGGCGCACAATAGAAAGGAGTAGTGGGATCATAAGCCGACACGGAAAGGTCCCGGATGTACGCGGCGGCGCTGCGGTCATATGGACAGGATGATCCGACCAGCTCCGAGCGTTCCGAAGGACTTCGGCGAGAAGCTTTGTCTTGGGGTTTGGCCGTTTCGCGGTATGGCAGCGCGAAGTGGCTCCCATTCTGAACTGATCTTGACCCCGTGTTTGCTGTCGTTTGTGGCCAATGAAGTGTCATGCCGAATTAGTGTTTAATCGCGCAGCAAATGCAATGAGAGCCGCCCCGGCTGCCCGCTGCATACAGCCTATCCAAAACATGCTTTAGTGGCGCCCTCTCGCGCCGTCGACGCGGTGTGCGGCAGCCGTGAGCGCTCGCCATGAGCCCACTACCCCTCCCCCTAGTTCACGGCCACTCAAGCAACCAAGGATGTCATAAGGGAGGTTATTTTTTGATTGTTTTTGTAATTTTAATTTGCCTATAACTTTTAATATAAAGCGAATTTTGAGAAAAGAAACTTTTTACTAAGTTACTACGTTCAGTGCGCTCAGGTTTGGTCCAAAATAAAAACCAGTAAAAAAGTCCTTGCAGGGCCCCTTTAAGTTGCTGGGAACATTTGCTGGGCCCGAAAATGTGACATCGACGACGAATGTTTCCCGTAACATGAGACGAAGCTGCGAACATGGGGTGTACACGTTCGGGGTTATGGTCGAAATTCCCACGGAGCAGCTGTATTTTTAGATACGAAAAGTAGCAAACATAAACTCTAGCGTGCTGAAATGAAAAACTTAAATACACCCTTACCTACAAATTGTAATTGGAGGGTGTAAGTTAAGCTCATTGCCTCTTCTAGTGGAATATTCATGGCTAGTGCTTGTTCACAAAAACAGTCAATCAACGTGCCCAAGGTCATAGAAACAATTCCGGCCGAACGCGTGCCCTTATTTTCGCAATCTTCTTTCTATTTAATAACCTAACTTTCTACATATACTGCTCTGGCGCGACTTCGACGATTTTGATATCTCTGGGCAGTACATCCAAGTTGAAGAACAAGGTCTGAAAAATGTCACCGTTAATTGCCCAAGTTTGGTTCTTTTGTTTTCGTTTTGACTGAAGTTATTTGATACATTACTATTTTCACGCGATTAGATTTGAAACATATCCGTACCCTCAAATTAATATACGGAACAATACTTTCAGAAGCCAATTTTGGCTGTCAGATTAACACGGTTAAGACTTAGTTGATAAAAAGAAGATGAATCACTCACGATTAAAAAAAATAAGAAGAAAACACAGTTTCTGCAGCAAGAAAATAACAAAGCCAAATGATTTCTGTGGCATGGTCAGGTTACTGATCACCTCACACAAATACAACTTGCCCTCTCAAGGTAAACTGCTCACCTCGCACGTAGTGTGTACTGCAATGCCGTGAAGCGTCGGTGGTTCAGTGGTAGAATACTCGCCTGCCACGCGGGTGGCCCGGGTTCGATTCCCGGCCGACGCAGTTTTTTGTATTGTTTGTGATATTCATTTTATTTTTTGAGTGACTTTCAAGGCGTAGTCGGATGATTCACCCGGATTTTTCAGAATCCGCGTATAATTTGCACGTAGTCGAAAACTCAGGCTAAAAGCGTAGACAATACAAATTGCTATAAATATCGAGGTCAGGTTATGTTGCAAGTATAACTTGACAAGAGATATAGTGGCTGCTGCAAAGTAAAGTGCTCGAAACAGCAGCACATAATCTAAGTACGAAAACATGCAGAAAAAAGAATAAAAGTATATTAAAGGAGGCAATAATTGAACTCCCGATGGCATGTACCATCTATAGAATCGAGATCACGCAGTTGTCGGGAACCTACATCACTGCGCATAAGAAACAAGCCACTACAAATATAAATTAATTCAAACATACACTAAACAAAACAGGATGTGGGAAGTTTTTTTTTTTTATAATATCCTTAAAATGGCACAACTTCTAAGATAATTTGTTTGCGTGATAAGAATGTAAAGACCAACCATATGCACGGAAAGCCTTTGCACCGTTTTATGCCCAATTGGCAGCTGTGAATGGCTCACTAGAATAATTACATTCACGAAAGAAAACCTGCTTTTTATTTCCTGCTATGATATCGACATTGGACAATTTACCATAAAAATGTATCGAAGCACTTCGCATAGTGACGACCAGAATACATAAATTTACATAATTAGCTTCATCCCTCCTAAAACAATGTGCATACATAATTTTGGATTATTAAAACATCATTGTATTTTTACTACACCAACTACTTCTTCATCTATTTGTAGACTCACATTTTAACATGTCTATCACCAGAAGTGCCTTTATTTCAGGAGATATTTCCCTGAAATTGACATATAATTGTCGAACACAATATTGAGACTTTGAATTGCCGTATTGCACTTCTGGGGGATTTCAGATAAGATAGGCCAAAGGGTGGCTGGTCGACATCTTTAAATCAACTGATGATTTTATATGCCATTGTCTAGTGTCTGGTATAAACGAATCCGCACTTAGTTTTGACCGAAAAAGAAATTTGGGACAGGAAACATTGTACGGCATGAAGAGGTGGACAGTTGCATTACGCGCACTGATGGAGGGCGCACGTCTGAAAGTGAATAACTAAAACAATCAAATTAGGAGCATTGTAATACTTTTTAGAAACAAATTTTGGGTACAGCTTGCTTGTAATATATAGTAATATTCTTTATTTATATTATATTTATTTTTCTAAAAATTGCCAAACATGCCTACTCAAACGACAAAAGGCAACATTTGGAAGCTTGTATCTCATGAAATAATTTAATCACCATCACATAGTTTTCAGATAGTATTCTAATTATATATGGTTATTATTTAAAAATATATTAGGTATCTGAGTGATACGATAGCCGTGCTATATTTAGGCAAACATGATGAAAAAATCAAACAACGAAAAATTTCTATGCAAATAAAAAAAAACTTCCAGTCTTTCCACTCTGGTGAAGAAGGAAGACCAGCGAAGCTGTACTATGGTGGGACGACCTCAGGGACGACTTCTTGGAAGACCTCAAGGACGACTTCTTGGACGACCTCAAGGACGATGCCTAAAGGACGACGTCTAGGCCAACCTCAAGGACGACGTCTAGGACGACCTCAAGGACGACGCCTAGGACAACCTCGGGGAAGACCTCAAGGACGACGTTTCGGATGACCTCAAGGACGACATCCAAGACGACCTCGAGGACAACGGCTAGGACGACCTCAAGGACGACTTCTAGGACGACCTTTTGGACGACCTCAAGGATGACTTCTAGGACGACCTCGAAGACAACCTCCCGGATAACCTCAAGGACGATGTCTAGGACGACCTCAAGGACGACTTCTAGGACGACCTCGAGGAGGACATCTAGGACGACGTCTAGAGAAATTCAGCCTTTCCACTCTGGTGAAAACCAGAGGGGAAAGGCTGGAAAGGTTGCCGACATCTTTGAGCGAGGAGGGCAAACCGAGTGTTTGGTTGCCGCCGTCGCTCATAGATGGCGGTAGCTGTTCAGAGTTATCTGTCGACATTTGTTTGGTACCGGACACGATCCTGGGGAACCTAGCCCTTAACAGCTCCGCTGTAAAATAAAACGCCAATTTCGATTTTTTTTTTAAATTTGGGTACCCTGTCATACTCTTTTTCGACATTCATTTCTATTAAAACATGTTACATTACTTGATTGAGAAAGCACACAAAGCACGGTTCTTTTTCAAAGCCTACACTTAGCAGTGATCTATACGAGAAGTGACTCTGAGTTCCAGTTTCAGGAAACTAACACACCCCTTTCATATATTTTTATTCAGATAAGGTCACTGACAACTAGAGCAATCGGTCACACAGTAAAAGTGAGGAGAAACTATACACAGCATTTTACACACAGCGTGCGAAGTGGTATCACATAATAGAGACTTGGGATTCGAGAAAAGATGATGCAGTGTAAAGTTCTACTTTCCGATATATTTTATATTTAAAATAAAAAAAACGACATCACTTCCACAAACAGAAATAAAGATAGAATACTAAAATTGTTTAGGTTAGCTATGTATTTCCGGATTTCCGGGGACAAACCATTTCAGGTGAGGGGTACCACCGAGCGGCACTGTCAGAGGTTCGATACTCTCGGTGTACGTATGAATCGTGGCAAGCCGAGATATTTTATCCTGCTCGAGGATAACATTTCGTGATTCTCATATGATGATCAGATAAAGATTATAAGCTATTACCAAGTAAAACAGTAGGTTAAATACCCCGCGAAGAAAACTGTGTTAAATAAGACGTATTGCATTCAAAATGAACAGTCCTTGGGAAATCAAATTCGGCATTTTACGCTAAGGCTTTCCTCCATGTAACCATTTAATAAAGTTCCTTCTAACCAGATCCGACTCTCCGTTCTACATATATGTCATAGGTTCCTTCTGTTGATGACTTGCACAGCCGCCACGCGTGCCACGACTGAATGCCAGGAAAGGCGCGCACAGTCAGCCACTCTTCTTTTTTTGTTGACAATACCGAACAACCTCATTTTCGTCCAGATACACAAGATGCACCCCATTTCTCGGACAGAACGCTCACCACGGTCCTGACCGTCTGAATTGCGTTTATTGAACGTTCTCTCGGGTTGTTCAGCGTGACCTGGTGCTTCACAGTCCGCCAACTCCATCGCATGTTTTTTCACATGTCCAGATGCAGAAAATAACCACTGGACTTCTGGTAAATCGTTCTGTGCAGACTGGTGAAGCCGGTAGCGATTCTTAAAATGACTGGCGGCCCTGTCACTTACGTACGTCACGTGCGAGTATAACGCAACGTTGTCCTCAACACACTCTTTCACTTTTTCTAGAGCCAAGCACATGTGAGCGGCGTTGTCACACAGGTCCTCACTTATGATAGCAAAGCTGTTTGTAGATTTTCTTGTCGTCACTACACATGTAAATATCGTAACAATTTTTTCCAGTGGTATGCATGAAATTTGTCAGGAAGCACGATGGCCCAGTTTTCAGCAAAGTCAAAATGAGAGACAATGCTCCCGCGTTTTATGCACTGCTTTTCACCATAGATCGCTTCATCTCGCGTTTGTCGGATATGGTTGTGAAATATTTAACTTTCAACCGTTACTTGAACTACTTCTAGGAAAGTCTCAGGATCCAACGTTTTTCTTTTTTTTCACAAGGTCGCCGGACTCCCATGTTGTAGCACACTTTCTTCATCCTCTGGGATATGAAGTTCCTCGTGTGTAAACAATTGGCCGTTTGGGCAGGGATCATAGGCTCCTTAAAGACACAGACTTGTTAGGGGGCCGCACAGAAATGCTGAGTTTATATCACCAGTGTTGAATGTTGAGCCTATAACGTTCGCGACAGTGGCAAAACAAACGTAATAATGGCGAAGCGCCCTCAAACGTACACTTCCCGGTGTGGAATACGTCCTTGTGGTTGGAAGCTTGGCGCGAACATTGTAGCTCGTCTTTCGTGAAGTACTCTAGGGCAGCAAACAGGTTCCCAGGGCTCACCTTGCACCTCGTGTAAGGATCCAGCTCGTACCACACGCCATGCTTTTCCTTACCTAGAGCATAAACACTGTCGCCTTGTTAACCTTTCCTAGGTTAACATGGCGACAGTATTTACGCTCTATTGTAGTTAGGCGGAGTCCAAATATTTGGGGGTTCTGCTGTCTGTCGGTGTGCCTCTTTGTGCCTGATATTATCGCCCGTGACGCTAGCGAGTGGGATGGCGACAGGCACGACTCCTCAGTAAACAGGCATCGGCGGCCGTAGCTTTCTGGTTGAAGCGAACCCCCTCATCTTTGACAGCGAGCGGGGAAATTCGAAAAAAAGGTTGTATAGGCCGTTTCGCTAGAAATAGCGACGAGTGTCGTCTGCTACTTCCGTCTTCTATTGCGCCATAATCGTGATCTTCACGAAGATGAATGAATATGTTTTCATTCTAGATATAAGTCAGGGATGTATATAAGAGAGAGAGAGAGAGAGAGAGAGAGTGAGATGGAGATAAAGGGGAAGAGAGAGGAGCAAATAGTGTCGTAGGAAGATAAAGTAGACAAAGTCCCAGTGGCCGATGGCTGCATTATCTCTTCTCGGATCACTAGTTCGTAATATGATAGGTCGTTGTACACAGTAGTTTCTCCTCACTTTTACTCTGTGAACGATTGCTGTGGTCATCAATTGCCTCATCTGAACAAAAATATATAAAAGATGTGTGTTAGTTCCATGAAACTGGAACTCAGAGTCACTTCTCGTATCAGGCACTGCTAAGTGTAGGCTTTGAAAAAGGACCCTACTTTGGGGAGTTGTCTTCTTTCTCAATCTAATAATGCAACATATTTTTCATAGAAATGAATGCCGAAATAGAGTATGGCAGGGTACCCAAATTCACCCTCTGTAAACAGTCCTGCCCACGTCCGCCAGAAAATAAAGACCGATAGAGCGGAATGGGGAAAAGCATCCCCCTCAAGTCCCGCACGAGCCTCTTCCTGGACACGGAACTCAAATAATTGATCGAGAACCTTGCATTCAAGAATGAAAAGGAATCAGCCACCTCCTTATGAAAGCTCACTAAGCGTGGTGACTCCGAAAAACAAGATGACACTACGAACGTTGGCACAAAAGAGTCCAGCTTACACTGAAGAACTGTCCTCAGAAAAGGGTTCTCCTGGTCCCGTAAAAACAAGAAACGCGGAGCAAGTTGTGAAATAAACAAGTGTGTTAACCCTACGCCGCCTAACTTGACACTTCTAAAAAGGTTGTCCCGCCTCATAGGCTCTGACTCTGCGCTCCAAATAAATAAAGGAAAAATGGGGTGAAACGCTTGAATATTCACACGCGAACACTGCAACACTTGCGATACATAACTGGGTTTCGACACCAGGGCCGGTTTGCTCATCCTGCGGCCGCGGCCGCAGCTGCGGCCAAGAGGGATTTTTCTGTCACGTGGCCAGCTCCATGGGGACAAGGAAGTACTTAGCGTCCCCGCCTAATGGCGGAGAAATCCGTATCGCTTCAAGCACAAAAGCCTATTTTCGCTAAAAAAAACTGGCTGAAGGGACTTTCAATTGGAGTCCAATTGACCGCCCCTATATACAGTAGGAGCGGCAGGTACAGATTCGGCCAGGGAGGGTAAATATGAGCCAAAATGAAGAAAAAACCACGAGAGATAAAAGCGGTGGCAGTATATTTATATACCTCCGCCAGCGCCGGCGGCTCGTGCCTTCTGCTGTGGTCGAGAGGTTAGAGCGTCGGTGCTTGTCGTCGCGTCGTGACAGTTCCAGGTTCAAATCGCGCTGGGAACTATTTTATTGTGTATTTTTAACGTGTCTCACTTTTTAATAGGGATCCTTTTACGAATCATCCACTTGCACTACTGCGCCTTACACTGTTTTTACTGTTAGTCCCGCCTGTTCAATTGAAACACCGGGAAGAAAAAAAAAAAAGATCAAGGCAAGTTAACGCGCTAATCCATTCGTTTCATAATGTTCATTAAAAGCAAACCAAGGTAACAACATCGGTATGGCTTTCACACAAACGGAGCCGAAACAAGCATCCTTTCCCCAGCAACTACAATTTTGTGTTTTTAAATATACAACGCTCTTGCTACGACTCCTTTCAATAACATGAGACACCTATTTACTACTAATAAAAACTGCAGTTGTGACAAGTATAAGAAAAAACTTCCACAAAATAAACAAAAAGAAAAAATAAGACTAGCAGCTTTGGATGCATTGATTGAGCGAAATCCTACAGACAAGGCAGCAAGTCAAACGTCTGAGAAAGTAGTAAAACCGAAATGAAAGAGATCATACCTTTACTTGCATCGAATGTGATTAAAGGTATATTTTTACTCTTTACATTTTGCTGTGGCAATTGTTTTCTAATATTAACACATTACTTGTTGAATTTTAGTTAGAATAGCAGACGATCACAACCGAATTCAAAAATGAATCAGGCGTCGACATCGCAAACCATCTCTCTAACGCAAACACCTAAAATTAATTTGGATCAACAAATGGAATTAATTAGAGCAGTTGGAAAACGGAAACAACAAATTCTAGAGATGTTCAGCAGCACAGTTACCTGGCGAACGAAGAGACGGGCATGGGAAGATATTGTGAACTTTCCGCGGAGTGTACGGCAGATGCAGTAGGCGTGGCGGAAATTGGTAAAGAAAGCCAGAGACATATATGCGCTCTTCTGAGGTCATGAACAACGAACTGGTGAGTCAGATCTACCCGCCCAATGATTTTATAGAGCTTATAGGGCCTTGTCTACATTCTTAGTGGGAGTGCAGTCAAATACAAAAAAATGAGAGTTTCTGGCGCGGTTCGAACCCGGGATTTTCACGCCGCGACGTCAAGTACCGGCGCTCAAACCTCTCGACCACAGCAGAAAGCGCGAGCCGCAGGCGCTGGCGCAAGTACATAAATATACTGCCACAGCTTTTATCTCGCGTGGTTTTTTTCTTTATTTTGGCTCATATTTACCCTCCCTGGCCGTAACTTTACCTGCCGCTCCTACAGTAAGAAGGGGCGGTCAATCGGACCCCAGTTGAAAGTCCCTGCAGTCAGTTACTGTTAGCAAAATTAGGCTTTTGTGCTTGAAGCGATACGGATTTCTCCGCCATTATGCAGGGACGCTAGGTACTTCCTTGTCCCCATGGAGCTGGTCACGTGACAGAAAAATCCCTCTTGGCCGCAGCCGCAGCCGCGTCCGCAAGATGACCAAACCGGCCCAGGAATACATTACAAACTGCCGCTCGCGTAAAAACGGACAGTTCGCTTCTGGCCCACTTCGTGGTGCTATTTTTGAGCCGGACTGCGCCGTCTGCCCAATACCTTTTACCGTTTTTGTGGTGTTGCAGGGGCACCCCAAGGTATTCACAGGGCTCCCTGCTCCACTTCACACCTTCGAAACAAGTAGGTACCATGCCCCAGCAACCATAAAACGAACCACAGCACTTAGACCAGTTTACAGCTGCCCCTGTCGCATCACAGAAACGCTTGGTCAAACTGGCCAACTGCAACAAACTTTGCAGTTCTGAACAAAAAACAGCAACGTCATCGGCATACGCCAGTAATTTAACTTCAACTGACTGAAGCATGAAACCGCACACTATGACAGCGTAGTACGCTGATACACAAAGGCTCTAAGTACAAAGAAAAAAGCAATGGAGACATGGGGCACCCCTGGCGGACCGATGAGAGAACAGGAATAACAGCGGACACCTTTTTGTTTAACACCATCTTGTTGCGCAATCCCTGTAGGCCATCTTTACTCCTTTTAAAATAATGTTTCCTACACCGGCATGTTCTAAAATCTTGAAGAGGACGTCGCGACGCACACGGTCAAAAGCCTTTGCTAAGTCATTCTGTAGTATCGCTACTCTACGTGCTTCGCTTTCAATGCAGTCGAATACGCTACACGCCACGTGAGTGCTTGTAAGTATGGTCCTCCCTCGGATGCAACAAGTCAGATGCACCCCAACGTGGTCGGAGACAATACTCTGGAGGCGGTTAGCCAGAACGTTCCCAAATATTTTGTAGTCTATATTACAAAGAGTTATGGGGCGGTAGCCTGTTACAAACTGCAATTTATCACATCATCGGTCTTTGGTATCAAGACAGTATGCGTTCTTGTGAAGCTGGGTGGTAGGCTATCTACCTTACAAGCGTGAATGAAGAGTTGCAAGAAAAATGGGCATAATATGTTTTTAAAACGCTTGAAAAATTCGGCGCTGAGGCCGTCAGGACCCGGAGACTTCCTGAGCGGCAACGAGTTGATGGCGTCCTCGATTTCCGACAGCTTAATGCATGATTCTAACTCGATCCAATTCTGCTCGAGAAGAGTGGGCAGGCAACAAAGCATTATAGTCTAATTATTAAGACAAAATGGCGCGTTATTGCAACCAAAAACATATTTATAATGTGTGACAAAGACGTCCTGTTTTACGTCTTTGTCAAAAGTGAGCATTGGACCCGAGTGTATGGAAATTTTTTGTTTAGTGTGAGCATATTTATGATCTCCCGATAGAGCGCGCTTCGTCGGTTGCTCACCGGATAGAAACTTCTCGGCCCGCGAGCGCACTATCGAGCCCCGCTACATCTCCTGAGACAGCTCATTCAGCTGCGCCTTTATAAAAAAAAAATATCGTTAAGAAATACCCCGGGACTTTCACACTCCAACTGACACAGCTGTTTTAAATTATCTTCCAGCGTTGTCTCACGCTGCCGCGATTTAAAACGTAAAAAACTAGACCGTTCGATAGCTATCATTTTTGTTTGTTTGTTTATTTATTTTTGACACAATTGTCAGGGAGGTTGGGACAAAAGGCGAAAACGAATCACCTGACTAGGTTCCAACCCCCGTTACAGCACTCAGCAGCAGGGCACAGGAAATGAATCAAAAACAGCATAAATAAAACAATATCTGAGAAGATAAAAATATAAACACAAAAAATGTACAAACTATTTTGATGTGAACTATACTTGGAATACACACTAGGCACATTGAAGTATACCGTAAGTTATTTTTTGAAAAGAAACATGGACGCTATTGTTTGGGCTAATTCAAATACACAATAATTTCTGTTAAGAAGATCGGTTATCTGGTAGGATATTTTTTGTGTACCGTAATTAGTTCTTATTTTAGGTTTCGAAAACTGCTGGTGTCTCAAGTTGTAATTTGTTTTTTTGAATAAATATGTTTCGTAAAATATTGCGGGATTCGTGTTTAATTGAGTATGAACAGAAATTGCGACCTTTAGGCAAAAAAGATTGTCTAACGTTAATATTTGATGTTTAATAAAGCTAGGGGAAGTCGATTCAGTCCAAGGTAAATTATCAATTGACCTAACTGCGCGTTTTTGCAATGTAAATAATTGCTTAATATTACTTGCTGTAGTCGTCCCCCAGACCAATAAACAGTAATGCAGCCTCGAGTGAATCAGAGATATATACAGTTGTTTTTTTAACCAGGCTGGAAGAAGGTATTTTAACTTACAAATTAAACCAATTGATCTACAAATATCCCTTCGGAGTTCGTTCACTTGACAAGTCCAGTATAGGTTTTCGTGAAAACGAACACCAAGAAATTTAAAGGATTCCACGCGTTCAATATTCTAGTTTTGAAAAGATATACTAATTTCGCTAATTATGGGCTTATTTTTTGCTCTAAAAATAATGTACTTAGTCTTTGCCGTATTCAGCTCTAACTGGTTTGAGCCTAACCATAAATGAAGTTGCTCCAGCCAATTATTTGTTTCTCTTTCTATGCTATCCAAACAGCTACCAGTAAAGAATACATTCGTATCACCCGCATATAAATTTATGTTAGGTGATTGAGAGATGTTTACTATATCATTGATGTAAAGAAGGAAAAGTAATGGCCCGAGAATTGACCCCTGCGGCACACCGTACCGAATTTTTGCTAAAGGAGAGCGCATATCATAGAGTGTCTTTCCAGAATTCCCACTTTTCCAACAGTGGAATACCCTATTGTTTATTTACAAGCACGATGACTGCACCGATTCAAGAAATAATTCGTCATTCAACAACTTAGCGTTGAGCTTCCAAAGGCCCCAAACAAAGGAATTCTTTCCTGCACCTTTCTCGACCACCGGCACAAGGTAATCGTCAGTAAAGGCCACAGGTGTTACTTTGTAACTACTTATAATATAAAACATTAATGACGATATATATATATTCGGTCCAGTCTGGCATGAGACGTACCTTGGAAATGAGTGAACGCTAGTTTATTTTGACAGGATTTTAAGTTTCCTACGTAAACAAGATTGCACTCCTCTGTAGTATCCTGAAGAAAACTTGCACTCCTGTCGATAGAAACGCTCGTTCGCGACCTATCGCCTGCGAAAGAAACACAATTGAAATCGCCAAGTAATAGGATTCACTTATCAGTTTGAAGAAAAGACACCAATTCATCAAAAAACAACACTCTCTCTCCAACATCGTCGGGTGCATAGATGCAAATGACGCAATATTCCTGCTGGTGCAATCGAAAATCGACAAGAATAAAACGGCCATTTTCGTCAGTAACGATGGAAAGTTGTTCAATTCGCAAAGACTTCTTTAAAAACAGAAGACATCCAGCAGAGGTACCTACAGCGTGGCTAACGCAGACCTCAAAGTCGGAAAGAAAAACTCAAGCGCTTTCGCGGTATGCTCCTTGCTTTCAACCTTTGTTTCTTTCACCCCAAGAATATCAATAGCTTTTTCTAATAAAAGACGCTTCAACCGCAGCTGTTTCCTACGCGCTCCCTTACTACGGACGCTTAAAGTCGCAACCTTAAACGTATCTGTGACCGTGTCGTCGTGAGTGGGCACTCACCACACAAGGTGACGTACAGCCGGTTGAACAAAAGGGGTCCAGAGGTCTTTACTTGCTCTGACGGCGGTCGTTCTGGGGAATGCAGGGTGGGCACCTTGTCGTAGCGCCCCTTCTTCTTCAAGCTGACGGGCACGCTTTGGACGGGACCTCTCCTGGTTCCCCCCCTGCGCCCCGACGCCTCCAGCTCTAAGCTGCACTTGGTGGCAAGGCCCGCCTGGTCTACCATGTCAACCGATTCCTGACTTGCCGTCGACGACCAGCGCTGCACGACCGCGGGGGACTTGGGCTTGGCTACCACGCCAGGGGTGGCAGAAAGGCCGCTTTCGACGGAAGCGCCGGTGACGCTGGCCGCAACGGCGGCGTCAGTACTCATGGCCACGGCTGTGGCGGCCGGCAGGATAGCGCCGGATACACTGGGCGCAACGGCAACATCAGGTCTGATGGCCACGACTGCGGCGGCAGGTAGAAGAGGGGTCTCGGGGGCGGCAGGGGGGAGCGGAGGAAGGCCGGGGACAATCTCCTTCTCGGCGTTGACCCTGCCGTTCCAAGCCTGCTCCCGAGCCTGGGTGCATTCTGGAAGTCCGCTGGCATTGACGGCGGGGCCCGGCAGGCCGGCGGCGCTGCTCTGCAAAGTCTCCTCAGCTTCGTCTTCATCCATGACCATGTCGTTGGCAGGGGATAAAGGCCCCCTCGATGTAGCGTTCGCGTAAGTCCGGACACACTCGTCTGCAGTGTGACCGAAGTTGTGACACTTTAGACACGTTGGTGCCGTACAGTTCATGCGGACGTGGCCGGCACGCCGGCAGCGCAGACACATCGGCGCGCGTCTGGGTACGACGACAAGCGCCGTTCCTCATGGCAGCTGAAGCTGGTGTGGGAGGTTTTCCAGTGTCGTGCCGCTACCCAACGCCGTCCACACTATCCGCGTAGCGGACTCGACTCCT
This sequence comes from Ixodes persulcatus, assembly GCA_013358835.2. Lineage (NCBI taxonomy): Eukaryota > Metazoa > Arthropoda > Arachnida > Ixodida > Ixodidae > Ixodes > Ixodes persulcatus. The sequence goes on from JABSTQ010010202.1 coordinate 1,467,256, forward strand.
TCGAATCATTTTACATGCCAAACGTCCCTGGTAACTTCCTCAACCTTGCCGAAGCTCTCGAGGGCTCGCCTGACGGTCTCGTCTGAAAGGTGGTGCGGAAGCCAGTGGACTTTAAGTCTCACCTCGGCTTTATTTGGGTCCAGCAGGAAGCACGCCTTGTCCTTGATGCAGAGTCTCTTTAGGGCAAGCAGCCTTCGCTTCGTTTCCGTCGTTTTCAACGTCATAATTCAAAGGTGGTTTATTTGAAACGAGCCGAAAGGAACGATGTCCTCAAAGACGCGAGCAGTGCCCAGACTATCACGAAAATCCTCAATACGGTACGGACGCGCAGTCAGGTCGAAGTGAAAAAACACCATGTTTCAAACGACGATGCCTCGTGGAAGGGGTGGCAAAACAACTCAATAATCTGGCGTAAAATCTTCCATATCAAAAAAAAAAAAAAAAAATCGGATCGCGGGAGCCGATAATGACGCTCCAGAGGAGCTATTCATGCTGCGACCGTAGTGGTCAAAGACCGGAGGCAGAATCCAGCTAACCAGGGTTAGACGCAAGTAAAGCAAACCGATTTTATCAGCTGCCACCAGCCTAACACCAACAAGTTTGAAAGGCTTGCCCAAGAATGACGAAAGTAATCCCTCGAGAAAGAGAACAAGAAGGACAAAGGACAAACACTAATCTCCAAACGCAGCTAGGTGAATGGTGCGCGACCGAAAAAATCCGCCTGGTCCGGGGATCTCACCCGGGACCTCCATTTCCAGTGAAGCGCTCTACCAACTGAGCTAAGCAGGGTTTAGACGTCTGTAGAGCAAACAGGTTGTATCAGATGCCACCAGTCTAACACAAACAAGGGTGAAAGGCTTACATTCTAAGGTTATGACTAAAATGTTTTAAGGTTAAGTTTAATTATGATTAAATATTTTTTTAAGGTAACGATTAGTCACAACTTTAAAATGCAAACCTTTCACCCTTGTTGGTGTTATACTGGCGAAAGTTGATACAACCAGTTTGCTCTACTGACGTCCAACCCCTGGTTAGCTTAGTTGGTAGAGCGCTCCACTGTAAATGGAGAGGTCCCGGGTTCGATACCTGGACCAGGCGGATTTTTTCGGTCGCTCACCAGTCACCTAGCCGTGTTTGGAGATTTGCGTCTGTCATTTGTCCCTGTTCTTCTCCTTCTCCAGGGATTATTTTCCGCATTCTTGTCCAGCTCGCTTGCTCCTTTGCATTGAATTGCATTGTAATCAAAACGTTTTACCAATTTCCTTAATTAGGTACCCGATATTTCGAGGCCTACATTACCTTGTCCTCGGGGGTGACTATGACTGTGGCAATAGAGGAGCAGTATTTCTTTAACTAAAAGTAAAAATATAAAAATAAAAGGGACCATCTGCTGATCACGAAAAATATGCTGCCAATGAGGTGTATCTCTGCCGAGATATTGAGTGTGCTTAGTTTTTATTTTCGGCGGCTTGGGGGTGCCTCAAGATCTGGAGAACCTTGTGGTCAGAAGCTCGCAGTATCTACTTGCATGTGAGTTTTGAAAAGCGGCACGACGGGGAGTCCTCGAGCCACCAGTTGCTAGGTATATGCCACTCGGAAGTAACGATTATTTTTACCTGTACTTATGTGGAACACCAGAAGCACTATTAAGCCTAAAATGCAATCGGCAAGGTCAAATCTTAGGTTGTATGGAGTTTCAATTACAAAAAGGAGTCTACAGACATGTTTAAGATGTGAACTTAAAGACCACGAATGTAAGTTCGACGGTGTCGCAGAAATAATTTCCCACATATGGCTTCGCTCGTTCTATTCCAATCATTGTGCTACGTTTGTGCCATCCATCTTATGTACCTATCACGAGTAGCAGTGGAAAGATGTAAAATATAAAAAAACATTACCTTGCACATTCTCACCTCTGCAAAGTTATGTACAGGGTGTTTTTGGTGTAGATTTAAGTCTTATTTTAAACAAAACCTGTGACAGCTGCATTCATGTGGTATGTGCAGGCGAGTTACGCGGTCAGCGAGACATAGTACAGGGGGGGGGGGGGGGCTAATAGTAACGATCAGTAGGCTGATGAAGTAAAATTCCTTATTTAAATTTTCAATTAGGGAAAATAGACGTATGGTTCTAATTAAGACTTGCTGATCGTCATTGAAAACCGCTAAATCAACTCTTTTTAGAAGAATATAACCCAGTAGCAGCATTTTACGGCGTTCCGTAACAACTCTTCACTTGGACGCGTTTCTAGGTTTCTGTTTTTTATCCGAGCGCATGTCTGCGCCCGTGGTCCCGCTTCCCAGTGGCTGAGACGGGCAACACACCTGCGCGCTACTTCCCTCCAGCCTACGAGGGAGGCAATTGGACAGCTTTGCACCGCGACCACCGGGGAGCACGACCGCGGACACAAAGATGCGTTCCGATAAGAAACCGAAGAATAGAAACGCGTCCAAACTGAGCGTTTTTTTCAGAACGCCGTAAAATGTCCTCTTCTTGTCTTAATATCTTCCTAAAACGAGCCTATTTAGTGGTTTTCAATTATGCTTAGAGCGTTCTTGATTGAAAGATATGTGTATTTTCGCTAATTCTAAAGTTAATCACCAATCACGCTTAATTATTCGACTGATCGTTACGATTGGCCCCCTATGCTATGTCTCCCTGGCCGTATAACTGACCTGCACAACCCGCGTAAGTCTAGCTTTCACGGCGTTTTCTAAACAAATCTGTAAAGCTTAAAAAAACGCCCTGTTTCGTGAACAATCCGTAGCTTCTTCGACTTGAGAAAACCAGTGCAGGCCTAATATTAAGGATCACATATGTGTAATTTCTCTTCAGAATGTTGTGAAAACTGTTTACGTTCTGGCCCATTTCAGGCAATCTATTAGTGTTAAAAGGTCTTACAGTATTTTGAACAGCACGCACCAAGTAATTTCTTGAAATAGATTGGTTCCTGAGAATGGTCACGTTTAAGTTTGCAGACAGTCATGATGAGAACAATCCTCAATGTCAAGTGTTCCACTGATTTAGAGTTGGATGAGCCTGTAAATATTGTGGGCGAAAAGTTAATTTTTATACTATACAATGGGCACAATCATGCCTAAGGACTAGCTCTACCGAGGGGAACATTGTACTGTTGCTACAGCAAGATTGTTTTGCAACAGAAGGTTTTTTTTTTTTTTGAACTTTTGCTTTAACTTTGTTTCTAGCAAGCACTCCATATGATTTACATTAGATAAGCTTCTGGAAATAGTTGTCCTAGATGTACACTAGATAATTTCGCTTCATCTACTTTCTCGTAAAGCATTTGAGAGAGCCAAACCCTGTAATGTACGGAGGGAACTCACCGAATGACGCGGCTGACAGTTTGTTTAAATCTATAAGAAACAGTCGGCGCTGTAACAATAATAATGACAACACTTGCTTATGTAAGGCGCATTGTCGGACATCAAACTGCTTTTTCTGTCTACTCTCATTTTCGGTAGACTCATTCACCAAACTCCCTCTCGATTCTGCAGCACTTGGTTCTCCGAAGTAATTTGCAGGAACTTACATGCAACGGGTTTCTTAGGGATGTGCGTCCGACACATATTCTTTATGTCTTGAATGTGCTAACTGTAGCCATGACCATATCCATAATTGTATGCACATTCTACATAAAAGATTAGTTTTTATGCTTTCATTTGTGGTTTTTGACAGTACTTTTATACTCGTGTGTGCTTGTTTAGCAGTATTCAAGCTCATGCATCTTGTCTTTCACTAATACAGCAATATATAAAAAAACGTTGATGTCGAGTGAGAGTCCAAGGTACCGAATCTGTCATGCGAGTTAATTTAGAGCCAATAAAACGCTCTACAGAGAAACTTCTGAAAGGGGGCTGTATGGACATCAAAATAGCACATGAAGGGATAAAAAATGCAAGGTCTTGTTAGACCTTGCAATGAATTGGATGAGAGTGATGACCCATTTTTGATGTGTCACAAAAGCTCGGTGGCATAGAGTGTTCGTCATAGTTGTTTAAACTGACAAATTCACGGCCTAGAAGTTTCATTCGACAATATTCCTCAGTGAAAATGTAATTCAACATCTGAGCCACCCACTCATGCATGACTATGTGGCAAACATTCATTTTCCTGTGTATTATGGTTTACAAGGTCTAGTTTTCTGCAGAGATTTATTACGTTTCTGCCAAGGCTGAGAGAGTGCTCTGGCTGTGAGTGAAGAGATAAACATTCTTTGAAATAAAAATATTTGAGAAATTTCTAAATGAATAATATTAAATTGGTGGCTTAGATTCTCTTTTTTTGTCTTATCAGTAATTTTTGTATTGCACTATGATGAATTTTTATTTTTCATCTAATGTTTATTACATTTTTATATCGCAGGCACACTCGCAGCACACATCGGGGTTGTGCTGACTCTCCAACAACAAGCCAACAGCTCCTGTGCTGGCTTGAGTGGGAGTTTGATCTGACAGCTAAAGGGACATCTATGTTTAGTTATGAATTTATAATTATCACCTTTCGAGCAAAGATAAGCTTTGCTCCGTGCAATTCTCCTAGAAATAAATACCTGCAACCAAATTCACCGGGTAGCTACTACTTCCCACTGCTATTAGTGCTCGAAGATAACCTTGGACAAGAGCTTATCCGTGTGGAAATTTCGTGCTTGTTTGAAACCACTCCGCTGATGTAGAGACTCGCGAGCATCCAGCGTTCTAATAGAACGCTGGATGTCCGCGTGTCTCCTCACAATGCACTGCACGATGTCCGCGAGTCTCCCCAGAACGATGCAGGCGGTCAAAACCAAACAAGCATATCGTATTATGGGACATTCTATACCGGCGATGAAAGGTAAAAATTTATTTTTTACGCCAAGATCTGATTATCACAAAAATGTGCTTTTGAGCGTTCTGTCTCGCCCAAAATGCTGTCCATAAAAAAATGTACAAAAATGGAGGAGCTTCAATCGCCTCAGGTAAGCGTGTTCTTGTTTCAAAAAGGGCAGACAGGAAAACTTTCTTTGTAAAAAGACAACTCAAAACTCGCAATCCACAAGAAAGTAGAAGACGCCTCCTTCCCCCCTCGGAGTGCTCACGTCATACCAAGTATAGACGAGTACTTCGCGGCAGCGAGTGACTGCCTTTTCGCTCCCTCATTCTATTGTTCCAATTAAATAAAATGATTAAATGTTATTTGTGCGTTATTTTGTTAATTATCATGATTAGAAAATCCGCGTCTGAAAAAAATGGGTGCTTCAAAGCAGAAAGAAACACATCAACATTTTATTTGTGAGTAATCAATTGAGTAGAGTGTCAGAGACTCCACTGACGGTATCATAACAGCGATCGTTCTTCTAGTGTCGTGAGGTGTCTCTGGAATTACTTAAAATAATACATAAATAAGAAAGCAGAATGCGATAAAATTACTTTCGTCGCACCCTGACTCGAATAGTTATTATTTTTTTTTTAAATACAAGGAACCGAATTATAAAATATCTGTCATATGCTTTTTTTTTTCTTTTTTTTTTACGCTTGATTTTATGTTGTAAATGAAGACGCGGATTGCGCGTAATTTACGGTTTCTAATTTTGCGAATCCGGTTCGTGTGCGGATTCAAAATCTACGCACGCGGAACGGATGTGGATACAATAATTTAAGAACATTGCGGATATCGTTTGTGTGCAGATACAAAATCTGCGGATGCGGATGGTATGCGGATGACGAAACTGTTACCCGCGCAGGGCTCTAACGTTGGTAACAAACCCACAAGGGAAACGGGCGCTGCGGAAAATTCACCTTTCTCAATGCTCTATTAGCTCCCTCGGATTCTAGCGTCGGCAGTGGTTGTACTTAATGTAAAAATGCATACACTTTCAAAATAATGATTGAATTTAGGCTTAGGAAAACGTTTTATAATCACACTTACTATGTTTGATGCTGGCCTCAGCGAGAAGTTCCTGCTAATCCTAATCAAGTGGGCTGTGGCCTCGCTAGATATAGCCGACGTAAGCGCGGGAAAATTATGGCTTTTTTGTTTTACTTTTTTTTTGCATATGTGCTTTCTTTTATCAATCAGGAACCACTGTACTGTAGCGTTCATAATGAGCTTAAAAAGACATTTATGCTTCCATAGCGTGCGTGACAGTTTTTGGAAGAGCTGGGGTTCGAGCTTGGGATGGAATACGAAGTTGAGTTCCCATAATTCGGACTCAAACAAATCAAACGTTAGTGGAGCCTGTGTGGACTGAAGTGGCAGCAAAAGGCCGAATCGGGCGTTTCAGGTCAGATAATTATGATAGTATCATTTTTGGGAATCGATGTTAATAACTGTTAGCTCTTTATTGTAGCTCGTGCTCGGGTACCGATGTGGATGACAACTTTTACTTCCTTCATCGTATGTCCTTATATACAATGGTGCCATAGCGGCGTAGCTGTAGCGCTTATGATGTGGCTGTGTCAGTGAGGTCAAACTTATAACTTGCTTCTGTCAAAGTATAAAAAATGAAAAAAGGACTAGAAATGAATGCAAACAAAAATAAAATGAAATAAATAAAATAATAATAATAAAAGCAGAATCTACGATCACACTTCTTCCTGTGCGTCAATGGTTAATGTTCGGGCCTTGGATATCTGTTGGGGCTCCTGCCGCTGCCTTGAGCTTCTCCCGAGGTTCTGGCTTGGGGTTTCGTTTGTAGGGGCTTCTCTTGTGGGAACAGGGGTGGTCTGTTGTCTGGGCTGCTCGGTCGAACCTGGGATCGGGATCACTGGCTCCGGCTGAGGCGGCGATGCGCGCCGGTGCTCTCTCGTTCGCGTTAGCACCCGCCCGTCGTCAGCCTCAATCCATAAGAACGAGAAGGCCCGGCTCGTTTTACGATAACTGCTGGAGACCACGTGTGTACGATGGTGTCGAATGTGGACACCTTCTGATTCTCGTGCAGTTCTGAAAGGGCCCTTGTTTTGTTGTAGTTCGTTCGTTGCTTGTTGCGGATCCCCTGTAGTCGGCTTCGCACCTCGCTCGACTCTGCGATGGCTGGCTGCTGGCAGCAGTCAGGAACCGGAAGTAACGTCCGTGTCTAAGACCCATTAGTCTTTGCACTGGAGACTTCAGCAGTTGATTCCTTGGGCTGTTGCGCCATTCCAGGAGGGCGCTGTACAAGTCAGGGTGTTGTAGCTTCACTTCGTCAGCAGTTTCTTTGCCTCTTCTACGGTGCGCTCTGCCAGTCCATTGAAGCGGGGGTTGTAAGGGCTTGACGTCAAGTGTGCAGCGTCCAATGGCGCTGCACAGTTTCTTTGGCAATCCATGCGTGGCGTAGACTTCCGCACAGACGGAGACCACTAATATGCCGTGGACTGTCGAAGTTCATTCATTTCCAAGAAAAAGGAGGAAAAGTCAACAATGACTAGAAAAGTACAGCCGCCGTGGTACAGCAGGTGTACGTCCACAACCTGCCACGGGAGGCTTGGCAGCTCATGGCTCAGTAAAGATAGCCTTGCGTTTCTGGGCTTGTGCTTCTTACAAACTTCACGTGAGTTCGCGAGCACCTTGATATCGCTTGACATGAACGGCCAATACATCACTTCTCTGGCGCGCGTCTTCAATTTTGCTTCACCGCCATGTGCTGCATGCAAGATTTTCTAAACTTGTATTCGTTTTGACGCTGGGATCACCACTTTGTAGCCCCTGAAGACATGACCGTCTTGCACGTGCATCTGTTCTCTGTAGTTCCAATATGGTCAAACTTCGTCTGGGACTTCGCGTTCCTCAGCCGGCCAAGAAGTCGATGCGTACTCACGAAGCTGCTTGAGCGCCGTGTCGTTTTTCGTCGCCTGCAGGATGTCCGCCAGTCGTGCATCTAAAATCGGTAAGGTGGAAACAACGTTGACATGAAATTGTTCGGTTTCATCTTTCAGCATGATCTTGGTTGGAAACCTTAAGAGCGCGTCAGCGAGGAAACGTTCTTTCCCTGGCTTGTACTTTACTGTGATAGCGTATCTCTGCAGCACAAGCCTCATTTTTGTAGGCGCAGTGGGCAATCATAGAGGGACTTTCTAAAAATTGCTTCCAGTGGCTCATGATCGGATTCAACGGTCACAGACGGGTGCCCCAAGATATAATCCTTAAACCTGCTGCATCCGTGAACAATAGCCAGCGTCTCTTTTTCTACCTGGGCATATTTTTGTTGTGTTGGGTTGAGGGAGCGGAATGAGTAGGGGATGGGGTGTTCATTCTGAATAATCACTGCTCCGATGCCAGTTTGGCTAGGCACCTACTGATAACGTGATTGGCTTCCCTTGTTCGATTTACGCGAGCACTGGTGCCTTGATCAGACATTTCCTCAGGGCTTCATAACTGCATTGCTGGCGTTCAGTCCACACCCAAGCAATATCTTTCTTAGTAGCTCGCCCAGGGGTGCCGAGAGCGCTGACATGTTTGGTATAAACCTGGCCAGAAAGTTAGTCATGCCAAGAAAAACTTGGAGTTCCCTACGTTCTCTGCGTTCGCGTACAGTGAGTATGCCCTCGACCCGTCCGGGAACTAGGCTCAACCCCCGAGTCATCAGAATGTGAGCTAAGTATCACACATAGTCCTGCAAGAACCGACACTTTTTTTTAAATTCAACTTCAGGTCGTGCTGCGCGCAGCGTTACTGCAGACTCTTCAGACTCTCGTCGTGTTCTTACTCTGTAGTCCCCCAAACTAGAATGTCATCCATAACGACTGCCACATTGTTCAGTCCTTCTAGAACACCATGCATTGCGCGTTGAAAAACTTCTGATGCCGTTGAAATCCCGAACGGCATGCGTAGAAACCTGTATCTGCCATAGGGTGTACTCATGGTACAGATGTAGGAATTTGCTTCTGTCAGCTTTATTTGCCAGGAGCCGGATGACGCGTCTAAGATCAAGAAGAGTTGGTGCCGTGCAGACGTGGAGAAACGTCCCCTAACATTGGAACGTTGGCCTAAGTTAATGTTCACGTAGAAGTGATCTTGTGAGGTCAGATGGGTACAAGCAAATTCTAACTTTGTCTTTTCTTACGAAAACAACCATGTGACTTGACCATTCGGTCGGATTCTGTTACTTTTACGGTGACATGCTCAGCTTTAATGCGGTCGAGCTCGGTCTTGACTTTTTCCTGGAGAGCCACAGGCACTCGTCTGGCAGCTTTCGCGACGTCTTTGACTCCTGGTTGTAGTTTCATGTCGTAAACCACATCCTTTAGCTGGCCGAGTCCCTGAAAAACGGCTTAAAAGAGACGAGCCGCCTCGTAGAGTTCCGTACCGCTCACACCTGCAACGCGTATAATGAGTCCTAGGTGTTCTGCTACGCTGCCGCTAATTGTAACTGGGACCTCTTGGCGCAAAACGGAGAATCCAACATGACATGTCTTGCCTTTGTACTGCAGGTCAAGGCAGACTTTTTCTGACGCACTCTGTGAGTGGCCGAAGAACGTGTTTAGGATGACACTACATTTTCTTGATGGCTTTGTCGTGAGTTGGCATAGTGCTGCCTTTGAAATAATGCACCAGTTTGCTCCGGTGTCTAGTTTACAGCAAACGGGCATGCCTTCTAGGTTCACTGAAGCTGTCCAAAGATCTTCACGAGACACAGTACCAACGGTCAACGCTTCTAGATAAAATGTCTCGTCATCGCTAACCATAGCTTCGTGCACTTCCTTTTGTGGAAGGCTTCTGCATCCTGGCTTTGTACCTGATCCTTTGTATACTATAGCAAAGTAATTAAGCTTTCCGCATTTATTGCATTTGTTTTCGAGTCGCTGGGCAAACGCTAGTCCTGTGCGCAGCGAAACCACACTTTTGGCATGGACCTCTTGCTTCCTTGAACCACGTTGACCTAAATCTCATGTGTTTTTCCTTGTTTCGTATTCGCTTATACCTTTCCTTTCCTTGCTCCCAGGCTCTGCACATTTTCACCGCCTTGGTGTATGACGGGTTCTCGTTAACTAGCTTCTGCTGAAGTTTCTTGTCTCGAATGTCGAGAATTATTCTACTTCGAAGTAGGCGTTCTTCTAAGCCACTCAACCTCGCAGTTGTTTGCTAGGACACGAATGTCTGTCAACCATTCGTTAAAGGGTTCCCCTTTTTTCTGGTCCTTGTACCAAATACGGACTCGTTGTAGGTCAAGTTCTCAGCGGGCCGGTAGAGGCTATCGCACTTCTCCATGATACTATCTACGTCGTGCTTCTGGTCTTCGCTCGCAAATGTGAACGTGCTGAAGGTCTTTCTTGCATCTCCCCCTATGATAATTAACAGGGTCGCCGCCTGGACTTCTTTTTTTTTTTCTTTATTTGTGTCTGCGGATACATGTTCCGCAAAGGGGGTCTAAGGACTAAAGGCACGAGTGCCTGACAAGGCCTTAGCCCCTTCTTGGTATGCAGCGAGCATCAACGTAGATATACAATACATCATATACATATAAAACATCATACATATCAAGTACAGTCAGAGGCAATTTGAGCTTCGACAACGTGAATGCTGGCAGACCAGGCAATATGCCGCAAGGGGCGCAGCGGTCGCCGCGGCGTTCTGGGAAAGAGACTCGGCCACTGATCTCAATGACAATTGCTGGATCGCGTTTGACCAGCACCGCCTATGGACGGGAATGCGGCCACGGTCGGCCATCTTTTTGGTAGAGTTATATCATCTCTAGCCATCATAGTAATATGGCGGACAGCGCAATGGCGGCAGGCTGCCATAAAATAGCCGTAGATCTAGTACACTGTACCGGGGGGGGATATTTCGTGCTTGATTGAAGTTGTTCGACGAAGCAGATTCTTGAAACCCAGCGTGAACGGTAGCTTCGTCTTTGAGGACCCGGCGAAAGTTCTACGAAAGCGCAGCACCGGGGGAAAGCAGCGCAGCTCGCATCGAAAGCAGACTACGTACCGGCGTCTGCTTTCGATGCGACTTTCGATGCGTGCTGTGCTACTTTTCCCCGGTGCTGCGCGATTTCGTGAAACTTTCACCGGGTCCTCAAAGACCGGGCTACCGTCCACGCCGGGTTTTAAAAACATGTTTCGTCAAACAATTTCAATCAATCACAGAATATCACCCACGCTATTTTGATGGCAGCCTGCCACCACAAGTGCCAAAACGCCGTCTGCCATGGATGGATGATGGTGGCTGCCAAGTGACTTCAGCAGCTGAATCTTGGCTAGAGGTGAAAAGATGGCCGCCAGTGACCGCATTCGCGGAGCGGGCAAACGCGATCCAGCAATTGTCATTGAGATCAGTGGACTCGGCGGACTGGTTCACTCTGTAGAAGCGGGCGGGGAGGGGGGGGGGGGGGGTAATTAAGACGGAAGGGAGACATGACGAAGGGCCGGCTATGCGGCGCGGCATTTCGAAGCGATTAGAAAAATACGCCGACTTATATTTTTTAAGTATTTTTATTGTTCCCTTGGCAAGGCTATCTCGGTTTGCTTCCGTTCTGGCTCTCATATATTAGCATGAGTTTGTAAAGCCGTCGGGCATTACTATCAATTCTTTCGCACGTAATGATTCCAACTTGATCTCAGTTTACGGTTCACGGTTCAGTCTAACGAATATATAACTAACCGTAAACATATACCTTTTCCTCACATATCTGTAAAAATGTTATGCCACATTTGCAGCCCACGTGTTCATTGTTTTGTTTCAGAAATATAAAAAAAATGTTTGCACACAGATAAAACGTAAGCGTCAAATTTCTGTCAAGTGCTGGCCGATGGGTTTATCACAAGTTATCGCGAAGTCGCGAAGACTGCTTAACTTTGTAAGTTTTTATTCGGGTGTTGGAAGCATGGAATATACTTTTATCTTTGTTTTTGCCCGACTTATAAGATAAGATCTTGAGGCGACTCACAAACGTTGCCGTAATGTCACGGGTGCCACTAGAAGATAGAAGTAGTAGATGTGCCCTGTCTCGGGACGGACAAAGTCAAAGAACTATAGCTTCTAGATTTGGATATGCACTGAACACTGTAAATCGCATCGTGAGAGCGTATAGGAATGAAGGGCGTATAGCTGATGCGGCGCACAGGCGAAGACCCCGTTCAACGACTCGTCAGGAGGACGAGCGGATTGCTAGTGCAGCATTTGACCAGTCAAGTATAACAGCAGCAAAAATACGAGGGCAGTTGGGCCTTCAAGTTTCGCTCCGAACCATCAGGCGGCGGCTTCACGACGCAGGGCTTCGGAGTCGTATTGCATCTCAAAAACCGCTCCTGACTTCACGCCACAAGGGGCAAAGACTTGCATTCGCAGAGGACCGCAGGGACTGGGAGGCCAGCGACTGGGCCTCAGTCATCTTCACAGACGAGTCTACGTTCACAGTCTGAATGGGACCAGCGGAACCGTGTGTGGTGTCCTAATTGCAAACGGTGAGACCGAAAACCACATACGGAACTTCTCTTGGCCTTCTCTCTTCTAGTTGAGTAAATAGGTGTTGTTTTATTTTTATACAGGTATGACCCTCACTACGTGCAAGAAGTGGCAACGAGCGGTCGTTGTTCGGTCAGCGTAGGGGGGGGGGGGGGGGGCATAACTGCGCAAGGACTGGGTCCACTCATGCGAATCGATGGAAGGCTGACGCCGGAGAAATACTGTGACATACTCTCTTATACCTTGCTTCCTTTCGCCTTGAATGGTCAGTTCTCCGAGGGTTGCTTTATTTTGCAACAGGATAACAGTCCGATTCACACGGCTGGCCGGGTGCAGAGCCTGCTGGACGGCTTAGGTGTAAGGCAATTGACATGGCCAGCAAGGTCGCCGGATCTAAATGTCATCGATAACATATGGGGACTATTGAAACGGAATCTCTTGACGCGGGACCTTCATCAGGCTTCTTCAGAAGTCCTTTGGGAAGCAGTCGAACAAGAATGGACCAACCTTCAGTCCATCCCGAGCCTCAACAGCAACCTCTATGAGTCCATACCCAGGCACCTTCGAGAGGTGATAAGCACTGAGGGAGCGGGAGTGCGCGGTTAGTAGTGTCGGAGGTCCACGTTTTTTTTGTTTTTTTTTTTTTTTTAGCTTACTGGAAATAACTTCTGGCTATGTGATTAGGAATCGCGTTATTCTTTCAATAGATTCTAAGACGAATAAATTCCTTTTTTGTGGTATGAGGAAATAAAGACTACGCTGAAAACAATGTTTCTGTTCTTGCAGCCGCATAATTCCCGAGCACACGCACACAGAATCAGACACAGAAAAAAACTATCCTCATGCAGTCGTTTTTTCACCTTGGCCGTTCACATTATTATTAGGAAAACTTCCATGCTACCATATATTGAGTGCACGCCTATAAATGAACTATTAGTCATTCTTAACTTACTTTCCATTATCAAAATGAAACAGCGGAGCGTTTGACCCCTTGAGGAACTACAGTCAAAATTTACAAATAGAAGGCGAAAAATAAAACGCCGGGAAAAATATTGTGCAAAAAAGAGCTTATCTGATATGATAGAAGGCCATTCTAGCGCGAGGGCATTTGTTTAGACTCGACCTCAAACGGCAGCGAAACGTGGACTGGTCCCGTAGCTCTTCCCCAGCGCGAAAAAGCGAACGCAGCGCTGCATACGGCAATTGTTCCCCGTGGCCGCTCGCTCCGTTGTCGCTGGTCAAATTGCCTCTGACTGTACATATACATTGAATTCATATACGTTCAATAGCGAAATCTAATACTGTCAACAATACAGTTTTATAGCCTAGACATACTAAAACAGATAAGTATCAGGTATATATATGCGGTATCATCCAATAGTCTAGATCACAACAGTTTTACACATGTTTATACAACATATAATTTGACAAAATTATGTCAAAAAACATGAAGCTACAAAAAAAATAATTAAAAGAAATACAAATAACAGTTTTATACAATATCTTTTTACAGACTGAAAAGACCGATCAAAAGAAGAAGTAATGAGAAAGGTGAGATCATTGCTAACAAAATATGATTGCAGTTTCAAGAACGACGAGCAGTATCTAACAAAATGTGAGACCACTGCACAGTAAATTTGTTTTACAATCTTTTTTAAATTGGGATATTGATATATCAAAGTTTAATTCAAGTACGTCACGATTCAAAATTGTAGCAGTCTGGACGGCTAAAGTTTGTCCTCCGTATTTTGTTCGTATGATAGGTACTTTTCGTTTAGGTCGTCGAATATCGTACACTGGTGTTAGTTCACTTTCTGGCGTTAAGTAGGTTCTATTTCTGTGGATTAATTGACTCAGTTTAAAGTAATATATTTGATTTTACCTGAGCATGTGGTGTTTTAAAAACAGAGGTTTCGTACGTAGATTCCCGTAATCCCCCTTGTAGTCCTCGAGCATACGTGAAATACTTTTTGAAGGACTATTTCTTTATTATAGTTTGAGGCCGTTGTTGTCCCCCTGACCAAAATTGAATGGCGGTTGAGGAACGTTGCCGTAGAAAACAGTCGGAACTCACATTTCCATGTCTTCTTGTTCCGCCACACGTCTCCGGATATGTCCAGGGGCTTGGGTGGCTGCATCGTACATGGCAGCGCGTCCAGCGTCCATGCGCTCGTGTTTGTTTCTCTCTCTCTCTTGTGTCCGTCTTTTTTGCGCAAAACCATGTATCCAAACGTCCAGCTTCTGTGCCGTTGCCATTGTCTGCTGTTTTTTTTTTTTTTTTTTATTGCATTACGGCACGTGGACAAGCAGTTCGAATCCGTTTTAACCCCATGTAGCTCGTGCTCGGGTACCCACGTGGATACCAACTTTTACTTCGTTCATCGGATGTCCATATATACAGTGGTGCCCTAGCGGCGTAGCTGTGGCCCTTGAAATGTGGCTATGTCAGTGACTTTATACCTACATTTACGTCTTGTACGTTGGCAAATGATGGAACGCAACTGAAATGTTTGTTTTATTTTATGCTAGTTTTTAATGCCACCAACCACCCAGCCGTTCCTTTTGACAGAGTTCTTGACTGTCAAAAACAGTTAAAACAATGAATACTGGAAAGGCAAATGCATTCGCCGTGCACAGATTACGCGCTTACCAATGTATACGACAAATACTCGCACTTGACATTCAGCAAGTCAAGACACTTTAATAATAGATTCTACGTTCCACGCGATGCCATTCTTTTCCTAACTGATTTTTGTTTATATATCAATTAACACAGAACGCCCAGAAACTGATTCGACCTAAGTCACTTTACGACGATGAAATATTTATAATAAAAATATAATTGTTTATATGTGTGTGCCCAAAAAACCACAGCTGGTTATCTCTTTGGTGTAAAACAGGATGCATGCCCAAAATAATGTAACGCGCGCGGTTCCGCCGATGGCTACGGCGACGCCGACAACGCTCAATGCGGAAATGGGTGCCTAATGCCTCGTTCACACTTACGAACCGGCGGCCGGATCCACGAGAATTCAGACTCTCGGCGACGAAAGTAGGCAGAATTTCCGATAAACGAGATCGCTCCGGGACAAATTTTGAATGTCAGAAAAACGTTTTCTCTCGCCGCAAGCCAATCAAAACGCACCGGTGAAATGGCGCTTGCTGACATCAGGTCCCCGCTAATGAGCTGGCGATGATGGCGACAAGACGCGCGTGGGCAATGAGGAGGTTTGGGAGCTCTCTTCAGCTCTTGTCTGTTCGGGAAACTTCGAGACGCTCGCACCGCGCACTCCGTAGGCGGCAACAAATGTGAACTGCCCGTTCTTTTTTCGGCGAGATAATCCAGTTCGGCGGCGAGTGTGTATTTCGCAAGTGTGAACGAGCCATAAGAGCTGCGCTCTAAAAGGAAATTATGAGAGCAAAACAAAGTTAATAAACAAAACATATGCGCAGTTCACAAACTGGCAAAAAAAACACTTCCACATTTTTCGTGAAAATAGGCGGAGGTTGAAGGAACGTTTATTGTATAAGGCTTACAAAGGAAATAGTAAAATCACTGAACAAGTCTATCCTTGAATTATCCTTTGATTAAAAGAGCGATAATATACACGTTTGCAAGTCCACTCTCAGGGCGCCGCCATCTTCCTCAGTGGGGTACGCTCTTGGACGCGGCCATAATCCAATTATGACGCCTTAGCAAGACTTCGTAATCATATTATGACGCGTCCAAGCGCACCCCAGCCAAGCAAGACGGCAGCGCCCTGAAGCCGGACCTGGAAACGTGTGTACGCTTTAATTCTGACAGAAAATGCACGGTATGAACATGAAAGGCATTGTGGTTTATTGTAGAACGTGATGGAGCGTGCGTGGACATTTACTTCAGCTAAAAGCTTACTATTTTCTACAATTTCATTTACTGCGTAACCCAAGAAATCATTTCGGGGAATGCATAGGGAGAGCTTGTTTCTTCAACAGCGCTAAGGCAAATAAATGAACGCGACGTATTTCTCTAAAACAACCCATTCATCTATGTTGGACAAAGGCCAAGGACTCTTCGGGGATTACCTCAGGAGAGTACAGTCATTGCCTCCTCCATACTCTCAAAGCCTGGCAGTTCGACGACGGAGCCATAGAGTGCCCGGTCGCAAATTTGGAGCGCGAGGATCTGGTAGGACAGAGCATCAAAGAGCCACCTCGCTCGGGAGACGTGTGTTTCAGCGTCTCGCCGCAGCGGGCTGCCATTCGCGGGGCTTTCCTCCCATCTTTTATCTGCCACTGTACCTTTTCCATTTCGGCGGCCGCCTCTCGAGGCGATCTGCCTGGCTTTGTCAGTATAGGGGGCTATGGGTACAGTACTCTTTGTTCTCAACGCCGTGCGTCTCTGTCTGTTTGATTTGTTTCCTTTCCTTTGTCTCCATAAATTTCCTGGCATAATCACAATCATTTTATTTCCTTAAAGATCACCAGGGGGTGTTACATAAAGGGTGGGTACAAGAACATATCATTGTAATTCTGTAGCTCTACCAAAAGAAACGATGTGAGGAGGGTAGTGGTGCGGGTGCGTGGACTGGACTTGAAGTGCATGGCCGGTGCGCCGTGATGTGCCTGAAGGGCGTACGATGTACGGTGCATACGCGAGCGAAGCATAATGATACTTTTCGAATAAACAGAGGCTGGCAATGCGGTGACGACACGATAGATTTGGTAGGCCTTATTCAAGCCTCAATGATGGTATCCTAATATCTTATGAATATAAATAATAAATGAATCTGGTGGCTCGATCTTGTACGGCTTCGATTGCGTTACTAAGTTATACTTTATGTTTTCTTGAGATAGAAGATGCGTGTTCTAGCTTTGATCATACGAGTAATTTGATGCCAGTAGTTTTACGTGTTGGGCGTCGGACCGTAAATGACGCTTCCCAAATGCGAGTGTTATTGTAGGAAATGAGATCATGTTGGTGATGTGCGTGAACCATGATAACTCGCTGCATTATAAGGTTCCCCTAGTTCGATAGGAACCATAGCAATAGCATAGAAGAAGTCATAGCTTTTGCAGCGGCGGTGGAAAAAAATATGAGTTTAAGTTTGTTCAACTTAAGTATGATTAGCCAGCGGCTGCACCACTATTGTGCTTTGTCCAAACCATTATGGAAGGCAGTGTGGTCAGGGGCGTAAGTGACTGACTGGTAAATAACACAATCATCGGCAAGCATGCGGATATCGAAATATGCGTGCTACGGTAAGTCTTGGATGTATATTAAATCAGAAGCGGACTAAAAACAAACCCTTGCGAGACACCCTATATTACTAGGAGGGAACTTTAGGTATGGTTGTAAATAAGCACAGACTAGGTGCGAATATTTAAAAATATTTTAATCCGATTCCCGTCATGAGTCTTAATGTTTAACTGCGCGAGCTTTAGTAGAAGCGCTTAAATAAAAAAACAATCAGACTACGAGCACTGGTTTTTACAGTGAAAGATATCTTAAAAAGGGTAATAGCATGAAAAACAATTGAAGTCGCAATTTCCAAGAAAGGCTGCAGAACTCAAATTTTATAACACAACTCAAGAACTGCGCTGAACATATGTAAACAGCCCCAGGGGGTAGCAGAACCGTTCTAGCTACCAGGGGTCGCGAGAGTCACAATAGTTGCATCATCATCATCATAATGGCGGCGGCCTAGGAGGGTTTCTTGTTAAGCTGTACAAATAGTGATTTTAGAATAAGAGATATTTTAGACATAGCACTCTGAAACATGACCCCCTTTGCTCATGAAAGTATGGATTAAATTTGCTGCAAAAACATTATGGTGCTTACCACCCTAAAGAGAGCTGCACCTCCACCCAACTATTTCCCATTTTAATTTCTAAAGAAATGTTATTTTATATGCATCATCGTTACTAAGCACTCGAACTATGCTCTAGAAGAACATGTGTAGTTGGAGTATAATGATCTAAGGCACGTGCATGGTATAAAAACAACATGTGACGAATTATATATATATATATATTTTTTTTTTATTTCCACGTTTTCACGGTGTCGTGTCACCTTATACAATCAGCCGTAAATTCCTGGGATCATTCCGATGCCGGGGCGCCATCGAACGCGACGGACCCTGTAGAATCTAGGAAATCTTCCATAGCCGAAGCCGAAGCCTGGCATGCCGACGACACGCCGTACACGATGCATGTAGACCTGTGCAGCGGCCAGCGTGAACAGGGTTACCAGGACGAGCAAAATCACCAGGGTTGTCTTACTGGGCATGATGCGATTCTTCCGTCCTGCGCATATACATAAACATGTACACAAATGGTAAGCGTTTTGTATGTCGGCGTGAGCCTTACGCATATAGCGCTTGCTTATTGTGCTGCCAGCGGCAACATGAGCTGGCCCAGTTTAGTGCTTGCAGAAAGGAGTAAAATGCCGCATGGGGTTCCCCCGCACGTTGAGGCAGAAAACCGAGAGACGCTCTGCGAATATAGATACTTTAAGCACGCGCCATGTCAGAGCAGCCATTGCTGACCTTCTCTTGTCTTACCGAGATGTCAAGCCACTGGAGGGCATTCACGAGCCTGCCCAAAGGCCTATGCTGGGGAGAAGGACAAGGTCAAATCTAAAATCGCAATAACATGTCCTGCTGTGGTAATAATGAAGCGAAGTATATAGAATAAAAAGAAACAAAAACTGAATGTCGGTTATGGCGGCGACTATGCACATATGCTGCAGAGCGTTTATACGAAATGCGTTAATCCAATTCAACCTCATTTTTAAGAGCTTAAGGTACCCGGATCTAGCTGCAATACATTTGTGCCGTATCAGCCTGGACAGCTCTTGCCCGCTCATTTATTGTGGCACTCAAAAGAGCGATAGTTCTTTTTTGTTCCTTTTTTCAAGGGTTAAATAAAATTCTACTAAAGTAAATATGTTTCCATGAAAGTACATGCTCAATGTGGGCACAGTTAACGGATGTTAGTTATTGCCGCCTTGTCTCAGTTTATTAATGCACAATTTGTACACTTCTAGTTACCATTTATGTGTTGCATGATTCCTCAATCCTTGTCTTTATCCGCGTTTGGTCTTTTGATTTTATTTTTTGCTCCCATATTTATTGGATTTAACTTTCCCAGTATGTGGTGACGATTTTAATAGAAGTAGAAAGTATTTTAGCAAATGTGTTTCAGAAGGATCATACAGAGTTTGATGTGCCCGCATGTGCGCATTCCATCATACATTTGGCTTGAGTTGCAGACTTTAGGTTGCATCAGAGATTAGAATTAAATAGGAATTGTGTATTCGCGTTAACACTCTCATGCACTGCGCAGAATACCGGCCTAACATTTAAGGGAGGCTAATAATTCGAGGAAATGACGAGCACAAGGTGTTCACATATTCTGTTTACAGCTTGATTTAATTTTTAAATGCCTTTTTATGTTTAGTCTATGCTGTTCTCGATTCACGTGCCATTTGGGAGATAATTACGCTGTAGCTCTACAGACCTCTTTGATCACTATTGCACAAATAAAACAATGTAGTATTACAACAGAAAAGCACTACTAAAAACCTACAATCACTTAAGAACTAAATAACTCAACGCGAGCGGCATTTTGTTTTTCTAGGGAGTGCTTGATTTTTGGTTTGTACTCAACTAGTGGTGACATCACGGGCTTGTCTATGCAAAGCAGAGGGGAGTGTCTATCAAAAAAACTAACGCTATCGCTTCTGCCTCTGTCACCGGTCTGTAAATAAAAGGATGGAGACGATTTGGGAAGCGGCCAGCGCGCCAATCACTCGTGCGAGGGTGAGTGTAAATAGAAAATCCTTCATATATTTGCTGTGTGTGTGTGTGTGTGGGCGAAAAGGGGGAGGTAGCAGCGTTTTGTTTTTTATACTTTTCATTTATTCACTGTTCATTCGTTTCTTTACACACCCCTTGCTAAAGACTGCCATCTCTTGGTAGCTGTGAAATTCCTGCACAATGGCAGACTAAAACCGCAACGTCACGCCCCACTTTATGCGTTTGATTCGGAGTAGAAGGTAAAGCCACATCCACAAAAAAATGTGATGAGGGCAGTGACTCTAGACCTTCAACGCTTTTTGACTGGCTCGTAGGACCTAGCATTGGCCGCACTCCAACTTCCGGTATCTTATGGAATGACTTTCACATTCTATGATGTCAGTTCAGCCATTGTGCAGTGGTTTTGACCATCCAATCAGTTGGAACGTGACTCTCGAAAAGGGTTAAAGAAGATGTGCAACAGTTTCAGTGCTTTGCTTAAATAATTTGGGGGTTAGTGTCTCGACCTTTCTGAAGTAAAGAACAAAAAACCGCTTTTGCCTGCATGCCCTAGTTTTTATTTTAAAAATGGACAAAGATTAAGGTTTTTGGCACCTCTCAACTCCTTCACCATCTCAGTAACGTGTGCTGCAACGTCAATGGGGTTTGCGCAGGGTTTCGGTGAAGCTCTCTCTCTAGAGCCATCAGTGAGCAGCGAGAACTCATCCGCTCGCGACCGCGTGACCACGTGCTGACGGGCGCAGCGCGAACAATATGGTGAAAGGAGGATGTGACAAGCACGTAGCGCCCTCTCCCGTCCACCCGTCGATGGCCGCCAGGCTCGGCGGGCAACATTGGTCACCGCGCCAATAAACACCGTGGAGCGTACGCCACCCCGGTCAGTCATCGTCCACCCTCACAACCAGGCTGCGACTCGTCTCTTCTCGGCGGGTGCTTCGGCCCCCTTCGTCCACGTTCTAGAAGGATCGTGACACTGGCGACGAGGAACCGTAGCACTGGAGGCTAACAACGTGCACGGTTCGGCCCACGCCGCCGAGAGAGTCGGAACACCGCCCCCCGCTCCTGTCGCCATGCCGCTGTACGGGAGGCTCGAGCCGTTCGAGGGAGATGGGTCCGCCTGGCCTGTCTACGAAGAACAAGTCCACGTGTTCTTCCGGGCGAACGACACGCCCGAGGCGAAACAACGGGACATCTTCTTGGCCAGCTGCGGGACCCGCGTTTCAGTCTTCTGCTCGACCTCCTCAAGCCGGCCACACCGCACGTGAAAACGCTGGGTGAGCTGCTCGCCACGCTGCGCTCGCACTTCAGCCCGGCGGCGTCCACGCTCATGGAACGGTTCCGCTTCAACAACCGGAGCCGCCGGGACGAGGAGACCCTCGGGCAGTTCGTCGCTGTGCTACGAGGGTTAGCGAACACCTGCGCCTTCGGCGACCAGTTGGACTCGCTACTCCGGGACCGGTTCGTCTGCGGCATCAACAACCCCGCCATGCAGACGCGACTCCTGGAGCTCCCGACCCCTCGCTGGACGACGCGGTGAAGGCAGCGCAGGCGATGGAAGCCGCAGCTAAGGACGCCAGCGAGATTGCGCGTGCGGCCGGCTCACCGTCGACGGAAGCAGCGGAAGCGGCGGTGAACAAGATGGCGACAAGGAGCGGTGCCTGCAGCCGCTGCGGTGCTGCCCACTCCCCCTCACAGTGCCAGTTCGCCCAAGCACAATGCTTCACGTGCGGGAGAAACTGGGCACCTCACACGGGTCTGCCGAGGGGGGAGGACGAGCGGCGGCCAGCAGCAGCAGCCTGTTGCAAGCCCGGGTTCCAGCCAAGCCCGCGGCCAGGGTGGCCGTCGCAAGAAAACGCGGCGGGGACGAGCGGCGCCAGGCTCGGGTCCCTCTTCAACCAGGGTCCACGTCGTGGCCGAGGAGCCCGAGAATTTCGACGTGTGGCATACAAATAAAATTTCGTCGTCTGTGCCACCTTACTTGATGTCTATTGAAATCTGTGGGCACCCCATCACCATGGAGCTGGACACAGGGGCCAGCGTGTCGGTCATGGCCGGGAAGCTGTTCAAGCGGACCTTCCCTGGCGTGTCCATCGAGGCGTCTGACGTCATGCTGCACAGCTACTCCGGGCAGCTTTCCCAGGTCCAGGGTCAGGCCTTGGTCAGCGTTCGCCTTGGCGACAGGGAGGCAATCCTTCGCCTTTGTTTAACCAAGGGGTCGTCGCCAACGCTGCTGGGCCGGAACTGGATTCCCGCGCTGGGTGTTCGACTGCCGGAGTACCAGGAAGCTGCACTGCACGTGGTGAAAGACGTCCCGAGCCTCCTGACCGACTTCCAGTCCCTGTTCCAGCCGGGGGTAAGCACCTTTGCCGGCACGACGGTCGGCATCCACGTACCCGAGGGAGTCCGGCCTCGTTTCTTCAAGCCACGCGCGCTGCCGTTCGTCCTGAAGGACGGGGTTACCCAGGAGCTGCAACGGCTTCAGCGAGAGGGGATCCTGGTTTCTGTCAAGACTTCCGAGTGGGCCGCACCAATTCCCCCAGTCCTCAAGCGAGACGGCCGTGTCAGGATCTGCGGGGACTTCAAGGTCACCATCAACCCCGTCGCTACCGTCGAGAAGTACCCGCAGCCTCGGATAAAAGATCTCTGGTCGGCTCCGTCCGGGGGACAGAAGTTCTCCAAGCTCGACCTTCGAGATGCCTACCAGCAGCTGGTGCTCCAGGATGCCGCCCGGAAGTATGTCACCATTTCGACTACCATGGGACTCTTCCAGTACACGCGCCTACCGTTCGGCGTGGCCTCAGCCCCAGCCATCTTCCAGAGGGAGATGGACAACCTCTTCAGGGGCATGAGGCACGTGGCGGTGTACTTGGACGACATCCTGGTTACCGGTACAGACGACGGGGACCACCTGCAGAACCTGCGCAAAGTCCTGACACGATTGCAGGACGCCGGTCTCAAGCTGAGGCTGGACAAGTGCGTGTTCCTGACACCCAGTGTGGAGTACCTGGGACACATCATCTCCCAGGCTGGCCTGGCCCGGCACCCCGCAAGATTGAGGCCGAGCTCAAGGCGCCGAAGCCCAAGAACAAGAAGGAGCTTCAGAGCTACCTCGGCCTCATCAACTTCTACAGGAGGTTCCTGCCCAACCTGTCGACGCATCTAGAGCCGCTGCATCGCCTGCTTCGTGATGGTCAGCAGTGGGCCTGGAAGGAGGAGCAGGACTTGGCCTTCCAGCACAGCATGGAGTTAGTCATCAAGGCTCCAGTGCTGGTACACTTCGATCCGGCCAAGCCTGTAGTCCTCACCGTGGATGCGTCGCCGTACGGGGTAGGAGCCGTCCTGTCGCACCGGGGTCAGGATGGTCAGGAACGCCCTGTGGCGTTTGCTTCTCGTCGGCTTCATGCGGCAGAGCGACGCTACTGCCAGCTTGACAAGGAAGGCCTGGCGCTCATGTTCGGGATCGAGCGCTTCCACCAATACCTGTGGGGCCGGCAATTCGAGGCAGTCACGGACCACAAGCCGCTGCTGGGGCTGCTGGGGCCTGACAAGGCAGTGCCAGTGCAAGCTTCACCTCGTGTGGTACGCTGGGCCTTGACGCTGGCGGCCTACAGCTATAAGCTGGTCTACCGCCCTGGGAAGGACCTGGGACCTGCCGACGCCCTGAGCCGCCTGCCCCTGCCGGAGGTGCCTGCTGCCGTTCCAGAACCAGCTGACGTTTTCCTGCTGGAGCGGGCCTACCCGGGGGTGCTCACCAGGACTGCGGTGGCGCAGGCGACCAGCCGGGACCCGGTCCTGTCACAGGTGGTCAAGGCGGTGTCCCGAGGGGAGGAGCTGCGTCACCAGGCCTACAGCCACAAGGCCGCCGAGCTGAGCTTGGAGCAGGGCTGCCTGCTGTGGGGTTCCAGGGTGGTGATTCCACAAGTCTCCGGGCCAAGGTCCTGCAGTTGCTGCATGCAGGGCATCCTGGCGTGGAAAAGACCAAGATGGTGGCACGGTCGCACGTTTGGTGGCCTGGCCTGGACCAGGACATCGCTCTCCAGGTGCAAGGCTGTCAGGTCTGCCAGGAGAATCAGCGAGCCTCGCGTCACGTGGAGATCACCCCCTGGCCGTTCCCACAGAAGCCCTGGTCCCGCCTGCACGTGGAGTTTGCGAGACGCTTCAAGGGCCACTACTTCCTGGTGGTAGTGGGCGCCTTCTCGAAGTTGGTGGAGGCACTGCCAGTCATCACTCCGTCGGCAAGCGCGACCATTGCGGCGCTGAGGCAAGTCTTCGCAGCACAGGACCATTGCCGGACATTATCATGTCCGACAATGGTCCCGCTTTCGCCAGCGCCGCGTATTTGGACTGGCTGCAGAAGAATGGGATCCGCCGGATGCTGGTTCCGCCGTACCACCCCGCTTCCAATGGTGCAGCCGAGCGGGTGGTACAGACCATCAAGAACAAGCTCAAGAAGAGCCAGCCCGGGGATTTCCGGACGCAGGTGGCCCGGGTACTTTTCCAGTACCGGACCACACCCCATGAGGTCACTGGTCGTGCCCCCTGCGAGCTTCAACTGTGCCGGATGGTCAAGACACCCTTGGACGTCTTGCATCCAGACCTCCGGTCCACGGCGCTCCTGAAGCACCTGAAGCAGAAGATGGCCATCCCGGGCCTTTGCCGGAGCCGGGAGCGTCGGTCTACGCCAAGAACTTCCGTCCTGGCCCACCCTGGTCTGCCGGACATGTGGTTTCTCCAGCGAGCACCTCGTCGCTACTCGTCCGCATGCCCGACGGGACCACCTGGTACCGGCACGCCGACCATGTCAGGTCTCGCTCCGGGACCTGGGTCGCACCCTCGGCCGTCACTTCGGGAGACCAGCCCGCAGGGGGACCAACGACAGAACCAGTCTCGGCCAGTGGAGCGCCACCCACCACGGAGGCGACAAGCGTCGCCAGTCCTGTGGCACCAGTTGGGCCGGTGCCACTCACAAATCCGGTCCCTGCGGCTCCACCGGATGGAGCGCGACCGGTTCAGGCAGTGTCGGCGTTGCCACACCTGGCCCGTCGACACCAGCGATCAGGCGGAGTACGCGGCAGCGAAGGCCACCTGACCATTACTGGCCGGGGTAGCCTTCGTCGTCGACCGGCAGGACTTGACACGACCAGACGCCGAGCCGGTGTCGGCCGTGTGCGTTGTTTATTCATTTATTTTGTGTTTAGAAAAACAAGCTGGGGGAGGGATGTGACAAGCACGTAGCGCCCTCTCCCGTCCACCCGTCGATGGCCGCCAGGCTCGGCGGGCAACATTGGTCACCGCGCCAATCAACACCGTGGAGCGTACGCCACCCCGGTCAGTCATCGTCCACCCTCACAACCAGGCTGCAAGTCGACTCTTCTCGGCGGGTGCTTCGGCACCCTTCGTCCACGTTCTAGAAGGATCGTGACAGCTACCAAAAGTTGAGAGAAGGTGTCTACTGCCTGGTTGATCGAAGAGGTGTTGAACGAGGGTTGCATGGTCGGAATGAGGGACGTGTACAATCGGTGTCCCGGCCTTTCGTGAATGCGAGCAATCCCATATAAGATGAGGGAGGTCTAATTTCGCCAGTCTTCTGGCAGTGAAGACAGCTCAGGGAAATAATGAGGTCGATAGGGAGCCATTTTTGTATAATATGTGGTGTGTATGCAGCGTTAGTCATGATTTTGTTAAGAAATACTTCTTGTGCGCGCGTGTATTTGTCGGTGGGGGAGAAAAGGGTTTCGGGTGTCGCCTTCTGGAGGCGATTCTTACTATCTTTGCGGATACGCGTACGTAGATAGTGAAGAAAACTCCGAGGCGTCATCAAGGTCAAATAGGGATTTGCGAAGGGCATGTGTGAGGAGGGTGGGGTTGTAGTTACGTTGCTCCCACGTGCCTGTGTGGCGGCTGCATGTGCTGCAGCGTTTCCTCCTGGGACCCCGGTATAGGCTGGCGCCCAGAGGATCTGAACATCCGCGCCCAGGTCTTGAAGCATCTGAAGGCGTTTACGGATTTCCACAGCGGTAGCATCTTCGGTCGTTGGTGTTTACAGTTCTTCTAGAGCTGCGACAGAGTACGTGTAAATTCGTGACTGCCTGGAGCTGAGCTGGTTGGTATGACATGATTCCGAAGGTTTTCAGCTGAACGTCCTCCTTGTTTTTTTTCCCTTTCGTTCAGCTGGAAACCTTCGGAATCGTGTAAATTCGGTAGGTACGCGTGAACGTCTGTTCTCTTTGAAGATCAGGGAGGGTGGGAATCAGGGAGGTCCCTCCCCAGATTGCTAATAGTTCAGCCTGCAGGGTGGTGCCTTTCGGTAGAGTACAAGCATTAGTGCCTGTGAGCTCAGGTCGAGAGGTGCAATGCCACGCTAGCCCGGATCGGTCCGCCAAAAACCTGGCGTCGGTGTAAATGTGAATGTGTCCATTATTTTAAGCATTGTGGTGCTGGTAGGCTATGGGGTTACGGAGGTCGGAGTTTTGTGTAGGTATCGTTTTGATAGGTTTTAGGTTGATGACGGGGCTATCCCACGGCTAAGCTTCATCAGGGCCGCTCCAGACGTTGTGACGTTGAAGATCCCATGCTAGGGTGCTTCGTCCTTGTAAGGTGTTTTCTAATCAAGAGGTGAATTGGCTACGTGCTTCAGTCATATTGACATCTATCGGAGGTTTGGCACCGTGGCCAAGAGCCTGTCGTTGTGCGCGTGTTTGGACAGACCGGCGATGGTGCGCAGCGTGGCCCTGTGCAGGCGTTCTATGTCTCGTAGCAGGCTCGGGGTACAGTCGTAGGCTGGTGTACCGTATAGTATCCGGCCAACAGCCATAGCACGCGCCAGTGTTTGACAAGATTGCTGCCGGACTCCACCATATTTATTGGAGACCCGTCTAATGGTGTGTAGCAGTGGGGACCAGTATTGGCGCAGATGTTTAGTCCACGCTTTAGGGCTATTACAGCTGGCGATCTGAATCCCTAGGATGCGAATCTGGCCATTGCTAGACTGGATGTCTTGAGAGCCAACGTGGAGGGTAATTTGGTGAGCGGGGTTTGTCACGTGCTTGCCATCTACACTGAGCAGTTCTGTTTTTTTTCCGGTGATAGCTGTAGACCCAGCTCCTCGAGAGTGAGCAAGACGCCGAGGACGGCCGCCTGTAGTTCGATCTGCATTGTTTGACTTTCCGGGTAATCCGCTGCTTCAGCCCAAATTGTAACATCGTCTGCATACATAGTAAAACGGGCTGCAGTGTCACGTTCCAGCCGCTGGGCCACCCGTGTCATTGCTAGATTGAACAAAAAATGTCCGAGGATGGACCCCTGGGGGACCCCCCTATCCAAGAAATAGGTTTTCGAAGTCGATCCCGAGACCTTTCCATTGAGTTGAATAGGTTGCTGTTGGAGGAACAAGCGAATCCAGTCTTGGGCACGTTGGCTCGGGTAGCTCTGCGCTGATTCTCGGAATATGGCCTCCTGTGAAACGTTATCAAAAGCCTTACGCATGTCTAAGTCTAAGATATAGTCGGGAAGCGCTTTCCTACTTCGGCGGTTAATGACACGGAGTAAGAGCCAAAGACAATAGTGCGTCCCCATGTTAGGCCGGAAACCTGCCTGAGCCGGGTGCAAGCCGGGTTGTACGTATTTGAGATAGTGTTGAATGCGGGTATGGATCATTCGCTCCATAAGTTTGCAAACGGTAGAAGTTAGGGATAAGGGATGCAAATTACTCTGTGTGGACGGGTCCTTTACGGGTTTAGGGATTGGATAGATCAAAGTTAGTTTGAGACTGTCTGGGACTTGCGCAGATGCCCAGGATTCGTTGAGAATTTCAAGGAGCTGACGCAAAGTCCGTTTCGCTCAGGTTGCGGAGTTCTTGCCAAGTTATACGATAATGCCCCGGTTGCTGAGCGAGCCTCCCCTGTCGGAGAGCTGCCATGAAGCCCTCATGCCGAGAGAAAAAGGCCGTTCGAGAGGTTTATTTGGCGTTGAGATGGTGATTTTAGGGAGCGGTGGAGGGGCGTTGGATCGCGCGTGCGGAAAAAAAGTGCCAATAACCTGTTGTTCCACTGCGATGGGATCGTCTCGGAAAAAGAGTTCATTGAGAGGAGAAGGCACATTTCTTCCGCCCTAGCATAGAGCGTGAGATGCCCCAAAGATGCCCCAGAGATGCCGTAGGAGGTCTTATGATTCTGCAACCAGTGCCTGGCCGTTCCTTCGAGTGAGAACTAAGCATTTTGCTGACGCTGTTCGTCCGTTCATGGGTTGGGCTGGGCCACACGCTTATACTCCTGTAGCCAGTCATGGGCTACGAAAGACGCGGGCGTACGTTCAGCGACGTTTATGACGGCGACGGGTAGGGGTGGTCATGGTCGATGTCCTCTTCTTCGACTTGTTTGATAGGGGACTAAACTGGTAAGGTTTTTCTTCGGTACGACCCCTTGTTCGGGCTTTGGTGCCTTCCACGAAGGAGAATCTTTCTGGGTTGAACATCTTGCTTGGCCGGCGTGTCTTCTGAGGGTTACGCTTTACGGGCGTAAGTTAGGTTAACCCGCACCTCCACCAAATGGTCACGAATGACACTTGATGAGGCGCTAGATAGCAAGCAAAAAAACTAAACGTTTAATGCGGCGAACTTGTGCCAAAACATAAGCAGAATAGAATAGCGGAAGACAACAACACAGCGTCGCGGGCGATGACTGTCGCTTTGAACACCAAGCTGACTGCTGGTGAAAGACTGGCCCCGTACGGCACGACGCGGCTACTTTTGAGCCTTTCTTGGGAGCCTATAATATTTTTTAAGCCCTTTCTAGAAGTGTACACGCAGAGCATGAACAAGGTACACCGGCCCTCTAACGTTCTTGAATCTTCGACTTACAAAAAGAAAGGTAGAATGACATGCAGTGCCGGAAATTGAACCCGAGCCTCTTACGTGTGAGACCAGCGCGCTGCCGACTCAGCTACGTAAGCGCGCGGCAACATAGACGAACTAACTAACTAACGCCAATATAAACTAACCTCCCCTTTTTTTCTTCTCTCACGTGCCGTTTAAAAGCTTTGGATTAGCAAAATAAAATCATGGAAAGGACCGGACTCAGTGAATCTAATTCCCTTACTAAAGATACACTCACACAAGCGAATATCAGTATTCAATTACTTATTTAGCGGTTTCCATAATTCCCATATTTCTAATTGGAACAATCTACTTATTTCTACGTAATAATATATTGATTCGTCTAATATAAATTATAATATTTTAACGCTAATTGTTTTCATTCACAAGCTCCTTGACTTTGAACTCTATTGTATCTATCTTTTTGTGTTTGTAATGAATGAATTTTACTTGGCGATTTTGGTACTTGTACAATAACACACTCTAGAACTCTTCAGTACCGTCCTGGTTTATATCAACGCATTCACGTTAATTCATATTATACAAAGAAACAAGAGCCTGTGCATTAAATTCCCCGGGAATTGCTAGAAAAAATCATTTTAATTATTCTACGAACAAGAAAAAGCCGGAGATATGTATGACCATAAAATGATGTGTGGTAGTCTCTTATTGAGTAGGGCTGTATTCTAACGCCGCGACTAGTGCGATTGCCGACATGAATTTGCAGTATAAAAGGCTCTTTGAGCTTAGGAATTTACCAAGCTTGCTCCGTCAATGAAAGTTGCTTGTTCCGAGAGGGTTCTGTAAAATAATACACGCCACATAATTGCTTTGCGATTGTGGAAGACCAGTCTCTCACTGCACATTGAGAAAATGTGGTGACCCATTCAGAGCGACCTCAGAATGTAGCTAGGTAATTGATGACTTCGAGCCAAGGCGGGGATCAAAACATTCTGAAGACACATTCTAAATAAGATTAACGCATGAGACGGTAGGTCCAATACCAGAGCGGAGAGTTTTCTTCCTGATAAAGTATTTTTTTGCGCCCCTCACATTTATGGAGTTCACTGTCTAGACAGCTGTGATTTTCGCTCCAAGCGTTCGTAATAAATGGTAACCACCCGGAGAAAAATTAATTAGTGCAGCAATATTTAGACTACAGTATACAACATTCTATACAGTACAGTTTACAGAGAGTTATTTAGAACAATGGCAAAGAGAACATTGAATCGATATAAACAAATCTGTGCCCGGCAGCCGGGGCTATGAAATAAAATATTGAGTATACGCTGTGCGCGCGAAACAACCCACCTGTTTTGTGCATATTCGCGAAACGTTTCTTCCAGGATGTCACTGTGGTAGACGTTCATACTTTTTATTTTGGACAAGGTGGAACTCTTGAGCTTTCAAACTTTTCAGACCCCAAGAAAGTCGGCTCCCGGCACGTTTCTTACCGTTGGTGCTGTCGCATCCATCGCCGCAATGAAAGCAAACAACCTGGCATCGGGCCATTATAAGCAGCATGTTATTGCGCGTGATAGCCAAACGTGTCTTTGAGAAAGCCCAGGAATACTTGGAAGGCTGCCTGCATAAAATAGTTTGGTTTGGTATGAAATAAATTATTCAACTCAAGTCCCATCTGTAAGCACTAACGCGGACTGCTCGAGGTGTCACCGAGGTAGCGATCGTGGGTTGTGAAACACGGTCTGCCATGGATTGACAGGCAGGTGTACAGGAAACTAGAAAAAAAAATAGAAAACCTTGCGTATCTGACAGGCAGCCGAGGTTAAAAGTTTCACATCATTAGTACATCTAAGAATAAGATATTTTAATCGACATAAAGTATAAAGCTCGTTATATCTATTTACCTGTACATATCTCATGGGAACAAAATTCGATGTTTGGGACGTTGTTCTCGTCCATACTGTTAAACAAAAAGGGTTCAGGTTGACTCTTGAAATGTATATAAGTAAACTACAGGAGTATATGTAACGTTAAGCGATCACTGGATGTGTACGTTTCATACATAAACAAGGTTGAATGTACCAATTTACATTTTCGCTGCGTTCCCCGCTGCCGGAGCCTCCATTATTACTTCTTGGTCGTCTCTAATCAGTGAACTCCGAGCTGTTCTTGAACGCTGAGAAGGCAATGTCAACAGTATACCATGATACTTCAATAGCATTATTGAAACTAAAAAAGATCTTATTAAATAAAGTCTTTCATTTCTTTACTTACTTTTATTGTTTGCGTGAAATGTTTTACCAAAAAAACACAAGTTACCTCAAGCAAGGTAGACTTAAGCAAAATATGCGTATTGAAACGAAAAAAAAAGTGTTGTTAAATAAGAAAAACAAGCTAATTTAATGGAACTTCAGCACGTTCCGTTCCATTAAGCGTTAAATTAAAAAATTACAGACGTTTACGCTTCTCTATAATGCGAAATTTGATTGCAGCTCCTGAGGTATGTAGATTTTGTGATGTACAGTGGTAGTAAATATCGGAGAGTTTATATATATATATATATATATATATATATATGTTTGATTTTGTTTTGTTTTGTGAGAGGGTAGGCCAGGAAGAGGAGGAGGGTACGGTTGGAGCCCCATAATGCAACGCGCGTAGTGTTTGTTTCAATGTGAAACGTGTTGGGCAAGTTGCTCCTGATTTCGTGCAGCCGTATCTCGTGAAGCAGTGGCCTGTGACGTCACGTGACCTCACACCTCCCCCGCTAAAGTTAGCTAGGAAAATGGCATCACATGACTGCGTGTCCCGTCGCCTATGAACAAATTCAGTTCCCCCTTAGATTTAACGTGAGAAATAATGTCACATGACCTCACGTCACGTGACTTATTCAGAAATTCGGTTTCCCCACCAATTCAATTCCCCACTAAATTTAGCTGGGAAACTGAATTGGTGTTGAGGTCATGTGAAATCTGTTTTGCCGCTAAATTTAGCTGGGTAACTGAATGAGCAGTGTTGCATTATGGGACATCACAGACCTACACACCAATTCAGTTTATTCACTAAAGTTTCCAGGGAATTGATTTGGTGTATAGGTCAGTGACGTCCCATAATGCACCTCGCGCGGTTACGCCGATAATAACGGCAACGCCGACCGCGGTGCCGCCTAACGCGGAAACGGGCGCCCAAGAGCTGCTCTCTAAAACAGATACAGACAAAATAGTCAGAGTGCAGGCGAGCTGGTGTAAGTTGAACAGGATTGTAAACCTGAGACTGGGGCAGAAAAAAGAACACAACAGAAGGTAGGAAAAGAGGAGGCAACGTTTTTTTTCTACCTTCTGTTGTGTTCTCTTTTCTGCCCCTGTCTCAGGTTTACAATCATGTTCAAGATACAGACACAACGCTTCGTCAATCCTTCTTCTCCTTGCCCTTGTGTTAATTTGCTCTGCTTCATATTTTTCGCATTTAATTGGGCTTTAGGAACAGCTGGGCACTCTACGGAAAGATATATGGGTCCAACTGTATGAATGGATGTCCCAGCTGTTACCGGTGTATTGCCAGCTAATAAGTCAAGTGAATAGGTGCATTATTATTATATGCCTTCCGAGTAAACTATAGAGTTATAAGTTATTAAATAAACTGTGGACGTCCGAATTAATTTTTTGGAACGTTTTTCTGTTACATAAAATTTTCAAAGTTAAGAAATATTAATTATTAGTACTATAAGAAAGGGGTCACTGGGGTACACCCACTCATGCTGCAAAAGTGATTCTATCTTTCGGGGATATTGTTTTATAGAAATGTTTAGTCAGGTAACTAGAATAAAAAAATCGGACTACAGAAATAGTCGTTCAATGGGTCTGGAAATGCTATAGGCAGGTCATTGACGAGAATGTTCATTCATCCATGCACCGACGTCTAAGAGCATCATGACAGAAGAAACGCACATATGTTAAAATTTATGCAGGTTCTATTAATTTCATTATAATAAAAACTGCATAAAAAACACGTTCAAAACCAAACGACGGAACCGACAGAAAAGAACTTACTCACAACCAGACCTGGGTATGGTATTTGCAAAAAAAAAAAAAATTCGTTGCGGTTAGAATTACTTTGAAACAAAAAATAGAATACGTTACTGTCACAGTCACGGCAACGAAATAGGAACCTGTTACATCTATATTGCTTTTAATAAACAACCGGGTTACTTTTTCATCGCTTTTTCATAAGACGAAATAAAAAATAAAAACCCGGAACCCCCTCCTCCTCACCCCGCAAGGGTGGTTCCCGTTTCGACCCATTCCCATTTCAACCTTCCCGTTTCGACCCGGCTCAAAACAACCTTCTGGTTTCATCCTTTCCCATTTCGCCCTATCCCGAAACAACCTTCCCGCTTCGGCCATCGTTGGTTATCAGTTAGGTCGGTTCGTTTGTATTGTTCGTTAACACTTGATTAGGTTCAAGTGTCCAATGTCTGTTTTCCTTACTGACTTCGCTTCTCCCTCTCCCGAAACAACCTTGGAGACCTGGTACCGTAAGATAAAGCTGTTTTTACAGCTTTTTTTCGTAGTCACCTTTCAACTTTTTGTTGGAAAAACAATGAAATTATAATTATGATTATTATAAACATGGCGTCAGGGATGGCTCACCCGAACATTTACAGCTTCATTGGTTTGATCAAACGGGATGAGTCTTTGGCGAGGGTATCTTTGCAGCAGCTTGCAAAGAGTGGTGCCGTGCGGGCCAGGGGGCTCAAGTGGGTCAGCAAGGACCATAAACTACCAGAACTGGAGTGTTGCCTTTCTGATGGCACGATTTCCCTGTTATTCTTTCTCAATAAGGCGAAGGCATTTTCTGGAGTATGATATTTTCCTGTGTGCGCGAGTGTTCAGTGTTTGAAATCGTAAAAGAAAATAAAGTCGGAATCATATGCCTGTCACCCTGTCTGATTTATCGCTCTCCAAAATATCAATATCACTAATATGAGGTTTTAGAATAACGTACGCAAGCACTTTGGGTACCCTAAAAATAGCGTCGCGATGGCGACGCTATTTTTAGCTTACACAATGTGCTCGTGTACGCAAGACTTCATTATTGAACGTAGCGCAAACAAGCGATTGGCAATGTTGCTGTTCATCTCATAGAATTAAAAGGCTGCCATAATAACTATTACTGTATTTGGAAGCGCTCATCTGAGCCAGTACCCTCAGCCAAAAATCGTGATGCTTGCTAATACCATTTCGAAGTAAAATTTAACAAAGCGACAAGGTCGTCTTTGCAGTAATGGTGTCGCAGAGTGTACATAGATTGTTTCGGGGTTGCGCGTTATGGGGATCATCTTGAAATAAAAAAAAAATACACTTTAAATGGTTGAAGTAAGAATAATACATTACTTCGAAACTTGCTTGAAAGAGGTGAATATTTTTAGAAAACATTGGCATGCAATATTATTTCAGAACATATATTCTTAAAGCGGGACCAGCAGAAATATTCTTCAGCCTGGCGGAAAGTCCTCCTCGCCCTCTTTTTTAGGGGCGAAGCTCCTTAGGGGCTAGCCATGTCCGTATGTCCGTCCGCCGTCGGGTGCTCGTGCTCCTGCTCGTGAGCTCACGAGCAGGAGCACGAGCACCCGACTGCTGGTCCCCCTTTAAGCAGAAAAGGTGCGCAGACCAGGGTTAGAACGATTAGACGTTTTGCGAAGAGGTTGCGATGCGCAGGGTCTTATACAATGGGTTGAAAAGGGACGGGTTCAAACGCAAGGGGTCTTTCGAGTATCGGTTGAAACGAGACGGGTTTAAATGAGAATGGCGTTTTGGGAATGGGACGAAACGGGACGGGTTCAAATGGGAAGGTCGTTTCGAGAATGGGTCGAAACGGGATGGGTTCAAACGGGAAGGTCGATTCGGGAATGGGTCAAAATGGGACGGGTTCAAACGGGAATGGGTTGTTTCGGGCTCCCCCCCCCCCCCCCCGCAACCTCCCCCCCCCCCCTCTCCTAAGATTTGTGCATGATGTGAACGTAAAGTGCGCGTATTGACTCACGTTGTAACCAAGAAACAGTGTCTGCTCTAAATCGTGGTCGGAAAGTCTCCCCCACCTGATAACTCACACGTCCCCTTTTGCTTCCACGCCGGTGACCCCGACCTTGGCCCTGGTCACCGCACATATGTATAATAATAATAATAATAATAATAATAATAATAATAATAATAATAATAATATTAATAATAATAATAATAATAATAATAATAATATAATAATCAATCAATCAATCAATCTTTAATATACAGTGCCCAGGAACAACCCTGAGGTCTTGGTGCTGGTACACTGGTGGATAAAAAAATATATTATATACATCTCCGCAGAAAAGAAGATACATATTTAAGCACAATACTAGGCAGTGCGCGAGTAATTAGTAGAATAACATAAAAACGAGGCACGGAACACAAGAACGTAGGACAACAAGTGCACCACCAGAAAGTAGACACGGAACACAAGAACGTAGGACAACAAGTGCACAACCAGAGAGCACGCCATGGAGATGACGAAATTCAGACATAACAGAGCCGTTCAGCAATGCTCATCCAGCACGGGCAAGTTTTTAGTAGAAAGGACAAACGTCCTGTAGCAAGGGTGGAAAATATCAAGTTTTTCAGAGTAATGATTCAAACGCTGTGCCATTCTTACAATTGGGTTCACCGGACGAAACGTTCTAGAAACATAAAAAGATGACTGAAGACGAGTAGGTACACGTGAGACCCTAAGGCACAGTTCAAATAACAGGCTCGGAGAATTGATAAGTCCATGCAGCGTTTTAAACAAAAATAGTAAGTCCGCGTTCTCCCGACGCCGGTGCAAGCTAAGCAAACCAACACGCTCTAACGCAGACTCATATGTTAAACAGTGAACATCTTCCTTTATGTAGCGATGTTTAAAGATAGAAACAAACTTTTTTTGAACACGTTCGATCTCCAAGGAGTGACTTTTAGAAATTCCATTCCAAACAGGTGAGGCGTATTCTAACTGCGACCTGGATAGCGAACAGTATAACGTGATAAAAGCAGTCGGGTTTTCGAACTCCCTGGTTAAGCGAGAGGCAACACCCAACATTCGCAATGACGAGTTAACCAGCCTACCAACGTGATCAGAGAAACGCAAGCCAGAATCAACCATGACTCCGAGATCTTTCATTACACTTACTCGAGACAAAGTCTCTCCTTGAATATTATATGCAAAAGAGATATTGTGAGTTTTCCGAGAGAGCGGCATGACCTTGGTTTTGGACGGGTTCAAGAAAAGGTCGTTTTCAGAGCACCATCGGTAGAAAGAACTTGCATCTTCCTGTAGCTTAGCACAATCATGTTCAGTAACTATTTCTCGATAAATTTTTATATCATCAGCATATTGCAGGAATGACGAATTTAAAACAGCAAAAGAGACGTCATTTACGAAAATTGTGAACAGAAGGGGTCCTAAAACAGATCCCTGAGGAACGCCAGAGCGAGTCCTGTATAACGAAGAGTTCATGTTGTTGACCCGGACATACGCCTCTCTCTCGGACAAGTAACTTTTGAACCAGTCGTGTACTGAGCCACATACTCCATAGGAGGAAAGTTTGGATAAAAGAATAATGTGATTGACTACGTCAAAAGCTTTACTTAAGTCAAAGTAGACAACGTCTAACTGACCTCTGTTACATATCACACGAGATGCGGCAGACATAAAGCTAACAAGATTAGTAGTAGTTGATCTCCCGCTCATAAAACCATGCTGATTGGGAATTACTAAGTTTCGAAATTTGAAAGAGAGGAATTGATGGACGACCATTTCAAAGAGCTTAGAAAATGGAGAGAGAAGAGAAATCGGTCTATAGTTACAAATATCACCTTTTTTCCCCGACTTTAAGACCGGAACGACAGCAGCTACTTTCCACGTTTCAGGAAAGGTTCCCAACCTTAACGAGTTGTTAAATATAGAGCACAGTACCGGCGTGAATATGTCGTGATAAGTTTTGAGAATCGCCGAGGGAATGCCGTCGGGCCCTACTGATAATGTTGCTCTCATTTTCTTAATACAGGACCGGACGCACTCCTCATCGACATTAATGCAACTCAACAAATCACCAAACCCGTCTAAGTGAGGCAGCGCAGGTGCAGAACGCTGCGTACTATCCCTGTAGACGGACCTAAAATGCTCAGCAAATAACTCAGGCACGGACTTCAAATCGCTCTCGTGATTATCCAGGACAATCTTCGACTCGATATGCCTCCCAGAACGTGAATTAATGTACCTCCAGAATTGCTTCGGATTATTGACAAGATCTGATTCCACTGAGCAACGATGAGCCTGGCGGTCTCGATCCAGGACCGTCTTACATTGCTTTCTGCAGCTTTTGAATTCTACCTCCCACTTTAAAAGGCCACTTTTTTTAAACTTCCTGTGAAAGAAGTCCTTTCTTTTCAGTAGTGTTTTTAGCTCACTGGAAAACCAGCGAGGAAAGCGAGATTTAGTAACTGTCCTTAACGGAATAAAAGTATCCATGGCCCCCCGAACAGTTCGCGTGAAGAGCATGACCTGGTCATTTACATCAGGCGACTCCAAGATCAATGCCCAATCAAAACTCGTGAGGTAATGATGCATCCTGACATAGTCCCCTGCTGACAGATTATATGAGGTGTGCGGTGGGGAACCACCAGAATGAGCACGAACAGAGGAATTTTCGAAAGAGAGTACTATATCAAGTGCAGGATGATATGTATCCTGAGGAACTAATGATAGTTCACCCCGTGCTACACGCACACTGTCCATATTTGAGAAGCATAAATCTAGAGCATTAAATTGGTGATTCAGAACATTATTGTGTTGTGTGAGATTTAAGAAAGAAGAAAAGTTTAAGAGCTGGACACCTTTCTGCCTGCAGTAAAAGTTCTCCGTAGAAACATCAAACTGCGACCAGTTGACTCCAGGAGCATTAAAATCCCCCAAGATTAAGACTTCGCAACCCTGTAAGTCGCTCACTGTATTCTCTATGCCAAAAAGACAACTATGAAATTCATCTGGCGGTGTCTGGGGAGGGAGGTAAAATAAACCGATTAAAACGCGTACTCCCTTCGCAGCCTCAATCTCGACCCATACGCTCTCGGGAAATTTCTCTAAGTCTTCGCGTCTCCTAGAGCGGTAGCGCCTGTCGACTGCGACCAACACTCCACCTCCCGTTCTGCTCCGCGGGGTAGAATCACGATCGCGACGGTGCACCTCAAAACAAGGAGGGAAGTAATCGGAGGAGCCGATGCTAGAACACAGCCATGTTTCAGTTAAACAAAATATAGAGCAATTGGATAAAGTAACATTAGAGAAAAAGCAATCGGCTTTTTTACGCAGGCCGCGAACGTTTTGGTAAAATAAATCAATGTGACTCATCCTAGGTTTCTCCAACGTTCAAGGGGGCGGCGGCGGCGGCTGCCTCGGATGCATGGAGTAGGTCTTCGCGAAGGGCGCCTCGAAAAGCCTTAAAGAGGCACGATTTGGGCCACACGGCGGGATCAGAAAGCTTGTCGAAGTCTTTGGCAGCCACGGACACATGGAAGGAGGCGTAAGAGTCGTAGCGCGTCTTCAGTTTCCGGCACTCCACTTCCTCAACTCCGACGGAAGAGAGATGAGAACTGATGTCATCGCAGCTGGTGTCCGGGTTCAGCTTGGTGACGAACAGGGCTCTTCGTCGAGTTGATGGAGGGGCGGCGATCAACTTGCAGGTTTCCGACGCCCCGGTAAGCGCTGGGGTCCGAGCTTTTGGCCGTGCAGAGTTGATGCCACTGATAGGGACGTCGTCTTTCGGCGAAGCATTACTCTGCCCATCCGAAAAGAGAGTTGCCGCCACAACCTTCGTAGGAGAAGCTTGGGGGAGAGAGCTGTGTAGAGCGGCAGCATAAGTGTCTTTTCCCAAAGACCCCCCCGCTGCCCTATCCACGGGCTGCCGCCGGCGATCGGGCGCGTCCGGCTGTCGTCGCTGGCCGAGTGCGTCACGCAGACCCCGTACCTCAGACCGCAGTACGGCCATGGCACCCGCCTATAGCTCGGCGTCGCGCTTTTGCTCGTGTCGGAGGCGTGCGTTTTCGTCTCTGAGGGCGGCGACCTCGTCGGTCAGGAACGAAATTCCCTCCATAGCATCGAGGAGCATGCTCAGCAGGGACTCGAAGCCGGCGCCAAGGTCAACGGGAGGAGGGGCGGGTGGCCCCGCGGGAAGCAGACATGTACAAATTACTCAAAAAAGGTAGTTAAGTTAAGTTACTGAGTATCGACGCCAAAAGTAATTGAAGTAGAGTAGAAATTACGCATTTGTAATAGTAATTGAGTAAACTACTAACTACTGTAAAAAAGTAGCGAGTTACTTTAAAGTTACTTTCGAAGTTACTTTTTTATATTTTTTTGGTAGCAAAATGAACAGCAATTTGGATCAATGAAAAACCCTGCGAGCCTAAAATAAACGCAGTCTATTTATGGCTTGCGTTTTCACCAAAATAGTTCATTCGCTCGCAGAAGCAATTGACTTTCAAAGTTCTTGATAGGCCAGTTTTCCCCTTTTCCTTCTGAAGACGTCCCCAGCCAAGCTAAACAGACGTTCCACCGACGCGCTGGATGGAACGGCACCATTGAATTTGAGAAACAGGCTGTGCAGGGTCGGGTAAGCGAGTGTCGGCATCTTAGGTGTCCATGACGAAACATGTGAGGTTTGCTTCGGGTAGAGGGTCTTTTATAACAATCGTTCCTCTTTTTTTCTTTTTGCTTCGGCTAGTTGAGATTGTTATGACTGGCCCCTCTTTATTCCGACGGCGTTCTGAGAGTACGCTGAGTGAGTGCACCAGACCGTCAAGGGTTCAAGTCTCGCGCCACGACGATGAGATCATCCGGACGACTGCGCGTCTCGTTGTAGTGCTAGTGCTACGCTACTGAAAAAAAAAATTGTTTTGGTTTAACAGAAGATGAACCGAAGTATACATCGCCGTTGACGCCGGGTCCAACAAAAGGATCTCCCAAGGGTAACTCGCAATTCACGCCGGCGACTACAATATTCTGACGCGCCTGAAACCCCTGACAAGTAAATCGTTTTTAACAAAGAGGAGGTCTCCCAGGCATGGAAGGTCAGAAGAACGCGAAGGATTACGCAAACAAGCATCGTCGCTCGTACAGTTTCAGCTGGAAGCGGGAACGTGCTCCCATGAACGGATTATCCGTGCCAGGGTTTGTGCGTGGGAGAGTCCGGCTTTGCAAAGGCGTATGCGCTGACGACGAGGCGACCATTGGAACAGGCGCCCAGCTGCAAGGTCTATCCAGTGGCACCTCGCGTGGAACCTACCGCTTGAGTCAGAACTCACTAAAGACAGACAACACGAAAACAACAACAGCCCTCGGAGTGTCCCCGTCCTTCACGGTTGCAGCTGGAAACGCGGCGCCTGCGTGCATTACCGGATTAGGTCAGTACCCGACCAAGGCTTCTTAAGCATCTCTTCCTGCGTTCGTGCACGCCAGTTATATTTTGGCTGCTCGTCGCCACCTTGGCCCAAGGACGCCTTCCCGAACAAGGGGGCCCCTTGTTCGGGAATGCCACTTCATCTGCCGGCGTCTTATTCATTTCTGCGCTCAAACTTTCGTGATGAGCAAAATTAGCACAAATTTCGAAAGTAGTTAGTAATTTGAGTAGAAGTTACCTGAAAAAAGTAGTTAAATTAAACTACTAATTACCCAAATCAAGTTGTAATTGAAAGTTACCAAGTTACTGGAAAAGTAGTTAAACTACAGTAGTTTGAGTAGAGTAATTGAACTACGTCCAAGTCTGGCGGGAAGTTGTCGAGCCGGAGAGAGGGCCGCAGGGGTACGGGAAAAGTCCGCAGCGTTGCTGGCGTGATTGCCGACGACGCCATCGCTGTTAGGCCTCGCAGCACCGCCGATAATCGCACAGCTCTCACAGAGAAAGGAGCTTACCCCAGACTGAAGAAACGTGTCGACGTTGTCCGGCCAGCATACACACTTTGTGTGCGCACGAAGTTTACATCCAGAACATCGCAGAAACTTTTGTCTTCCGTAGAAGACACGGGAGCAGATTGTGCATGCGTCCGTACTAATAATATAATAATAATAATAAATCTTTATTTTGTTTCATCACTGAAACGGAGGGCCAAGACAAAAAGCTGCTCCAGCAGCTTGAGGGAGGTCCTGGCCCTCTTTACAGCAGGCGATTCCCAAGCAATTTCGAAAACGAACAAAATAGATACATTGAAAAAAAGGACACCTTTTTAAATGTACAGACCACAGATCAAACGAAAACAATAAAAAAAATGAAATTAATAAATTTATTGTGGTATACAATGGCACAGAAATCCGTATGCCGTAGCCGTACCTAAGAAAACAACCCTAAAATAATGCTCGTACCTCTGCCAGCGTCATTGCATGAGTATCAACACCTTTTAAAAAATAAATCAGTTGATAAAGTAGTTAATTGGTAATTTAGCGTGTGGTTATAGTATAATGTATGTGGTGGTGAAACAAACCATTTTTCTTTAGGGCGGAGTTGATATGAAGAAGTGAAAAGGACTAGGTTACATAATTCCTCAAAAACTTTATTTTTAAACTGCGTAGACTTCTTGTACGCCACAAGAAGTCGGTACCTGTAAATATTTGAAATTGGTTTTATATTAAACAATGAGAACAAGTGTTCAGTATGATCATAGTATGAAACATTGGTAATAGCACGCGCAGCCTTCTTTTGTAAAATATGTAGTTTATTTATATTTGTTTTTGTTGTATTTCCCCAAACTAGATGACAATAATTAAGTTGGGAATATACCAAAGCGTTGTAGAGTTGGAGCTTAACGCAACGAGGTAGCAATGATTTAAACTTGGTTAGCAACCCCACTGTTTTCCACAGTTTAGACGAAAGATAATCAACATGTTTATTCGAAGACATACTATTTGTAAACCAAACACCCAAAGTCGTAATAGTGTCGACAAATTCAATTTCTTCATTATTCAAAATCAGTGGGTTTGGGATCATAACTGTAGCATGTTGAGTTTTAAATAAAATGGCTTTGGTTTTTTTTGCAAATTTCACTGAAGGTGATTATCTTTTGTCGATTTTTCTACACGATCAAGAACGCTATTGCATTTAGTTACTAGAGTACGGATATCTTTATCGAAAAAGAAGATGCTAGTGTCATCAGCATATATATTAAACTCAACTTTAAGATCACGATTCACATTCACAATATCGTTAATATAAAGAATAAAAAGTAGGCGTCATAAAATGCTGCCTTGGGGCACACCATTTGTTATTCTTGAAATATCAGATTTAAAGTTTAATATAGACACGAACTGGGTACGATTCTGTAAGTAAGATTGTAACAAACTTAATGTTTTCCCACGAATGCCATAGTATTCTAATTTTGCTATCAGGATATCGTGATTTATTGTGTCGAAGGCCTTAGAGAAATCTAAATATATACCGATTGTTAATAAGTGATTATTAGTGCTCTTAATATTATTTATTTTTGTTTTAATCATGATAACTCAGTGGAATAACTTTTACGGAAACCAAATTGAGAGTTTGTAATTAAAAGGTATTTCTTAAGATGAGAGACAATTATAGTTGAAACAATTTTTTCAAGTGGCTTAGAGAATACTGGAAGTATAGAAATCGGTCTAAAATTGTTAATATTATTTAAATCACCATCTTTGTACAATACACTAACTTTGGCAACCTGCATTTTGATAGGGAACTCCCCGGACTCAAGTGCAAGATTGAATAGATAAGTTAGGTATGGTGCTAGGATATCTAGAACATACTTTGCTGGTTTTATTTGCATGTTTATATGCAGCAATACTTCTACTATTGTTTAGGCTCATAAATATATTATAGACTTCGGATACACTAGTGGACTTTGGATATATCATTATGTTACGGTAACCGGGACAATAGCTGTCCCGGGTAAAACTGGCAGTGTTAAATTACAGGCAGGACTGGGTCTCGTAATAATTCTATTAAAATCATCTGGTGGGCTAGTTGGCTATACATCTTGCTAAAATTATTCTTCCTTCCTTGCTTTGCGCTAATTTTACCAACACGTAATAATTCGTTTCAGAACTATTCGCCTCAAGATCCAGATTGAATTTAGGGAAAGTGTGCTCTTTTTTTAATTCATGTTTCTTTATCGTACGTAGCCATAGTAAACAAGTCACGAATTTAAAGAAGATAATGGAGTGGCACAAGCCAAAAAATCGATTGCACGAATCACTTTCAATTAATCTTTTAGAAACATGAAACCTTCAAAAATGGACGCAGGTCAAAATTTCACGAACCGCGATAAATGATTGGTGCCGAACAGAAAACTCGTCGGCTAAATAGGCCGAACAGGCTTTCAGGTCTAAAAGTAACGCTCGCAATATGTGACACTGAATAAAACATGATCATCTAGAATCTTACACTTAGTATCACATTAGAGATATAATTTCATATCGAAAATAATCTGCCAGCCTCATCTTTCATACACTTCCTCAATGAAATAATGTATTTTCCAGCATTCTTAAACATCTGGTCCATTAGCGTAGTACGCGATATACTGGAAACGTATCTCCAGCTAGTATAATCATCGTTTTTGAGGTAGCGGGTAAGGGAGACAGCGAGGATGACGTAGATTCCTCAGCGTGTATCACTCGTTAACTGGCTCCATGTGTTGTTTGGGTATCACGGCAGAACCGTTTTCGCACGTTTTGTTTATTTGGTGGAGTGATATATGTACAGGGTGATTCAAGGGGCGGCCAGGCTCTTTAAATCGACCGCAAAATTCGGTTTCTTAACCTATCGCGCTACGACTTTGTGCAGCGTTGCCCACAGATGGTGCATTTGTTTTTGTAAAATTTGCAAAGAGCGAACTTACCTGAGGAAAAAGTAAAGAAAGAAAAAGGCTTAGCTCCTATGGAAACGCAGCGACGCCACCGGTGTTCAAACAACACGGCGCCGTTTCGCACGGGAGACAAGAGATGGCGCAACGAACGCCGCCAACGAACGAGCATACGGCACCGAGAGCCGGCGTTTTTAGCAGACGATCTTCTCGACTCAAAAGCGGCGCGCTTTCCGCAGGCGGCGGCAGTCGCAGAACCAAAGACAGACGCGATAGTAAAGAGGAACTGCAAAGCAGACGACATCAGTACCCCGAAAAAAAAACAGTCAAAATAACCCGACAAACCATTTGTTTAATCGGTTATGGGTCCTTTCATTGTGTTTTATTGGTAAGGGTGATAAAATAATGCATTGCCAACTGATATCAGAAAAGCTCGAGCCACTTTTGAGTCAAAAAGATCGTCAGCTAAAGAAACGACGCCGGCTCTCGGCGTCGTATGCTCGTTCGTTGGCGGCAGTTGGCGTCGCGACCGCTTGCGCTATCTCTTGTCTCCCGCGCGAAATGGCGCCGTGTTGTTGGAAGACCGGTGGCGTCGCTGTGTTTCCATAGCAGCTAAGCCTTTTCTTTCTTTACTTTTTCCTCAGGTAAGTTCGCTCTTTGCAAATTTACAAAAAAAATGCACCATCTGTGGGCAACGCTGCACAAAGTTCGTAGCGCGATAGGTTAAGAAACCGAATTTTGCGGTCGATTTAAAGAGCCTGGCCGCCCCTTGAATCACCCAGTAGTATGACATTTTATCGTACCGTAAAGGCATGGCACGCGTAGTCGCGTTAAGCAAACAGTTATCTTGCTGGAGTGCCGAAGCGCCGGGATAGTGGTTAACTATTCATTCCCCTAGTATACTAAAGTGGTGGATAATGAGAAGATAATATATTCAGCGCTTTACATGAGTTCAAGACCTAGACGGTGAAGAGTATATAATTTTTATTACCTGAACAGGAATAAACGATAAAAACAGGGCAAATCAAGTAAAAGGTAGGCAATTGTAACTCAACGAACACTCGAG
This sequence comes from Ixodes persulcatus, assembly GCA_013358835.2. Lineage (NCBI taxonomy): Eukaryota > Metazoa > Arthropoda > Arachnida > Ixodida > Ixodidae > Ixodes > Ixodes persulcatus. The sequence continues at coordinate 1,512,229 of JABSTQ010010202.1, forward strand.
TGAGAAGCAAACACTTCAATGAAAACAACTTCGTGCAATCCTGTTGGTTCCATTCTGTTATGCAAGTGGTGGTCTCTTATTACTTCGATGTTGAATCTTTTTTTTTATCTTACAAGCCAGTTGACAAATGTTTATCGGAAACAACTGAATGGAAGATGCAGTGGTTGGCTGGCGAAGACTTATACGCTTAGACTGCCAAAGGCCTCTTCGATAAAAAGCTGATCGATCTCAAATGTCAATCACACTTCCAAAATAATGGGCTATACACCTATTACAAATTAAAATCGTTTTTGTGTGTCAGTTTTTGCGGATTCAAAAAAGTTTGCGAAACTTTTGGTAGACTTAGGAGAGAAAGCGGTCAAATTTCTATTCAATCCTTAACAAAAATGTGGAAAAACAAATTAAACATCGCCTAATGTGTTGGGCAAAGCGAGACAATTTATGAAGTTGTTGAAAGTTAAGTTTTTTCTTGAAGCTAAGGCTGCATGTGGCATACTCATTTGCTACGCATTCTGTTAAACTAAACGTTAATGTGGCGAGCTTGTGCCCATACACAAAATGGAAGAAGGCTAGCGTCGCAGGCGTCGATGGCGACGTAAGAGCAGGACCGAGCGCTGAGGCGAGACTGACTCCGTACGGCGCGGCGCTGCTTCTTTTCAGCGTTCCCTGGGAGCTAGAATATTCTGCCTCAATCCTTCACGTACTATACATTCCAAACATGAACAAGCTAGGCGGATATTCAACGTTCTTGAATTTTCGACATATATAAAAAAGGTAAAATGTAGTGCAGTTCTCGTAATCAAACCCAAGGCACCTGCGTGTGAGCCCCATGCGCTGCCGAACCGGCTACGTAAGCGCGGCGTGTCCGACTGGCGTAGGCTATTACTCGTTCGGTGTCGTCTTGTAGTTGAACCAACACTGCGCCATGTCCTGTATTAATTGCGTCCGTGTGGATTTCTGTCTGCGCAAATTGGTCAAAGTAACCGAGAATCGGACCAAGAAAAAAAAAGGACTATGGTCATCAATATTCAAACCTATGTTTAGCTATTCCCGCCATTGATTTTTTTATTGTCGGCCATAGAAACCCATAGGACTTCTTATAGCCAGCTATACAATATTTTATGGCTCTAATGCTAAAGACCAGCAACCATAAAACAAATTTCGTGATATATAAAAAAAATGTGTTTATCCGAAGTTTTAGACCAGAAACCATTGAATATTTTATAGTCATCTATAGAAAAGGGTGGGTGTCCAAAGCTATAAACGCGTTACCATTCAGTCCGCTGTAGCCGCCTATAGAAATATGTATCGCTCCTATGCTATAGATACGTGGCCATTCCGATTTCTGTAGCCGGCTATAGAAAACGATATGCCCTCGGTTTTATACACGCACGCCCATTCAGTTATCTCTAGGCGTCTATAGAAAAAATATACGACTGACGCTATAGTTGCACGACCATCCATCTGTCCGTTGGCGGCTATAGAAGAGTGTATGCCTCCAAATCTATAGATGCACGCCCATTCAGTTATCGGTAGCCCCCTATAAAACTGTGTGACTTCAATACTATGAACCATTCAGTTTGTATGCCTTCGCAGCTATAGAGGCGCGCCATTCAGTTGAATATAAGGTTAAAACGCGAACAACGGGGACAATGAAGAAACACCAACGACAAGACAGGAGCGTCACTCTCAATTGTTTTTTTTTTATCGCAATTGTCACCTATATATAAATATATATATACACATTGCCCAAACCACATCACATTCAATAACCCACAATCTAAGGCAGCCATCCAGAAACACTATTTCACTCTGAAGCAGAAAAACAAACAGAGCGCTGACGCATTTGGTTTCTTTCTTTTTTAATGTAGGATACCCCATAACCTCTCTTTCTGTGTTGTATTTTGCCTTTCTTAGAAACTTCGTGGAAATCAGGTCAGGTTTACACTCACATCACCTACAATGGTCAGCGAGATGGCCCCCCGCGTTGTTGCGCAAACATATATTATGCTCTCGTGCTCTATCACTGAAGCAGCGCCCAGTCTGCCCAATGTAGACTCTGCCACAACTATACGGAATCAAGTACATCGCGTTAGTGACACACGTAGTATATTGCACCGTGTGTTTCTTGGAACACGCTGCTTTTTTCTGCACTGTCAATATCGGACAGACCATAGCAAGTTTCCAAAATGACGAAAATACCACGCTAATATCGCATCTTTCAGCTACCTTTTTTTCTAGATTGTGAGACGCGATATGCATGTACGGAATGACTTGTACTCGTTTCTTTCATTACTTGCCTCGCTGCCTTTCTTTTTTTTTTTAATCTTTTGAAGAAGGCTTTCGCAACAGCTACAGATTAGGTTGGGGGGGGGGGGCGGGGGGGGGGGGGTACCCCGCGTATCTTAGCCTTTTGACTTGTCGTTCAATACTGATTTTCAACTTATGATTGCAACGTTTTTTCCAGAGCCGAACTTAGACATGTTAAGACCATACCCCTCTTACCAGTTGAGAGTGAGCAATCAAAAAAACAAAACAGGCTTTTCTTAGAACGCGGACGATACTGCCAGCACACATGTTCTTCAGAAAAAAAATCAAACTGTCTAAAAAACTGAATGCAGTTATTCAAAGGCAATTCCCAGGTAAAATTAATTTCAGTTTGTAGTCACCCAAAAAATTGTTCGTGACCCCCAGGCTAAAGATACACGACAATTCAATCTGTATGCAGCAGGCTATAAAAGTGTGCATGCCTTTACAGGTAAAGGCGCACGCACATTCAGTTGTCAGTTGCCACCTATAGAATTGTCTCCAAAGATACTAAACTGCTAAATATTTTAGAATTCAAATTTTCCTTGAAGCTACAAGGTACAACTATTCTGCAGTTTGTAGCCGGCTGCTCCAGGTAAAAACACTATGCCACGAAACCCCTCCACCATATAACCGTTTCCAAAATAAAACCGTGTAACAATATGTTTTTTAAACCGCGCACCGTTCGAGGCCTCAACAGCATTATTAAAAATGTGGTGCATTGAGTGGGTCGCTTGAAATTCCAGTTTTTGAAACGAATTTGACTACTATATTGGCGTGACTAGGAAGGCTTAATATTGACATTTTGTATAGATTTTATTCAAAGTAACTTCAACGCAAACACAATTGAGCAAAGGAAAGGAACGCATCATCTTTGAACAACTGCTAAGACGTTACGAGTTCTTAATTTCCACATCAGATGCTACCAGCATCCTTGATTCTCAATGTTCATAATTTCCATCCAAAACCCAATGCCAGTAACATTAAAATTTCAATGTTTGGGTATGTAATATGTGTCCAGACAATTAACACAAAATGTACTCAGCAGAGATAACAGCCACACTGAGCATATACAAACAAAACACAAGCTCTGTTGCAACTCAATTGTAATAGCACACTATCTACCACTTTTCTGAAAAAAAAAATATAATAAAAACAAGTACCAGAGAACAGTAAAATCAAGTTGAAGTGTAGAAAAGAACAAGATTGATGCCTACAGTTAGTCAAAGCAAGCTTAAAGTAAAAGAAAATGTCCCTATGGAAGCAGAGGTATTATTCAGAATACAGCGAACTCCACAACATAGCTGCGCTTTAACCTACAATCAAATAATATATTTTAAATGCATGCTACCTAGCCAACATCATGAAAATATGATGTCATGGATGGAATGCACAGCACGGTGGGAGTCATAGTAAAGTTTTATATTGTCCAAATGTAAATTAAGAGGCATTCGATATTTAAATGAGAGCGGAAAATGAAAGCTGCTAAGCTCCACGTTTGCATCAATCAATATAAAATAGCTCTACAACTTCCAAAAAGCAAGGTAGAGTGGAGAGAAGGGTGTACAGACGAAAACTGATTGGGCATATCATCTGAGATTCGAATCCGGTTCATTCGGATGCATCCCAACTTTTCGGGACGAATATTCGGCAGATTCGGCGATTCGGAAGATTCGCCGTAATGTCACCACCTCGTTCGCTGGTGTAGCAACCGAGCTCCACGCAGCTGCAGATTCGAGTGCATATTATATCTTTTTTTTTATTTATGAGGGAATCGCATCAATCATGAGACTCATAAAGAAGCGCGTGTAGTGTTTGCAGAGAGTCAATTTAACGGATTGTTCAGCTTTGTTGTCCTGCTTACTTTTATGTATAGGGATTACCTCCACTAAAGTTGACTTGCGTTACCCCCACCCTGACGATTTTGGAAATGAGTGTCACCCACTAATCTCTAATAAATCGTAATAGAAGTCAGTGTCTACGTCTATTAATTCGCGTTGCTACGGGCATGAGCTTCGGGAAAAGTGATGCAATTAAATCATATGCATTTTGGTGAACCAGAGAACTGGGGTCCGTGCTCCGTCGCAATATCTGGTATTATACTCCGTTCACCCTTAAGCTGAGACTGCAGCCACTGCCACAAGCACGAGAATTCAAGGTCAGTGCTTTGAAGCATTCTTCCGCAGAGCGAGCGCTACCGCTGGAAATGCATATCTCAAAGCCAGGAGCACGGGCTAGCTCAAAATTGTAGCTTTGGCTAGAGTCTCAGCTTAAGGGTGAACAGAGTATATGCTTGTTAAATTTCGGTACTGGGAAGAGGGCTTACGCGTTTCTGAAACATCTCACACGAACGGCCCAAAACTGTTGCACAACAACTTTAGTTCCTTCAAATGCACTCATTGCGAACTTCGAAAGATAAGGTAGGAAGTCTGTTTCACAAGTCAGGTGACGGCAGGATGATTCGCCATTTTCCTACTCACAAGCGTCAAGATGAGAGACGAATCGCCGAGGATGCGTCATTGCTCCTGATAAATTACTTTGACGTCTGTGTTTTGGCTGGTTCTCTTCTCATGGACTGTGGACACGTTAAACATAAATTCACTCCCAATAAGCTACTGAGAACACAAGGAGCACCAACCTGGAAATAGAACAACCCGCAGAAATATTCACTGTGGGCAACACCGGTGTGAAAACAAAACTAATTTTACCATGATAGTTGGTTAAAATAATGAAATATTCTTCTTCGAAAAGAGCTTGTACCCAAATGATCCAAAACAACAAATTGTAGGTGAGCAAGATGTATGTATGAAGAATTATTCATATATCACATTAATTTATGCATTTACCATTTTCAAACTATCTTCAGATACCATATTGTATTACTGAAGTAATATTTATATACCACATTAATATATTCATATATTAATTTCAGATATGTTTCCTAAAGTTTGTAGAGGCCGATTGATTTAAGGTTGCAAAAAAATGAAGCATTTATGAACATGATCTGGCAACGCTCCAAATCTTTCCTAAATTTTCTGAAGCTAGATTCCGTGACTCATCCGAATATTTTCGAGTGTCCAGATTCGGCACCGAAGCAGATGAATATTTGTTCTTTCACTAAAAAAACCAAGCAAAGAACTTCAGAAAAAAATCTCTAGGCAAGAATACAATCAAGTTGAGATATAGATAAGGACGAGTAAGGATGTGCGCAATGAGTCAATTCAAGATATACCATATTTTCTAAGGCAGTTTTGATATTTCGCGGCGCTGACCATACAAAACAGTGCGACTTATACGTAGGTGCAACTCATATAACAAATGTTTTTGGGAAAACGGCTGTTTATAGGAGGGTGCGACTTATACAACGGTGCGCTCTGTAGTACGGAAAATACAGTGCCTATTGCCACATCAAGAAAAAAACTCATTTGCCCTCATACATGGCATGAATCATTCTTAGAAAAGTTGCCTGCAATAGAAAAAAAAAAATTATGCTTTCTCAAACTCTAAATGTTTCTAGGGGGTCTGTGGCAGAGTAGGAGTGCACCAAAGCTGAGACCATGAGGAGCGAAAGCTTGCACTACAGAGCACAAGGATCGATCCCTACCCCTGCCTGGTTTAATCTGGGTGAGCATTGTACCGGCGTGTGCTCATTAAAAACTTACCCATTTAACGTAGAGCTGTGGGCCAAAATTTGGCACATGTCTGGGAGTTTTGGGCATTGAAAAACCCCAAGAAGCCAAAGTAGAGCCAAATTTGACCTTCGGTACACTCTTAATCTGGTTCCACATAGGTTCCACATAAATGAGCGTTCCACATATTTCAACTGGAACTAGCCAAGTTTTTTTTTTGTGGAACGGCGATAATATGTGGAATGTCGGTTCTTTTCTCTTTATTTTTGCTTTCTTGAAGTGGAACGGGGACGTTTTAGGCGGATCTGGAACTCGTTCCGCTTATTTTTTCGACTTTCACCCCAATCTTTTCCACTGAAAACTTCCAGACAGCGTATTTCTTTGAATTTATGTTAGCTGGTTCCACTTAAAGTCGTGTGCTGCAGTGAAATGCGACAAACAGTTTTATCGTTTCATGTATGCAGTTTAATGGCAGACTCAATATGTTGTGACGCCATATTCTACTTTCTTCCGTGCACAACTGCCAAGTGACAAAAAGCTACACGAACTATTTCGAAGACACCGCTAAAACACGTGACTCCGATACATGTTATGCCTTATTGCTTTTTTTTTTCATGAAATTAAAGATCCAAACCGCTTCCTGATTCACAAAGGTGATTGGATGGACGCGGACACAGCTGAGCAAGGCAATATTGAAGGCGGATTTACTCAGAAAAGACAAAGCGCCAGAGAATGGAAAGCATAAAAGCGTGAAAGACTTCTCTTCACATACGCCAGGTTTTCTGCTATGGCTCTCCTCTATATTTCAGTGGGAAACGAAAGTGCTCGCGCTAACTATCATTTACTTCCAAAAAGGTTCGGTTTGCGCGAGCACCTGGCACTTCGGCGCACTCGAGGCTAAGTCAGTCGGTACAGTACGCCAAACGAGACCAGGTCTACGGATGATGGGACAACACGAGAAACTGGACCCGACGTATTCGCAAATCCACATGTTGTGGCTATCTGGTGGTTGACACATGACGCATTGAAATGGGGCGCCCAGAGCGCAGCGTCAGGCCATGAGGTGGTTACGTCGGTCGCGTAGTTTTAGAGCGCAGCTCTTAGGCGCCGGTTTCCGGCTTGAGCTGCGTCGCCGTCGCCGTCGCCGTCGGCTTAACCGCGCGGTGCATGATGGGTAAATTTTCCGCTAAATCTAGCGGAAACTGTTCCCCGCTAAATCTAGCGGAAAACTTTTCCCGCTAAATTTAGCGGAAAATTTTCCCCGCTAAAATTTAGCGGAAACATTTCCCCGCTAAATTTAGCGGAAGAAATTCCCCGCTAACTTTAGCGGAAAAATTTCCCCACTAAATCTAGCGGAACATTTTCCCCGCTAAATTTAGCGGAAAAAGCTAAATTTAGCAGAAAGATTTCCCCGCTGAATCTAGCGGAAAATGTTCCCCGCTAAATCTAGCGGAAAATTTTTCCCGCTAAATCTAACGGAAAATTTTCCCCGCTAAATTTAGCGGAAACATTTCCCCGCTAAATTTAGCGGAAAAAATTGCCCGCTAAATTTAGCGGAAAAATTTCCCCACTAAATCAAGCGCAAAAATTTCCCCGCTATATTTAGCGGAAAAATTCCCCGCTAAATCTAACGGAAAGTTTTCCCCGCCAAATCTAGCGGAATATTTTCCCCGCTAAATTTAGCGAAAAAAGCTAAATTTAGCAGAAAGATTTCCCCGCTGAATCTAGCAGAAAATGTTCCCCACTAAATCTAGCGGAAAAATTTCCCTGCTAAATGTAGCGGGAATTTTTCCCGCTAAAATTTTCTCCTGAATGGGGGCGAGCAGGAGAGGAGGAGGGGCATAGCCCCCTCTCCGTACCTTCCCCTCCTCCTCCTCAAGAGCTGCGCTCTAATTCGGCGTTACAGGGAGTTGTAAACGGCTTTCACTTTTTTCGACCGAAGGACGGGGCAATTTGGCCAGACTACATGGCAGTGGTTTGCACATTGCAGTCACCAAGGCAGACGTGGGGGGGGGGGGGGGGGGGGGGCAAAGCTAACTGGTGTCATCGATAATTATTTATCTATTCGGAAACGTTCTGCTCGTCGCACTTTTCATACTTTACCTGCTTGCTTCCGGACGGCGTTTCTTGGCGGAGGCGGAGGTTCTAACCACGTTGAAGAGCGCTGGCGTGCACGCCACGCGCACTCGACGACGGGGAAACTCAGAAGAGCGGAGGATTTGAGGAAAGAAGGACGGACATTCTCGGAAGCCCGGGCTAGGACGGAGAAAAGAATGGAGACGAAAAGAGCAGACGACGTTGGCGGCACGTCGAGGGGCTTGTTCGCTACGCATGTACGCAGGAGAAACCATGCGAGACTTGATGGACGTTGACGAAAATTTGTTTAAAAAATAAAATTTTATGCAGCATAAGACGGTGCAAAATGTTTCGTATTTCAACGAGAATCTGCGGAGCGATATCGACTACATTTGTTTTTAGTTTCAGCTAACAGCTAGCGCCCCTATCTTTTATGCTGTGGCGACTGCCGGCCAGGGCTGAAACTAAGTAGAGGCTACGAAACCGCGCGCCCAAGAAAAAGCGACGATGATCTAGCCTGCGTCCAATACCGGCCTAATTATTTTTTCGCAGTGTTCCTCAGACAAAAAACAAGACTTGGACAAATAACACTGAAGGGTTGCCTCGACAAGACTTCGACGCAGCACGAAGGTAAGCATTAACCGCTCATATACGTGACTCTGTTCCAATGAATTCGCACCAAAAAGCAGCTTTCTGATATACATGCCCCGCTCGTGACCTACATTCATTACAATACACAATTGCAAGCAAGGACACTGGCCGCCGTCATGTCTCTGCTCGTGCGGACAAGCCCGTGCAATTTCAAGCTTGCCAAAGCTATGTTCCCGAGGAAGCTGCACGTGCTTGCACTCATGGGGCACCACTCGGGGTGGCATGCTTGCAATTCTCTATAGGCTCTTAGCTTTTGTTTATTCGCTATGTTCGGTTTTATTTCTTTAAAACGAGTGAATAATTTTTGTTCAAATAGTTAGTCTCGCACAAAACTGACCTTGCTCTGCCCGTATCGTTATAAAAACACACGTGTGGCGGAGCACGTGCAGCAACCTCACCGGCACACAGCCACGGTCTCGAAAACTGTCGGGTTAGCGATTTTGGTAGAGCGATTGTGTACCTCTATTGTTGCTGATAATATTCCTATTTTTTCTCATCGAAGCAGCCGCCTTGACCGGTTTATCACGCCTAACAATATTTGTTTTAGCGGCGCTCGTAGCAACTAGTTCGATGGCAGTGCTATGCCGTCCTTGAGAAGAAGCCGTCATTAATTAACCATTGTTCAAAATAACCAGTACGGTCATGAGTAGAATCGCACAGTTGCTGTCAATCCGTAACGCGAACGGTAGCGGAAGTAATCGGCGGTTGTACTTCACTTGGCTGCTGACCATGCGTGCTTCTGGATATCGCATTTTGACTAGAGGCAGAGTATTTTATATGAGTGAGATAGCCAGGACTCCCATACAGGTGTCACATAAATCTATACATCGACAGGGGCACGGCATGTTCTACCGTTCCCGAGGACATCTCGGGCATCCTGAGAGGCCGCTTCACTGAGTGCGAGTGCGGCGGCTTCAGGCGTACTGTGGAGCTCGTCAGTCACGACAGGCTGCCTCTTGGGTGGTGCATTCTGTGTGAGCACTCCCCTGCTTTACACGGAACTCTGACCGGTTAGTATAGGAGAAATTGAAAGTTTCGCTATTCATTATTCATTATCAATTAATCAATGATGTACTTCACGGGAATGTGTTTATTCTCTTCAAGCGCAAAACTAGAAAAGTTGACTTTGCTCTTTTTGTTTGACCGATGGATGGAACAAACAGCAAACAGGAAATTCCAAGACACACCAGAACAAAAACACTGAAAACGCACTCCTAGAATAATTGAGCTGGTAAACAGGTAGCCATAAAATAAAATCGGATATTTCAAAACCCCGAGAAATCAGAGGAGAGCATTAATTTGGCATAATGTTCGCTATATTGCTTAGTTAGACCTGGGTCTTGGACAATGGCCTGTCTACCTTGCAGGGTAAACTTACCTACTTAAGCGTAAAACACAAAGTCACATACACTTGCGAATATCAAACATGTTTCCACATAGTTCATGTTTTTTCTTGCAGATCGCTTGCAGATCAGAAATGACATCAATGCATGAGGCAGCGTCGACTACATTTTTTTGGACCGGTGTGTACAATATGCCAACGGACCCATCACCAGAAACGGAAGGAAGTCACGCAACATGTTTTATTCCTACTGAAGTGGACATGAAGGAAGCTACAACATGCTTGGACACGCCGAATGACCCAGTGCCAGCTCCACCTGCCCCAGTCCTGCCGCCAGCAGGATCCAGATTTCAGGTAGCGCACGCATGCAAGCACTGCGACTTCTTAACCTATCACTTCAGCAATTTTGTTGAACATAAGAAAGAGGCTCACCGTGGAGTAAAACAGTATTCTTGTCACGAATGTAATGTAACATTTACGGCTGTTAACCGTTACAAGGAGCATCATATTGAGTGCCATAAACCTCCACGAGGTTTTCCTGCAGAAAAAGAAGATTCTGAGGTCTCCAGTGCAGATCAACTAAATGCTGATATGTTTCATCCTGAACCTTCAGCTATCACTAATGAAGCAAGGCTTTCTGATTTGTGCAGATTGCTGGAGAGAAGGCACAGGAGTGCAAAAAATGTTGTTGAAGCTGTGGTGGAAGCTGTGTCGGGAATGTTTCATACAAAAGGCCTTGGCACTCCAGTATTTGATGCCGCTTATAGGTGGCGCCGCTGGCGCGCCATCTTTCAAGAGTTTATGCACCCGTTCATAGATGGCGCCAGTCACCTCCCAAAGTGCTCGTTTGAGCGTCGGGCGTTCGGAATCTTGAAAATAAGCTCGGAATTTAGGAACACTGCCTTTTTACACAGTAATTTAAAGTTTTTCTAGCTTTTTTGTGTGTATTGCACATATTTCGAGCCGTACGCGGCCGAAAATAATTTCGCTATAACTAGGGTGACCATATTCCTCAAGGTAGAAAACGGGACATCCCGGGAGAGGGGGGGGGGAGGTTATAAAGATTGAAATTGGAGGAAAAACTTTCATAAAATAACTGGTATCATTTCAAAACGTTACCATATTGCACTAAAGCCCTAGGGCCTAGGGAACAGTCCCACTCACTGTTCAGTTGCATGCACCCATTTGGAAGGTCCTGCTTCGGGTCCTTCGTTGGTGTGGACGTATTTTGCCGACGACTGAAGTTTCCTAAGCGGGACTTTATCCTCCAAGACTCGGCTGTAAAAGTCTGCGTTCATATATAGATAAAAAAAAAGAATCATGTCCTGAAAACGGGACATGATTCTTCATTGGGAGAAAAAGACGGGACGGCAGAAGCGGACCTCAAAAACGGGACTGTCCCGGCCAAAACGGGACGTCTGGTCACCCTAGCTATAACTGTTACCGCGTCGGATCTCGCGGTTTTGGTTTCGTTTTAAAGGTAGAGCTTTCATTGAAATAAAGCATAACCAACCAAAATTTGTACATACTTCGCTATATCCGATACTTCGCTATATCAGTGTTTGTAATAACGAGATTGGACTGTACTCCCAGGCAATTAAAGATACGGTGAACGACCCCATATATCTGTGACGTACCAAGGATAAAACGCCTGCTCAAGGCAACATTTAGAGCTCAGAGAGCCGCCACACCTGATGAACTCCCCGTCTACTTCTTAAACAGAGAAGTGGTAAGGGTTATCTTAACGAATTGGTTCATTTTGCAATACAGTATTGGCTGTTCTACGACGTTACCCAGCATATGTTTTGTATTATCTATTCATTACGATAATTAACAGCCTGCTATACTTTGCACTTTTTTCGACCATATGTAATCGTGTTAGACCTAGGACGTTTGAGGTAGACTAGGAAGTTGCTCTGGTCATTTATATTATTGTCAGTTTTTGTAGGCATGTCGGACATCAGGTAAACGTGGCTTATATTTCACGGGTGGCTGATTGAGAAAGCTAGAGCTGTTGCTACGAGTGAAAAATGATCTTTCATTTGAATGTATTTAGTGAAGCTTTAGTAATTGGTTGACTGCTCTGTGCGCTTTTTTATCATAACTTGCACTGGAGGCCGAACTGAGTTTTGAGGCTTCGTTCGATGCCATGGAAACCAAGCTCTGCGAAGTCCGCAACACGAGCAACAGGGGGAGTTTCAATAAATTGACAGCTACCTTTGTCCAAAAAAGGCAGAGTCTGCTCTCATCATCATGGTGAGCACCTTTGTTATGATGTGACGGTGATTGAAATTCTAAAATCAGTGATTTTATTTATGTTGGAGGTTTAATGTAGTGCTACAATATATTTTGTTTTAATAAAGGAACGATACGCAACTTGCCAGCCCATCGAGGGACCATGTATTGTGATGACGCAAGGCGGAGGAACAAAGCTTGCCTGCCTCAAGCACTTCATTAACCTGGCTCCTGAATGCTCCCTGGAACGCGCGCCTATTTTGTGCCTGACCGTATACTTAATTTTCAACTTGTCCTACCCGTACGTGTTCGGACAAACCTTGTGGCTCCTGCAGACTGTGCTTATGAGGTGCGAGCCATTTAATAGATGTCTCCTCATACAAACTGAAAGTTATTCCAAAAAAGCAGGAACAATTCGACAAAGTCGGCCCTAAAGAAAACTAACATATTCATGTAAGCTGGATTTGTTCCCAGTTAAGGCTGGTTCAGAAAGTTGCAATGCACTACATTCAAGAGGCTTGCATTGAGAAAGACGGCTAAAGTTACCATTGTAAACTGGTTTAGACCAATCCGTCGAGAATCGCAACTCGCGCCGCCTCACTTAATGCAGTCCCCTTAGAGCAGTGCAACTCTCTGAACCGGAATTAATGTTTTAAGTTCTGAACAAGCTTTTTCTTTTTTTGTAAAACTGGTGGATGAGATGGATGAATTAGTGCGATCTGAAGTGTCTTTTCTTCTAAAGTTATTTCATCATATGAGCGCAGAACCTTGTCGCAATAGGTGGTCGGTAATGATTGTATGCACTACACTTGTAAGGTCCTGGATTTGACTTTTAACCACGAAACACAATTATTATCTTTACTCGAAAATAGGTCAACCTCTTATGAACATAACCAGCACACATACTGCAGAAAAAACTCGGTAGAGACAGATCATCGGTAAGGGTAAGAAACCAAACAAAAACAGGCGAAAGTGTTTTGCTTTCCTAGTCATACAAATTGCAGGTTCACATAAGAAACCTGGAACATAATGAGAAAGTAATAATACTTGAATTCAGAAATCCTCAGTGTTGAGACGCTGAGCATCACATTCACTTGTTTATAACAACGGCACAGATCCCAGCTCCGAGCCCAAACATTATCATCGTCTAATCATTTATTCAGCACTATAAATTGCAATGATGGCTTTTAATGCGAGTTACTGGAAAGTATACGGGTAGGATCTGCTCTTTTGGAGCGTTACCCATCTTGGAATAAATATGATGCATCCAAGAGTAATTTTGTGCAGGTTTTCGTTGATACCACTCTCTTTTGGGGTCTAAAGCACTCTTGACCATTATCTTTATGACTGTATTTATAGGTTGGTGTTTAAACAAAAAGAAAAACATTTTCAGCCCCAAAGTTTTCCTGATTACACACGAATGACAATAATATATTTTGCACGTTTCTGGGTGGTTAATCTAGCTGAACATTTTTGATATACCTTTGATGGCCTGATGGGCCTAAGAAAACATACATTGGCATTTCCCCAACAGTTGACAGTGTTTTATTGAACTTCGCTAAGTCCATTAGTTAAGCATAAATTTATGGAGTTGAACGGTAGCCTCAGGCGCGAAAACCACCAGTAACAAAAAGGTAGCTTACACCATGAGTGCCACACATCAATTTGCGACTTCTAGTCATGGAGCGCTACGTACTACATCTTCACCTCACTGTGCAGTGCCATAGTTGCTCGGGTAATAGTAACACTCTTTTTAGCAACAAAGCTATTTTATGGCAGCCCGCCGCCATTGCGCTGTCCGCCATATTACTATGATGGCTAGAGATGATATAACTCTACCAAAAAGATGGCCGACCGTGGCCGCATTCCCGTCCATAGGCGGTGCTGGTCAAACGCGATCCAGTAATTGTCATTGAGATCAGTGGTAATAAGTATGAACAAGGGTAACAGCTGCGGCTTCAAGATGGAAAATAAAAAAAAAAAGTTAACTTTTATGCTTTATTTTTTTTTTAATTATCTCGCGCTGGTGCAGAGGAAGCAATGTAGCTATGTTTCAGTCACATGTTGTGGGGTCCCAGGGACGTGCAGGCGTGATTGGGTAAAACAAATGAACCGCTTCAAAACGGGTGGCATCTGAAACGATTTGGATGAAAACGAGGATGGCTCGCAGCGCCCTCTGAACGGCAACACAGAAGTCTTCTCAGTCTCTTATGATTACTAGCCCGTAATAGTCAATATTGTTTTGTGAACGAAAATTTTATAAAATGTGCTGTACATTTAGCCTCTATTATGTTATCTGCCCGAAACAATCGGCATGAAGTTTTTTTTGTTTTTTTTTTTTACCTGGAGATTATAGATGCATCCGCTTTACAATCGGGGTTGCATTAGAATCGTCTAAACACGATATGCTTATGTGCAGATGTTATTCATATTATTTACGTATTATTGACCCGAACATGCATCAAGAAACCATCCATATCACCAGTCACAAATTGTGAGTATGACCAGACCGATGGCGGTCGAAGGCAAATACTCTCCCCATAATGCAGTGCCTTGAAGCTGAGTGAATACCTCTTATGCAATAGAGTCGGACACCCAATCTTGACCTTTCAACAGGTCAAGATGGTAAAATAGACCATAAACCCTTGACCCTCTCATGGCTCTGGTTGGATAAGGGAATGTTTTCACAAACGTGCGATGACATAAGGGGCTTGTGTTGAGAAATTACTACATAATTTCGCAAAGGGGGAAACCTACAACACTAAAAACAAAAGCATGTAGAGGAAGAGACCAACACACGGCTGACTAACAACTCTGCGTAAATACCTTTTCTTCCTAAATCCTATGTATTTTAGGATATATATATATATATATATATATATATATATATATATATATATATATATATATACAGGGTGTTTTTTTTTTAACTGCACCAAATTTTTAAATAATGGGGGGAAACGTTTTATGAATGCGGTTTTCACTGCGTGTTTATATGGCTCGGCGGACATTAGATGGAAATATAACCATCACTATTATCAGACTAATTAACTAAAATCCGTTAATTAACTTTTTAATTACTGTAATTAGGATATATGTTTATATTACGAACTTTGAGTCAGTCATATGCCAAGACTGTTCCATTTTGTAGAATTTGCGTACGCAGCTTGTGTACCGCGATATTCGTCCACGAATTTCGCACTTTTATCCGGCTAATGTAGCAAAGTTCGGCTATAGTGGCCACTTCCGTGGGTTTGCCGAATTGAGTGGATAAAAAGTCGGATTAAGTAAAACATTCGGGGGCAGATATCTTGGAACACAGGCACATTACGCGAATTCTACAAAATGGAACAGTCTTGGCATATGACTGCCTCAAAGTTTGTAATATAAACATATATCCTAATTACAGTAATTAAAAAGTTAATTAACAGATTTTGGTTAATTAGTTTGATAATAGTGAGGTTTATATTCACATCTAATGTCCGCCGAGCCATATAAACACGCAGTGAAAACCGCATTCATAAAACGTTTCCCCCTTTTTTTTAAAAATTTGGTGCAGTTAAAAAAAACACCCTGTATATATATATATATATGCAAGAAATACTTTTGAAGTGACATATATTCGTTTTCAGTGTTCAAGCAGGCCCATTTTCAAATGCAGTCACCATATTTCTGCATACTTTTCACTACTGAAAGGCATTAATAATTATTTTACCACTGCAGTGGAATGTGCTTCTGGTGGACAGTAGCTAACCTTAAGAATAAATTGCAAAAAATAATAATTATGTGATTGGTCTGTGCTGTAGAGCGACAGTTTGCACATACACCCAGCTTCTGAGTCACTAATTCTCGGTGTAAACAGCAGAAGAGAAGGACACAGCATTGGATCCTTTGCGACAAGCTCCCGTAAAGTAGTGTACTTTTACATGAGCGACAAGCTCCTGTAAAGTAGCAAGCGGCGCTTGGCGCACCTCTCAGGTCTAGTACACCGTACCTTGGGCATTTCCACTTGGCAGTATTGTAACGCGCTGACGATGAAGCTGGCACCACCTAATGACGACAATCGTAATTACTATACCCTTGGCCTCGTATGGGCCCATGACATTGCGAGCGTGACGTCACGGGCAAATATCCCGAGATGCGTCGTGCCAACTCGATGGTTCATTTTGAAGCGCTCGCCAGAATCTGTCGGTTGGAACAAAAAATATAGCCATCTGCTGAAAATACAAGTGTGTGATTATCATTTAAAAATATCATGGATCATATTTCACTCATTTCGAAGTGTTCCGGGATATTCCAAGTTTTTATTCTGTACCCCCTTAATGTCTTTCTTGTCGTTTTGTTTAAAAAACATATATAAGGAAGGAAGAATCTAAAATTTGCTTTTACTAGTTCGTTACGTCGTCACAGACACTATTTGTACTATTATGAGTGCAAGTTCGAGCCAGAGCTTGCGCCTCTTTTGCCATTTTTGTTCTTCAGTTCTGATGTTCTGCTCTATAATTAATTAAATCTAAACCTAAAAGTCAATCACCTTTGCTTTGTCGCCGGCAGGGTTCACGCTGACTGTGAACCCCCGGCCACTACTCGTCTCCGATCAGGGTACCCCATCACCTGGCCGCTCTACCAGCCCTTTTTGGATGTCTCCTGCTGCCAAGGAGCAGCCTGATCATTGAACCACCGAACTTCCAACATTGTTGCCTCTCCGTCAAACAATTACTACAGGCAGGCCGGTCCACTTGTGGGGAAGCTGTGTCCAGAGCTGATCCGCCTGCTGTTGGTGCTGTCCTCTTGAAGTGCCTACTGTCGTCATTCATATACCATCAGGTGAGCAGACAATTTCAGGAATCCACCATAGGCCTAAACTGCGTGCCCACACAGTCTGTCCCACACCAAAAGCATGGTTGCCTCCCATGTGCGGAGACGAGCCCAAATGCATATAGACAAAAATCAATCTGGGATCTGATGTGGTAGCCAAATAACAGTTAAAAAGAGTACTCATAAATGTCCCCTTGTCTCCACATATCGCATGCTTCGATAACCCGATGAACTGCGGGTGATACAAAGTGGTGGTGGGGTGATGTACATGTCCGTTGTAAAAACTGTTTAAAAACAGTACTATTAATCTGGGTCCTTTGTCAAACTCCGTGCCCTTGTCTGG